>CM019831.1:5242054-5754554 GCA_009763385.1 Coix lacryma-jobi var. lacryma-jobi | reverse complement strand
AAGATTTGTGAACGAATGTATTTTAAGTTTGTCAAATGAAAAAATCACCAAAACAAAAATTGTTCATCTTGATAAGTTAACCAACTTTGTAGTTAAAAACTTTTTCATTTGGATTAATTTACTGCTTCAAAATATAATTTAAAAACTGGCTTTGCCGAGTGTAAAAAAAACACTAGGCAAAGAGCTCTTTGCCGAGTGCCACGTGGCGGGCACTCGGCAAAGACCCGACCACGTGGCACAGTTCGGGGCCACATTCTTTGCCGAGTGCTACGTGGCTGGCACTCGGCAAAGGCACCTCTTTGCCGAGTGGCAGCCACGTGGCACTCGGCAAAGAACCGCCCACGTGGCACAGTTTGGGGCCACATGCTTTGCCGAGTGCCACGTGGCCGGCACTCGGCAAAGAGGCTCTTTGCCCAGTGCCCGAAATTTGGCACTCGGCAAAGTCACGGGCACTCGGCAACGATTGATTTTCCCGTAGTGAATCCATTCTGCAAATGCACAGAAATTCATGGTACTTGTGATGTAGCCACGTGTTAGCACGCCATTGGCTCCCAGGCCTGCCGCTACGTGCGTATACCGATCTTGACCTTGACCCTGACCCCGCGTCGTCAACAAATAAAACAAAACAACGAGCGGCCGCCACGCCAGACAGATCAGCAGACTCGTCGACGCGACAGGTTGCCGGTTTAATTAGGGATAATGATATAATCTTACCTTCTCTAAATAAAAGGTCTGCATGCTAAATTACCTAGTGAAAGTTTTCAACTTAATCTTCGTATTTAGGATTTATCATATTATTATAAGTGCATACTTATGAAGTTTTGTTGCAAATTTTACGATTGTTTACCAAAAAAGTAAATAGTTTTATCAAACCGTATATGAAATTCTTTGTAAGGTAATACCTAATTCAGATAAAATGCTAGACCGGCCACTGATATCGTCACCGGGAGCAAGGCGATAGCCGCCAAGGGGACAACGCTCGGCATTGGGTGTGTGTCGACGCCGCAACATCTTGCTTCATAATCTTCATTAGGTTATGTATTTTTTTCGTGAACATGCATGCGCCGGGGACGATGTCAATTAAGAGAACGACATCACGAGAGCTAGATGTAGGTCTCCATGGTTTATACTCCCTCTGTATCACAAATAGAAGTCCTTTAGGGTAGTGACACGGTCTCCCAAGCATAACTTTGACCACTTATTTCTTTTAAAATATTTTTTATAAAGTGGTATATGTACATTTTTATGAAAGTACTTTTAATACAAATTTATTTATATGATTTTTTCATCTCTAAACTCAATAATTTAAAAGCTATTCATGATTTATATTTCTAACGTTTGACCAAAACCTTGTCAAAACGACTTGTATTTCCGATATGGAGGAAGTATATTTCGATTTGAAGAGAGGAAAAAAAAGGTTTGAAATGGATCTGAAAGCTCCAAGTGTAAACACAGGCACACACTTATATATATATATCAGCAGTGATGGTTAACTAGTCACTACTAAAATGGTGGATTTTTTCTAGTGGTTTTTAAGTAGTAGTATACTACCACTAGTCATAGCACATGAGAATCTCACTAGAAGGAATTTAGTAGGAAACTTTTATACTACTGAATGCTAAAACACAAGGAGAATCTCACTTCAATAAGGCACCATTTGGATTTATGAAATTAAATTTATTTTAATAATCATAATACAGACATATATTAATTAAGCTAATATGGTTGTATGGATTGTATTTGTATATTATTGTTGGTTGTATGAGAGAGATACTTACGTGTTGCATTTCTACCGTAGGGAGCGAGTTAAAGAGTATGTTATAATTTGCAAAGTAGAAACATAGTGTAGTGATCTATAGAATCGAATTTTATCCCTCACCCTATAAATTTAAGATATGCTCATATGTGAACATGAGAAAGTTGTGGAATATCAAATTTCAAGCTAAATAGCCTAGATTCTAGTCCCATCAAAATAAAAGGCTCCAAACAGCCCCAAGAAAAAAAATTAAAATTCTAGTTATGAGTTGTTGCTCTGACATGATATGACACGTACATGATGACGCCATTTAGTTTCAGGGACTAAAGTTTAGTCACTGTCACATTGGATGTTTGAAAACTAATTTAAAGTATTAAACATAGATTAACTACATATCTAATTACACAAATAGAGACTAATTTACGAGATGAATCTATATAGATTAACTATAATATATTAAGCCTAATTAGTCTATGATGATTTGATAATATGATGCTACAGTAAACATATACTAATGATAGATTAATTAGACTTACTAGATTCTTGTGAATTAGTCTTTATTTATGTGATTAGTTTTGTAATTAATTTATATTTAATACTTTAAATTAGTATTAAACATCCGATGTGGTAGGGACTATAAACTTCTTTAATCTTAGGAACCAAATACCCCAGCAAAGGCAAGTGAGTTTCCGTGAAGCTTCAGAGAGTGATATGTGGGTCAGTGAACAAGAGTAGTATATATGCTTGGCAACCAAGTTCTGAGCAGCTTCCTTTGTCTCGTGATATTATGTGATATAAACGATGCTGATTCCACGATTAAGGACAAGGACAAAGATAAAGATATATGCGCGTTATTGAGAACATAAGGTACCTTTATTAATTAATTTATTCCATAAGACCGTGACTAGAATGTTTCGTTACGTTCTTAATGAGAACGGGATGTGTATCCTGTCTGGGAAAAAAAATCCCACTAGGATACTGATAGAAATTAATTACGCACACATGCGCATATATTAGTTACAGTCATTTGTCTCTTAGCTTAGCTTGTTTCTTCCTAAGCTGTTATATGTGTAATCCTAGGGGGAAATCTACTGTTATGAAATCTCACTAGGATACGGTTATGAAATCTACCGCCGCGAAAAAATGAACTGCAAAAGTTATGACCGCCACAGTTTTCCTATATTTCAGGTGCCTGAACAGTTTCTTCCATAAAAAATCGTTATTTATTTATTATGATTTCTGCTAATAGATTTGAACCATTGGATGAAGATATGGAGGTTGTAGTCGTCGCCTGAAAAGATGTTATATTTCAGACGCCTGAAATATAGCAAATCCCCTCTTTCTAAACCAAACATCACATGCAATTTTTGTGTCCGCCGTTGAGTGTGGCGTGGGCAGCCGTGGCGCTAACCAAACACCCCCTAATAAGGCCCTCCACAATGGACGAGTGATGCCATAAAAAAAGTACGTCCTATAAACAGTAGCAGACATCGAGTGTCCAGTGCTGCAGTGTACAGAGTAAAAAGGAACCGAAGCTATCTCATATGATCTGCCTCAAACACTGAACGTTCAGATAAAATAGGACGGCGGGCAGTGTCCAGATTCTGTCATGCTAATAGTTTTAAATCAATGAAGCACTGAGGCAACTACTTGCTCCGCTCCTAAGTTTTCTGGCACCAAGACGGAGATGATGTCGCTGTCATGGAATAATTTTCTCCGGCCCCGGCCTTCTTCGTTTTGTTGTGGTTAGATCTGGCCACGATGAAAGACTAGAGAGAATAATTTTCAGATCAGTCTTACTCATTCTTCGGTGGCAGAAAGAAGAAGAAGGAAGACACAAGGAAGAAGAAGAAGTTTCTCAACTCTGCCTGCAGGAATGTTGGCCGTCCGTTGGGCATCTGTTCTCAGGCCGAAAACAACTGTTGCCGAGTATTTTCCTGTGCGTTCATCTATACGAAGCGTCAATCAGGTTTGGTTTTGAGAGTTTGAGCCTTTCACAGCGTGGGTATAATATAGATGAGAATCAGTTTCTGGATACATGT
Organism: Coix lacryma-jobi var. lacryma-jobi; assembly: GCA_009763385.1. NCBI lineage: Eukaryota > Viridiplantae > Streptophyta > Magnoliopsida > Poales > Poaceae > Coix > Coix lacryma-jobi. The sequence goes on along the minus strand of CM019831.1, from coordinate 5,750,756 downwards.
TTTTTCCAGAGTACATGTAATACGATGATGGATCCAACTATATTTTAATACAATTCTTCTTTCGTCTAAAAAAAAGGTTTCTGGCACCACTAGAAATTAGCACCTCCTCCTGCAGTGTATTGAGTGGTGCCTAAAGTTTCTCTTTCATCTTCTGGCATCACTTAGGCGACACCTTGTGGAAGGCCTAAGTTGCCACTAAGAACTACTCCCTTCATCCCAAATTGTAAGTCATTCCAAGAATGTTGGAGAGTCAAAGTTTTTTAACTTTGACCAAGATTTTAGAGAGAAACGCAAAAATTTAAAACATCAAATATGTATATTATGAAAATATAACTAATGAATAATCTAATTATACTTAGTTGATATCATAAATATTATTATTTTATTATATAAATTTGGTCAAAGTTTAAAAACTTTGACTCTTCAAGATTCTTGGAATGACTTACAATTTGGGATGGAGGGAGTAATAATTAAAGCAGGATTATTTTCCTTGCTTGGCAAGGTACCGGTCTACTGGAAGTACCTTAACGGAGTAATAATAATAACTCACCAATAAGCAATGCAAAATAAAATAATGAAAAGAAAATTAAACCGCCATAGAGTGACGTGTGTTATCGTTAATTAGCCTCTCTCTCTCTCTTGCCGCGCTGCTGCTAATACACGGACTGAAGTAAATACACGGAGTACTACACTAACACTACTATAGTGGACAGTTACGTGGAGTCGTGGACACGGCAGGCCTGCACCGCGTTATGTGCGTCATCGTCCAGTCTTGACCGAATTCGAACCTTATCCTCTTCATCATGCACGACTCCATCATTTCCATGTCCGACCGGGCGACCGGTTCCCACAGAACACGACACACAGATCGAGCAACGTGTGCACTGCCTGTATATATAGCCCAACCATGCAACAAACTTTCAGTCCATGCCTGCCACACACACATACTCACTCCTGTACGTGAGCAGCGCAGCCAGAATAATGAAGCGTGCCAGAGATGAAGACGACGCCACCAGCGGCGGCGGCGGCAGCGCCATGGGAGACGACGACAGTCGTGGTAGCTACGACGACCAGGAGGAGGACGAAGAAGAAGAGCAGGAACGACAGCGACGACGAGGGGAAATAATAATAACATGCGACGCCCTGCTCTCCCTCTCCCTGTCGTCGTGCTGGCCATCGTCTTCCAGCTCCAGCACCAGCTGCAGTATCCAGCACCAGCAGGCCGGCGATCATCAAGCTGCTGCTACCGGCGGCGGTACCGGCACGGCGGCGCCGCCACCACCACCACCGCTCAAGCGCCGTCGCCGTCGCCGACGCCGGCGACGTGGCCTGGACGACGACGACGACGTGTTCGAGTGCCGGACGTGCGGGCGGCGGTTCCCGACGTTCCAGGCGCTGGGCGGCCACCGGACCAGCCACCTCAGAGTCAGCCGGCCGGCGGCGGCGGTGACGGTGACCAAGATGTCAAAGTCAAAGGCGGTGCTGGTCCACGCGTGCGCCATGTGTGGGCTGGGCTTCTCCACGGGCCAGGCGCTCGGTGGGCACATGAGGAGGCACCGTCGTAGTCTGGGCCGGGCTGATGGTATGGGCTGTGTCGCCGATGCAGACCTTACGCGTATCATCGTCGTGCACCGAAGGCCCACTTCCGCTTCCACCTCCCTGCAGCTCCTCAACCTGTTCGTGTAGTGTTTAAGATAAAAAAAAAAAAAAAAACTGTTGGTACTGGTAGTGTTAGATACAACATGTCTAGATTATTTTTGCTTGATTGATACAAGGTGTATATAATATCAATAATAATTGTTATATATACCTGGAGAGGTCCAATACCTTAGGCAACTTCCTCACTTGTAGATATTCATAACTCATAACAAAAGAGTATGCACTTTCATTGAGTTGTAAAGAACTGTATATAATCATAATTTTCAATTTCCAACTTAACTGAAAATTTAAGAAAGATTTTGAAATTTTAAAAAAGCCAGTAAACATGCAAGTGTGACACACGTCTGTCTAAAAAAGAAGGTTTCAATTCGAGGGGAGAAATAACCAAGAAAATGTTAGAATACGTGTGTGTGTGTGTACACACAAGGTGTACTCAAGTCTCTAGTAGAAGAAATCCCATATTTAGCACTGGAAATTAAGGTGTACATACAAGGTGTACACACAAGATAAAAGTTCCTTTATATGACATCAATTTCTTTTTTTTTTGTATCTTATATAACACCTTTGACAAATTAGTTAGGGTTTTCCATGAAATTATGTTAGGTAATTGGGGGATGGAACAAAAATGTCCTTAAGTCGCACCCCTAAGACGCACACGGTTTCTTTTTTCTTGTCTCTCTCTTTCTTTCTCAGGTATGCTCAACCTAGGGAGAGCTGATGGGCATGGGCTTGGATGAGGATCCATGCCCCATCGATATGAGGTGGTGGCATCATAGGTGGATATAAAGGCATCGACATCGTGGGTGAAGGAGGTCCTAAAGGTGGACCGTGGACCATGTCGATGCCTCCATTTGTTGTTGCTCAACACCAACCTTGAGGCCGCTAGAATGTTCTCGACCGCTGCATATACATTTGGCTAGATATTGCATTGGTGACATTTGTAGCAAATTATGCAAAATGTTTATTTTTCAAAAGTTCAACTTTGAGTACCAAATTGAAACTTAGAGCAACATGGATAGGTAGGATATATGGAATTCAGTTGTCAGTATGGGCATGAATGCACATATAAGGATCTACATGCTCTTTTTCACAAACAAATGCATACAAGAGTTCTGGCATGCATTTATTTACTCTCTCTCTCCATCCAAAAAGAAAACAATTATAGTTTTTCTTAAGTCAAACTATCTTAAAATTGGCTTCGTGTATTATAAAAATATATTCTACGATGATTCTAATTATACTTATTTGATCATAAATATTGATGTTCTTTTCTAATCATGATCGAACTTAGGCACCGCTTGGATAGGCTATTCTTTTATAAACTCGAATAGTTGGAGGGAGCCATATAATAACTTTTTATAAGCTGGATGGTTGAATAGATCTGAATGGGCTATCAATTGAGTTGTTTAGATAGGCTCTTTTTTTTGCAGATAGCAACTAATTTTAGTAATAAAGCAAATATGGTTGGACCTAAATAAAACAAATGTAAAATTAGTCCTTTATTTTTGGAATGGAGGGAGGAATATACTAATGAGGGACATTCTTGTACTCATATATGGTGGAGTGGTAATGAGTTTAAAGACCAAATGCTAGGACAATACAAAATTTATTTACATAATACGTCTTATTAACGTTACAATCATAACTATTTTACTTTGTAATGTAACAAAGTAATATAATTAACCCATATAGTCGTTTTCAGTTTTTTTTCTCCTGAAGGCTCATCCTTGTGTTAAGTTAGTATTGTGCTACGCCTAATGTAAATCAGAAAGAAAATAAGTCTAGAATTTGAATTTTAGATGTGGTTCGGTTTTATTTTGACTTTTCCTGCACAACAACAGTGGGAGCTGAAATGGACAACTCAAGGGGGTAAACCTGTCATTTTGCATGTCTGCATGTGTGGTCGTGTGGATCACCAGAATGACCATGCATGCACACGGAGAGGCTTTTCCCAATCGGCCAATCCCATCCCATCCTGCTACGGCGGCATGGAAGAAGCGGAGGAGAACGGCATCAGGAAGCACGCCGCCGGCAACGGCGTGAGGAAGCTATCTCCTTCTCCGACGAGGCGCCCCGGCCCGGAACAGAGCAGGAAGCCCACAGCCTCACCCTCACCTCCGCCGCCGCCGTCGCGCGTACCCAGCTGGCTGATCCTCGACCGCATCGTGCACCGCAGCAGCAGGCGGCGCCGCGGGGTCGTCGGAGACGACGCCACGGCCTCGGCGCTCGCCCACGACTGCGCCGGCCGCCCCGTCCGCGCCTCCCTCAGGATCGCCGACCCGCCCGCGGTCTCCCGCCTCTACCTCCACCTGACGGGCAGGCCGCCGATCAGCTTCCGGGAGCCCATCGCCATCGCGGCCCACCGCAGTTCCATTCTCTTCCGGCTGACCGTCCCCTTCGAGGATCCTGTGTGGTGGCGCGACACCCACTCCTTCCCGAAGGACTACTTCGTCTACACCTGCCGCCGCCGCTCCTCGTCGCCGCCGCCGCCGTCACTGACCCTGCTTCCCCCATGCTTCGACGGTGGCTACAGCGACCCCGAGTTTGATGAGTTCTGCAAACCACACCGGCAGCAGCGACAGCGCTGCATGTTGCCTCAAGATATGGGTTTCCTCTGCCATGGCGACGACGAAGGCGAGTTCACCGTGGCAGAGCTCATGTTTTCCGAGCGCTATGAGATCGAGCTATGCCTGCTGCACAGTAGTCCACCTCATCCTGCAGGATCAGCATCTTCAATGGAATGGAGTGTGAAGAAGGTGCAGATCCCTCCTGACACGAAGATAAAGACCTACTCGTGGATGACTGACGCCGTCTTGCCCATCGGCAGATGCTTGTGCTGGGTCGACAACTACCAGGGCATGCTGTTGCGTCCCTAGGACCTTCTAGGTGTAGATCAGTGGGGCTTACTTCTCGTACACGATAAGAACAGAGTTTACACACTAGATCCGAGAGGGAGAAAGGGAGGAATAGGAACACATACCATCGGAGTTGGAGGAGGAGCCCGCCATCACGTTCGTCGGTGAAGATCTGCGCACGGGCAGCGACGGTTGATGAAGAGGGTCGCCGGATCTCGCTGCCGGGGAGGGAAGACGGTGACAGCGCCGGTGGTGCTTCCCGCCGCTCGCTGCGCACCCTCTGGATCGGATTAGGGTTTGTAGGTGGGTTTAGCGGCTCCAAGGAACCTCGTGTCTAGAGCCCGCCGGCCCCCACCCCTTTTATATTGCGCAGTGCGACGGGGGCCCACCAGCCAATCTCGGGCTGGGCGCCCCCGATCAGGGCGCGAGATTCACGGGTTCCAGGTGGCCGTTGGGCCCCTGGTGGAGATCAACCTAACAATCTCCCTCTTGATCTCAACTGTATACTGTACCTTTATCTTTAACTTGACTTTCCCATTTCTTCACAGATAGTGCATAGAGCATGCTTCATCGTCACGGTCGGTTGCCGATAGATTCAACAGCTACAACACACATCTCTGTTCCGAAATAGTTTCATTGCCTTTTGGGCCCCTTATAGTCCAGGAATCATAGGCTTTCCCTTAAACCCATGTCGGCTACATGTTCCCTGAACACGTTGGGTGGTAAGCCTTTTGTCAGCGGATCCGCGAGCATCTTACTTGTACTAATGTGCTCAAGACTAATAGTTTGATCCCGGACTTTATCTTTCACAACATAGTATTTTATGTCAATGTGTTTGGCAGCACCACTTGACCTATTGTTGTGAGCATGCTGTACTGCTGGATAATTATCACAGTACAACTTTAGTGGTCCATGGATGTCGTCAACCACTTTCAAACCGGGTATGAACTTCTTTAGCCAGTTCACCTGCCCCGAGGCCTCGAAACATGCAACAAACTCGGCATACATTGTGGACGATGTAGTGACGGTTTGTTTGGAGCTTTTCCACGATATGGCTCCCCTTGCGAGAGTGAAAACATATCCAGACGTGGACTTCCTATCATCTCCCGCATAATCAGAATCTGAGTACCCTTCTATGCGCAAGGATTCTGATTTTCTATATGTCAACATAAGGCCTTTTGTGCCTTGCAGATAACGCAAGACTTTCTTTACCAGTTTCCAGTGTTCTAGGCCTGGATTACTTTGAAATCTGCCAAGTAACCCGGTAACAAAAACTAAGTCAGGACGTGTACAAACTTGAGCATACTGTAGGCTTCCGACAGCTGAAGCATATGGAACCGCTTTCATTTGATCGATCTCATATTGGTTCCTGGGACACTGAAAGTCCCCATATTTATCGCCCTTGACTATAGGTGCAGGTGAAGGTTTACTTTTGTGCATACTGAATTTCTTTAGAACTTTCTCCAAGTATGCCTTTTGCGATAGTCCTAATACCCCTTTGCTTCTATCTCGATGAATCTCGATCCCTAGAACGAACGAGGCTTCACCAAGATCTTTCATATCAAAGTTTGAGGACAAGAACTTCTTTGTCTCCTGCAGTAGACTGACATCATTACTAGCTAGTAGGATATCGTCCACATACAGGATTAGGAAGATATACTTTCCATTCTTAAACTTTGCATAAACGCAATTGTCCTCAACATTTTCTTTAAACCCAAACTTCTTTATTGTGCCATCAAACTTCAAATACCACTGTCTTGAAGCTTGTTTTAATCCATAAATGGATTTCTTTAGGCGGCACCCCATTTGTTCTTTTCCTTTTATGACAAAACCTTTCGGTTGTGCCATGTAAACATTCTCTTCTAAATCCCCATTTAGAAACGCTGTCTTCACATCCATTTGATGTAACTCTAAATCATAATGGGCTACAAGAGCCATTATGATTCTGAAAGAATCCTTACATGAGACTGGTGAAAAGGTCTCATTGTAATCAATTCCTTCCCTTTGCGTAAAGCCTTTTGCCACAAGTCGTGCTTTATACTTTTCTATATTCCCTTGGGAGTCATACTTGGTCTTGTAAACCCATTTACAACCCACTGTTTTGGCTCCTCTGGGAATTACCTCCAAGTCCCATACCTTGTTGGTACTCATTGACCTCATCTCTTCTTCCATGGCCTCAAGCCACTTGGATGAGTGTTCGCTTCTCATGGCTTCTTCAAATGAGGTGGGATCATCCTCCATTTGAAACTCCTCAGTGTTATACACTTCATAATCATCGGGAATAGCAGATCTCCTGACTCTTTGAGACCTTCTAGGGGCGACCTCAGATGGCCCCGGTTCTATAGGGGGCTGTTGCTGCTCTTCCTCATGCGCAACAATGGTTTCCACGGGCTCCTGAGGGACAGGTTCCACATGTTCACTCGTTGTTGCCATAGGAGGACATACAACAGGTGTTGTCACTACAGTGTCATGCACTGTTGGTACAGCAGGAACAGGTAACACAAAAAATGGTTCCTGAATCATTGGAGTGGGCACATATACCCGCTTCTCCTCAAGATCAATTTTTCGTGCTGTCGTGCTCCCCCTGATCATCTGCTCTTCCAAGAAGACAACATGTCTCGTTTCTACAAACTTTGTATATCTATCTGGACAGTAGAAACGATAGCCTTTTGACTTTTCAGGGTAGCCAATAAAATGGCAACTCTCCGTTTTGGGATCCAGCTTCCCAATGTTTGGGTTAAACACTTTAGCCTCAGCAGGACTGCCCCACACACGTAAGTGATTTAGTGAGGGCACTTTTCCTGTCCACAATTCATACGGTGTTTTGGGCACCGACTTACTTGGAACTCTATTGAGAATGTGAATGGCGGTTTTCAGCGCCTCCATCCACAGACTCAACGGTAAGGTGGAGTAACTGACCATACTGCGCACCATATCCATCAAGGTACGATTACGCCTTTCAGCTACTCCATTCTGTTGAGGCTCGCCCGGTGTAGAATACTGGGCAACTATGCCATTCTCCTGGAGAAACCTTGCAAAAGGTCCAGGCACTTGTCCATACGGGGTATGCCGACCATAGTACTCCCCCCCACGGTCAGATCTGACTATCTTTATCTTTAAGTCATGCTGATTTTCAACCTCAGCCTTAAAGATCTTAAATTTATCCAATGCCTCTGATCTTTCTTTGATTGGATAAATATAACCATATCGGGAGTAATCATCTGTGAATGTTATGAACGAGTCATAGCCATCCACACTCTTTACAGGAAAAGGACCGCAAATGTCTGTGTGAATGATCTGTAAAATTCCTGTACTTCGTTTAGCATTTTTCTTTATTTGCTTTACAAATTTACCTTTAATGCAATCTATGCATTGCTCTAGATCTGAGAACTCTAATGGAGGAAGAATTTCATTCTTAACTAATCTTTCTATTCTCCCCCTCGAAATATGGCTTAAACGACAGTGCCATAATTTCGATGACTCATTTAGAGTTCTCTTTTGCTTTCTATTTTCATTCACACACGAGGATGTATTATCATTCACATTGCATATGGAGTTCGCTTTTTCACGAAGAGACAATAAATAAAGCTCGTCTTGTTGAAAGGCGAGACCAATACATTGATCATTAAACATTATTACACATTTTCCATGTCCAAAATGACAACCATAACCATCATTATCCAAACGTGATACACTTATTAAGTTTCTCATCAAAGATGGAACAAATAAAACATCTCTAAGCAGAAGTACTACGCCATCTGGAAGCTCTAATGAAAGATCTCCAACAGCTTCGACGTTTGCCCGAACTCCATTTGCAACTTTAATACATCTTTCGTTTCTTTGCAAAGCCCTCATCGAAGTGAACCCCTGCAAAGAATTTGCAACATGAACAGTTGCACCTGAGTCAATCCACCAAGTAGATTTGGAATACTGTATATACAATGATTCATTTACAAATGTAATAATATTCTCACCTCTGTTTGCCATAAACGTTTTCAAGAAGTCAGGACAATCCTTCTTGAAGTGGCCCTTCTTCTTGCAGTGGAGACACTGATCTTTATCAACAGTGTACTGCTGATACTGCTGGGGCTGATACTGCTGGGGCTGAGGCTGATATGGAGTCTTTCCCTTGAACCTTGAAGAGGAAGGAGCATTAAAATTTCTTTTCTTATTATCCCTCACATGGTTTATAGATCCACCATGTGAGGCCTTAATTCTCTCCTCCTCTTGCACACACATAGCAATGAGCTTCTCTAAGTCCCACTTTTCAGGATGAATGTTGTAATTAACAACAAAAGTATCAAACTCTTTTGGCAAAGAAGCAAAAATCAGATGAATAAGGAACTCATCCTTGAGTGCCAAATCCATTGGTTTGAGCTTGGATGCCAAAGTGCTCATCCTCAGTATGTGCTCTCTTATGCCACTACCACCTCCATGGTACCTCTCTGTTACCAGCTGCTTTATCAGCTGGGTGGCATAAGTCTTTGAAGAGCCAGTAAACTGACTCTTAATCCTGTCCAGGTACTCTGTGACAGTGAGACACTCTGGGATTGAGCCCACAATTGCTGGCTCAATCGTGTTCTTTACCACGGCCAAACACTTCTTGTTTGCCATGACCCATTTCCTATGCTCCAAGTCATAGGACATCCGTACGGGAGCAAAGTCCCTCTGTCTGGTTTGCCATGCGGCATCAACCTCATTAGCCTCCCGCACCGGTTCCACAGGCTCTGTGGGACACGGTTCGGTGACTACCCAGTCCACCTCAGCCAGGGTGAATGCTAGGTCTATCTTCCTCCTCCATTCCCCATAGTTGTCTCCTTTGAGCACGGGGATATCCTTGATGCAACTCATCAAGGAGAAACCACCATCGGAGTTGGAGGAGGAGCCCGCCATCACGTTCGTCGGTGAAGATCTGCGCACGGGCAGCGACGGTTGATGAAGAGGGTCGCCGGATCTCGCTGCCGGGGAGGGAAGACGGTGACAGCGCCGGTGGTGCTTCCCGCCGCTCGCTGCGCACCCTCTGGATCGGATTAGGGTTTGTAGGTGGGTTTAGCGGCTCCGAGGAACCTCGTGTCTAGAGCCCGCCGGCCCCCACCCCTTTTATATTGCGCAGTGCGACGGGGGCCCACCAGCCAATCTCGGGCTGGGCGCCCCGATCAGGGCGCGAGATTCACGGGTTCCAGGTGGCCGTTGGGCCCCTGGTGGAGATCAACCTAACACATGCTGGTCATTGATGTCCTCAATGGCAGCAACAACAGCACAGATCATCAGCAGCAATGGCTACGTTACATCCCTCTACCTAAAAAGGCTCTGAAGTGTCGCCGCCTGTACATCGACGCAGGTGAACCTGACCCGATGCGCTCTGTCTGTGTCACTGACGCTGGCATCATTAAGCTCGTCTGTATTCTTACTAAACAACCTCCTTCGCCTTATCCCTTCACCATAACAACATGGACGTTGGATGACATCCACGAAGCAGGTAAATGGTCAATGGATGTCAGCGCCACCATGGGAGCAGAGGAGTTCTTCCGTCTTCTAGGCACTAGCCATAGCCACAACTGTCTTCCACAGGTACAACCAAGTTTTCCTTTGGTTAGCTTGGCTGATCCAGATGCCATCTGCTTCCTGCTCGAGGACAAGGACCGTGGCCTTTTCTGGATCATTGATGTCAACACGAGGAGCAAGAAGCTGCAGTCAAGCGCCCTTTATATCAGTGAAGAGGAGGAAGAAGATGGATATCCCCCTAAACGGGGCCGCATCAGGAACGATTTCTTTGGTCATCGCTTCATCCCCAGCGAGTTCTCCTCTTACTTGAGTGAGGATGCCATCACAAGGTAGTATTTTTGCGTTCATTTCTGTGTTTATTACATCTGCTGTGACATCTTTAATTTCTTGTACCACTTCTCAGTCTTAAAGTTGTTACTAGTTATATTATTTTTTTAGCTATGCATTTTAAAACATAAAGAGAGAACTGATTATATGTAAACTGTATGGCTGCTGGTCAATTACCATATCAAAATATCCCCATGGTCTTTTTGCAGTTAAATAATTAGCCAATCCGTTAACAGTGGGTTTTGCAGTGTTCAAACATAACCACATTTATCTGCTAAATCATGATTGCATTATTAAACTTTAGGCTGGTACGCGAAACATTCTTATTCTGAAGCCAATGCGAACACTATGCAGTAAGAGAACCAACAGAAATGTTTGTCAATTCTTCAGACTTGTGTTTCATCGCAGTTCTCCCATTTTGTGCTCATTCCTAGACTTTGGTCAGGGTGACGTCAGTGGCGGATCCAGAATCGGCTCACGAGGGGAGCTAAATACATAGCGAACCGAGTTTGGACCGAAATTTTACTTGTATTTTTGGTCCACGAGAAATTTTTTGGTAGATTTTAAGATGGTTTGGATTGAATTTTCCATTATTTTTCTATCCCGTGGGAGATTTTAGACTAATTTAGAGACAAATTATACTAGTAAGAACTAAAATGATATGTGTAATTTTGGGCCAAGGGGGGCTGCAGCCCCCCAGCCCTCCTGGATCCGCCAATGGGTGACGTTGAGTCACTGGCATGTGGACCCCATACATGAGAAGGCCACAACCCATTCTCATCTTGAACCCAAGTGAGGGAATCCTGGACGCTAATTGATGTTCACCCTTTTTGGATTTTGGAATCTTGATAAAGTCAGTAGGCTAACTGTTTATTTGGGGTCCTAACCAAAGCCAGGGCAACCTTCAATATATAGACCAACTCAACCTACCCAAACAAAATGCACACTATGTATGGTATGGGCCTCTTTGTTTTGTCGTCAGGAAACCAATTAATTTGATCGTCATATCATATATATACTTGATAAAAAAAGGCATTTCTTTCTTCATTTTGCTAGTTAATTTCTCATCAAGGATTCAGTTTATCATACTTAGGGATGACACAAAGAAGAAATATAATAGGTAGTAGTAAATCAATTTTACAGTAAGGACTAATGGTGGCTATGCCCACAGTGGAAGTTCTACCATAGCTGCTAGTAGTCATCGATCTGGAATGTCTGGTGACAGAAGAAACTTGTCAGAAAGCTTGAGTGACCATGATTCTGAAAAACAATTAGTCATGCTTCTAAGGAGTTTGTAATAGGCAAGGTCTTATTTGTCTGATTGTTACATATGCATTCCTCTTGAATAGAAAAGGCGAACATTGATTTTTTTACTACTCAACTTAACCACTTTTGTTTTCTACTCTTCTCATGTACTGAATCAGGAGTGTTGATTCAATGTTGACTTTGCTTTGTTTCATGCAGTCTCGGGACCTAAGTGAAAAGATGCAAAAGACAAAAGAGGGTAGAGTATTGCAGAAGAGTGGACCAGATGCACAATTGGAGTGATTTACTAGATGCATCGGCAGCAGCAACAACGTGGCAACTATTCATGGCTACAACTCATGTGGTTTCTGAGCACGATGAGTTTGATGAGCTCTGCGTGCTTCACCATCAAGCTGATCAGTTCGTGCGTCTGGCATTTCAACAGAATGGAGTATCAAGAAGGTGTGCAAATCGCGCTTGAAATGATAAACACCTACTCTTGGATGACTGATGATGTCGCCGTGCCCATCGGTAGATTCACTTATTGAGTTTGCCACTTCTGTAATATAAATCCTCGCTGGGTTTTACAAAGAGTATATTATGTGATAAATTGGATATACAAGATTTAATGTCGCATTATTGAGACAAACTTATGATACGAGGTTATTTGAGTTAGAATAGCACGTGCCCAATTATGATACAGTATTAGAACAAACTAAATTAAAAAACCAGGTGTGGCTTTGCCGTGCCTAACTTAGAACATCCATTCTAAGATTGAGCAAGAATAATCAACAGCTATCAATGTCATATATTATATGTACTCCCTCCATATTAAAAAAGATGACGTTTTGGACAAGGTTTGAGTCAAACATTGAGAATATAAATCATAAATAACTTTTAAATTATTGAGTTTAGAGATGTAAAAATCATATAAATAAATTTGTCTTGAAAAGTACTTTCATAAAAATATACATATACCACTTTCCAATAAATATTTTTAAAGAAACAAGTGGTCAAAGTGATGTTTTGAAGACCGTGGCGCTGTCTGAAACGTCAAGTTTTACAATATGGAGGGATTACAAGTCTTTTAGAGAGATCTCATTAATTGGCTACTATTTGAATCAATTTCTACATTAATATTATAAGTAAATATGAAGGTTTCGATGAGTTATGCTTGAAGTTATATGTGTTCTGAGTTATTAGGGCCTAATTGATATGTTGTAGCAGCCTCTAAAAGAAAAATGAGTGATCAATTTCAGTGTATAGTACTCAATAGTTAAGGAATCTGACTATAGTAACTAGGAAAATATGAGGAATTAATTTTAAAGCATAAGATTTTGCTAATACATATACAGAGAAATCTACACATTAATTAGGTAACTAATGGTTCTGCAGAAGATTAAAATACAATTCTTTCAACAAAGTGAATTTAGGCCTTCGGGCACTGAATTTTCAGCAGAACAAAAACTGGACTCTAGACTTGTATAATGATGGCTACTCAAAATACAAGCACTAATTTAGGACTTTGGACACAACTGCAGAATTTTCATTTTTCTCATTTGTTTGGAGCACTAATTAGATTTAGCATTGTCAATGTTGCCAAATTACATTGCAGCTTTCCAAGTTTGATTGACATCATAATAAATCTCATAGAGTTAAATGCACCGGAGGCCCTCGAACTTGTAAGTGTATGTCAGATAGGTCCCTGAACTTTGAAAATGCATTTCTGGCCCCTTAAACATGTTAAATGGTACACATAGGTCCCTGAACTTTAAACATGCATTTCTGACCCCCTAAATTTGTTAAGTGGTACACATAAGCCCCTGAACTTTGAAAATGCATTTATAGCCCCATAAACTTGTTATGTGGTACACAACAGGTCCATACTTACCAGGTGGGTATTTTTTTTTGTTGATGTGACGTTGCTACGTGGCAAAAAAAATATGCACCAAACCCCTTGAAACCTAATCAGCGTCATCGTCATTGTCTTTTTTGGAGATCGGGGATATAGCCCGTTTTTCATTAAGCAGAAGAGAGTGGTCAATAGACCTACACATAGATGGTACTGTTAACACCGGATTTTCGCACGCACAGGAGAGTGACAAGAGGGTCCAGACAGCAGAGAAGAGAAGGATTCGGCAAGCATTTGGACGGCTGCTTAGTCCTCAAAACCGCTAGTGAATACTTGTGCGGTCGGCTATTTCGTGAAGCGGTGGTCCCATTCGGGAGATGGTTGTTGCAAGTAAAGCCGGCTTGCACGAGAAGATACGTGACGATGGGAGACGCCGAAGAGATCAGGGATAGGGTTTGTATCTTTCCTTATTTTTAAAGTCGTAATCGTCTAGGATTCGTGTTTCGTCCAGGGTATAAATATAAACCCTCGACCATTGTAAAACTGTTCACAACCATATCAATACAACCGGCCCCGTGCCACCTTTCGAGTCCCTAAGTCGTGTCGTCGAGTTCTTCGAGAGGAATCATCGATCCGTCGACCTCCGTAAGTACCGGCAACCTTGCTATCATGTCTAGTATCATGCGGTGGACTTAGATATGATGCAAGTAGTCTCGTATGTTAAGCTTAGTATCGTGCGGCGGATTTAAGCTTATGACGGGAAGTTTTTGCTTATGCCTTGTATCGTGCGGCGGATTAAGTCATGAGTAAAAATAGTTATCGGCTCTGTTAGATTTGGCAGATCTAATAGATTCATTAAGTTACCATGTGTTATATGTTTTATTTATTTGATTCCTATAACACTCTTTGCCCAATCTAGATTGATCTTTGTTCGGCCTTGCTGCATGAGTTTATTTGTGCTTCGTTAATCATAAGATCATGATGGCCGAACTAACTTTCAATTCAGATTGTCACATGTTGTGGGTTCATGCATGTCGACCATGTTTAGGCTTTGATAGAGCCGGGTACCGTGCGACAGGTGCAGGTTTTAGATTAGTTTAATCATGCTTTGCTTGTATGTTCCTTCTTCATGGACCCCAGTTCGGCTAGTTTGCCGACTCTGGTTAAGCTTACATGAGTAATGAGTTTTTATAGATTTGTTCAGATATATGTATGTTTTTAGCTTCTTATAATTAGATCGTATCATGCGGTGGATTAATCTAATTATAAGGGGTGGTATGGACTTATAGCAAGTGGTATCATGCGGTGGATTAGCTTTGCTTGAGTTTATACTTGACGGGTTCATGAAGGCTAAACGTGCGGTAGATTAGTTGGATTAGCCTATGCATATGTTATTTGAATAGATTTATATTTACAAATTACCCTTTTACCCTTCTGTTATTCATGTGTTCGGCATTCAACATGTTTATGAGCTCCATCTTTATACTTGCCGAATGACATTATAAACCTGTTTCGACAAACAACTTTTATAGCTGTGTGCCGTCATGATTGGCTTTCAAAGCCGTACATATGGAATTGCCTGGTCTCACCCAGCATGTTCCAAGGTATTCTCATATTTTTATCCCTTGTTGGTTTTCAGGTCAAACCGACTGACACCTTGTTGGTTTTCAGGTCAAACCGACTGGCACGCTTCCAGATTCGGAATACTCCGGGCACCCGATTGAAGCCAGCCTCGTTCGGCTTGCTGTGTGCCTGGCGCAGGGCGTCACGTTTTGCGTCAACACACTTTTTGGCACGCCCGGTGGGACCACTTCATTTCAAGATGCCTGGAATCGAGAACAACCCAATTGATGGAAACGAAGGAAAATTGGGACAAGGCTTCATGTCGGCTGATAAGTTAGAAGAAATAAATATTGGTGATGGGACTGAAGCAAAGCCGATATATATCAGTGCAAATTTAGACCCAGAATATAGACTGAAGTTAATAAATCTTTTAAAGGAGTTCAAGGATTGTTTTGCATGGGATTACACAGAGATGCCCGGATTAGACCGCTCTATTGTTGAACATCGGCTACCAATCAAACCTGGGTATCGTCCTTACAAACAACCCCCTCGGAAGATTTTTAAGGAAGAAGTACTAGCCGATGTAAAGAAAGAATTGAAAGGTTATTGAAAGCAAATTTCATTCGGCCGTGTAGATATGCAGATTGGATCTCAAGTATAGTTCCAGTGTACAAGAAAAATGGGAAGATGAGGGTCTGCATTGATTTTAGAGATCTTAATAAAGCTACTCCAATGGATAGTTACCCGATGTCGGTTGCTGAATTGCTTGTTGATGCAGCAGCTGGTTACGAAGTCATCAGCTTTATGGACGGTAACGCTGGATACAATCAGATCTTTATGGCGATAGAAGATATTCCAAAGACAGCTTTTAGATGTCCTGGTCACATCGGTTTGTTTGAGTGGCTTGTTATGACATTCGGGTTAAAGAATGCTGGTGCAACTTATCAATGAGCTATGAATTACATCTTCCATGAATTGATCGACAAGATTATAGAAATTTATATTGATGATGTGGTCGTGAAATCCAGGAATCATGGGGAACATTTGGCTGATCTGAAGAAGACTTTGGAGTGCACAAGGAAGCATGGTTTGAAGATGAATCCAAACAAATGTGCTTTTGGAGTTTCGGCAGGAGAGTTTTTGGGGTTTTTAATTCATAAAGGAGGAATTGAAGTTGGAAAGAAAAGCATGGAGGCAATAGATAAAGTCGTCCCTCCAACCAACCTCACAGAGTTGCAATCGTTACTCGGCAAGATTAATTTTGTAAGGAGATTCATATCTGGCTTATCCGGAAGAGTTTTACCCTTTTCTCCATTGCTGAAGCTTAAGAAAGATCAAAAATTCGTATGGGGTGACGTACAACAGAAAGCTTTTGATGAAATTAAAGGATATATGAAAGCACCCCCAGTTTTAATACCTCCCCAGTTTGGTAAGCCTTTCAAATTGTACGTGGCAGCCGATGGACTGACGATAGGGTCGGCTCTTATGCAAGAGTTTGAAGGGAAAGAAAGGGTAATAACCTATCTTAGCCGAAAGCTACTAGATCCAGAGACTAGGTATTCGGCTATGGAGAAGCTTTGTTTATGTATATATTACTCATGTACCAAGTTTCGGCATTACTTGTTAAATGCCGAATGTGTAATAATTTCTAAGTTTGACGTAATAAAACATATGCTGTCAATGCCTATTCTAAATGGAAGAATCGGCAAGTGGATTTTAGCATTATCAGAGTTTGACTTGAGATACGAATCGGCAAAGGCAGTAAAAGGTCAAGCTATTGCCGATTTTGTCACTCATCATCGTGATTCTTCTGTTAGTATGGTGAATATTGCACCTTGGACATTATTTTTCGATGGCTCGTCTTGCAGCAAGGGTGGTGGTGTTGGTATTTTCTTGATTTCTCCACAAGGATTAACTTTCAAATATGCTATCCCCATTGAATTCTATGTTACCAACAACCAGGCAGAATATGAAGCTTTGCTCAGAGGGCTTCGACTTCTTGTGGAAATAAAGGCTGTTTCTGTCGAAATCTTCGGGGATTCTGAGTTAGTCATCAACCAGTTGATTGGTCAGTATGAATGTAAAAATGACATATTGAGAGAATATTATGAAGAATGTCAGGAGCTTTTGAAATGTTTCCGGTTGGCAACTTTACATCATATCCCCAGGGGGCATAATGAAGAGGCGAATAGATTAGCTCAAGTTGCTTCGGGATACCGGGAAGATCAAGAAGTTCTTGCTTTAGATGAAGATCATGCGGTTGATGATTGGAGAAGAGAAATTACTGACTACTTGAAGAATCCATCACAAAAGGTTTCTCAAAACTCAGATATAAAGCTATCAAGTTT
The DNA here is from genome assembly GCA_009763385.1 of Coix lacryma-jobi var. lacryma-jobi. Lineage (NCBI taxonomy): Eukaryota > Viridiplantae > Streptophyta > Magnoliopsida > Poales > Poaceae > Coix > Coix lacryma-jobi. The sequence goes on along the minus strand of CM019831.1, from coordinate 5,733,402 downwards.
ACGCTTCTCGACGGCCAGTTGTACTATAAATCCGTAGATGGAGTAGTTCTAAAATGTTTAAACCAAGAAGAAACTAAGAAGTTGATGTATGAAGTGCATGAAGGATTATGTGGTGCGCATGAGTCGGCCTACCGGATGAAATGGATAATAAGAAGGACCGGTTATTTTTGGCCGACTATGCTTGAAGATTGTTTTGAATATTATAAGGGGTGTCAAGATTGTCAAAGATTCGAGAATGTTCAAAGAGTTCTAGCATCGGCTATGAATCCAATTATTAAGCCGTGGCCGTTTAGAGGATGGGCTATAGATCTGATTGGTCAAATTCACCCTCCTTCTAGTAAAGGACACAAATTCGTGTTATTGGCTACAGATTACTTTACCAAGTGGGTTGAGGCTGTACCTTTGAAGAATGTTACGTCAGAAAACATGATCAATTTTGTCAAGGAGCATATAGTTCACAGATTCGGGATCCCTCAAACTATAACCACGGATCAGGGGACTCAGTTCACATCGTCTGAATTTTGTGATTTCGCTGAAGAAATGAGGATCAAGCTGTGTAATTCTTCTCCTTATTACGCACAGGCCAATGGTCAAGCTGAAGCATCAAATAAGATTATGATTAAGATTATCCAGAAGAAAATTGATGAGAAACCGAAAAGATGGCATTCGGTTTTAAATGAGGCATTATGGGCTTACCGGATGGCATGTCATGGGTCTACTCAAGTATCTCCCTACGAGTTGGTTTATGGACATTGTGCTGTGTTGCCATGGGAATTGCAATCAAATTCAAGACGAGTTACATTGCAGAGTGAATTAAGGAGAGAAGATTATAAGATCTTGATGATGGACGAACTAGAAGATTTGCACTTAATTCGTCTTAAGGCACTGGAGAATATAGAGAAGAACAAATTGCGTGTTGCCAGGCATTACAACAAAAAGGTCAAGGAAAAATGCTTTGAAGAAGGGGATTTAGTTTGGAAGGTTGTATTGCCAATTGGGACGAAAGACAAAGCATTCGGTAAATAGTCTCCAAATTGGGAAGGTCCTTTTCGGATAGTAAGGCATGTGCTTGGCAATGCATATATTTTGAAGACTTTGCTGGGAGAGGAGTTTTCTAGAGCAATTAATGGAAGATTTCTTAAGAAGTTTCATCCCAGCATAGAGGTCGGTGCATAAAAAATCATATGCAATGAATTAGCCGATGAGAAACATCGCCTTTAGCAAAAAAAATGTGTTTAAACAGCCGACATGACATGTGTCACCTTTAGAGCAAAAATATTAGTTTAACCAAATAAGGATGATATCGTGCGAGGGTTTTATTTTCGGCAATGCAAGAAACAGAAATCACAGACAAACGTTTTTACGGATGCAGATGCTTCACAAAAGGAGGATAGTTTTATTGCGAGAGGCTCCTAGATACAGACTACTCATCAAACAACCTGTTCAAGACAGATTGAGCATTAGAAGCCTGGGCGAGCACGGTCGCATGATCCTCATAACTTTCCAGGAGATCCTCGATGTCCTCTGGAAGCTCGCCACCATGGAAGCCGGTCGGCATGGTGGATAAGTCCTCGCGCGTCTGGGTGGACATTGCCGCCAGCCCCAAGGCAACGCCGTGGTGTACGCCATGGATGGCGACTTGATCAACACGGCCGTCTGCATCATGAAGACGCGCCTCCACAGTTCCCCCTGGGCGTTCACCTTGTCGGCCACCCTGGTTCCCGCGATCTTCAGGCGCTCAACCTCTGCAGATAATGCTGAATAGGAAAGAGATATATCAGGAAAACGAACCCAAAGAGAAGAAAAATATAACCTGAGATTGCATTCGCATCTGTTGCTCGCATTTGTTCCGCTGGTCCTCCCAGTCGAGTTGGTCAATGCCGTACTGCTTGGAAACTTCGCCCAGCTCCTCCCGGGCCTTGTCCCTCTCCTCCTTGAAGCGGCGGGCGTCACGGTGACTCCACCGGTCGGAGTAGGAGGAATCCGAGGAAGAACCTGAAGAGCTGGAGGAGTTGGAAGATCCGGATGATGGAGTTCCGGGCCGGGGAAGAAGGTGGCTTTGGCTGCTGGAGATGAATCTTATCCTAAAAATGAGAAGCAAAATCGAAAGAGACACAACGAACAGGGAGGTCCAGATTGCAAGGGGGCAGGATAACTGATTCTTACCCATGGCGCCGGCGTTGCGGTGCTCGGTTGTCTTCCGCTTCCCCTTCGGCAGGCCGCTTGCCACGGTCATCACCGTTCGCCATTGCTACAGGACTAAGGTTTTCTTCCGGGTTAAACTAACAAAAGAAGTGAAGAAGCGAAAGACAAGGATGCACAGCTGCAAGTGCTAGTCGAAGTAGTGGAAGCAGTTTATTTATAAACCAGAGAAGAGTTGCGGCGAAGTTTACGGGGCAGTGAAATAAGAATGCCAAGCGACAGAGTAGGGTTTTCCTTTTCGGATGGGCCGGCTTGGTTAAGTCGAACGCCGTTCGGTTGTCTTCTTGAGTTCTTTAGGTAAGAGTTCATTCGGCTATTGGGAAATGAAGACAATCAACTATATCTTATCGCAGGAAATTTAAAGGAGAAAAGGCCGATTGCATAGAAGCATAAAAGTATCAAGACAATTTTTGCAAAGACAAAGCACGATATGCTTAGCTTATTACAAGATCAATGTTTATTCATTCAAAAGCTGATTGATTGTTTTTATGGCCTCAGCCCTGATTCGGCTGACAGTATCAAACGCCTTTTTATCTTCGTCTTCAGATTTTTGGATTTTGGATAATTTGGCTTTGGTTTGTTGATCCTCTTTGAGAGCCAAAGTTATCTTTAACGAAGATGCTTCTATGTCCTTCGGCAGATCAGCCATATGAGCCCTGTGAGATTGGATTTTAGTATTCAGATTGGCTAGCTGGGCCTCTAATTTGCTTTTCTCTTCCTCCATGGCTTTCAGTTCATACTCCAAAGTTGCCAAAGAAGTCTTTGCAGTTTGAACGTTGGAATGCAAATCTCTAAGCTCCAACTTCTTTGAAGATCTATTATTCTGTAGGGCAGTCTTGGATGACATGTTTTTAGTTGCTCTCCTTATCATGCCAATGAAGTTGTCAAGGCAAGCTGCAGATTCCAAATGAGTCAGAAGAGTGGGAGGAATATCTTCATCAATGAGCTCGAGAATGTCCCTTATCTGATCTGCATCCTGAACCAGATTGATAGTGTCCTTATTCAATAGAGTGATTATTTCCCTCAGCCGAGCCTGGTTTTCCTTTGATAAAGTCTGTCGGGAGGTATTTTCTTCACCTTTCTCAGTAATGTAATCCTCGGCAGGGAAAGAATAACTCGTGGTCGGCTCTTTGGTATTTTTCTGAGGAAGAGAAAGGAGTTAACCGACTAAGTATGTTTAGTGAAAGCAATGTAATTCGAAGGCAAAGCTTGCCTGTTGAGCTGATTGATCACCGGAAGACGCTGCGCCTTGGCTTGCTCGAGGACTTTGTTGAATATTCAGGGGAGGTGGACTTGGAGTATGATCAGGAGATGGCTCTGCTTCCAGTTCTTTCAAAACTTCATCTGTTTCGAGTAATGGCTTGAGCGTGTGACGACAGAAAGGGGGATGGCTAAATATATTACCTATAATCCCTTCGGTTTCTTCATTTCTTAAACCTTTGGAGTTTTTGGATCCTCGGCCTCGTCTTGAATATTTTTCTTAAAAGCTTCGGGAGATAGTTCGGCAGTTGCTGAAGTACTGCTTGGTTTCAGGGCCTTGACCTGTGGCTACAACAGGTGACGAAATGTGGATTTGATCAGATTCATTGCCGAATAGAGTTGCTTAACATTAAATGGGAATTCATACCGTGGGAGATGGTTTAGCCTTTTTGGTCCTTGTTTTCTTGGGCGAAGAGACACTCTCAAGTGCCTTTCTTTTGCTCTCTCCTCCTGAAGACATGATGGTTGAAGTTGCAGGGATCTTCATGAAGATGTTCAAACTTGGAGCATTGAAACCAAGAGCAGGATTGGGTCCAGCCTGGTAATATTGGATCACTCTAGCAGGAGGTGTAGGCTCAGGATCCTGTGTATGGCCGAGTATTAGAAAAAGGTTGAATTCAAGAATGGAGATTGACAGGAGTGATGAAATTACCTCACTGTCAGAAGCAAAGTCGGGTTGCAAGTTTTGACACAAGGGGTGAACTGGCACGTTGAAAATATGAGTACGCCATTCCTCCCACCAGGAAGTGAAGAGAGGATGAGCAATGTCTATTATCCCAAATGGAGATGGTTCATACATTGGCAGCTCCCATCCTAATTCAAAAACCTTTTTAGCCATTATCCCCTCTGTAATTACTTCTCTAGGTCTTATTACCATTGAGAAGAAAATCCGGGGGCAATTGACCGCATCCTAATTGTCTGGCCACCATGTTTGGATAATAGAATTCGTAGGTGGACTGCACTAATCTTCCATGGTGGAATTCGGCTGGCAGAACGCAGGGTTTGATGAAGGAATTGAAAATGTCAATGAATGTTTTGTCTGCACAGCCGGATTCGTAGTTAAACTTGTAAGGGAGAGTCAGGTTTTCATTCTCCTTGTAAGGAAACCAGAGTGCATTACCAAAACCCTTGAAGAACATTTTGAAGAGATGACCCAATTGTCAATGTCGATGCTGATGGATGATGTTGCTTCTCCATAAGTTTGGCAAGCTTTGATCTTGGGGTTTTTTTGCCTTCAGCATAATTGATTGAAGGGAAACTCAGGTTGAGAAAGGCTCATAGACACTATCTGGTGCATATATAGTTGAAGCCCACATCTGAACTAGCCACCAGGGACCATTCACACAAGAAATTTCTCTGCCTGTATGCATCTGGAGAGTGATTTGATGCATCATATGATAGACAGACCCCAGGAGGTATTTGCCTAGTGGAATTTGAGTACCTGACAGATAAATCTTCAGCCATCACCATATGGTTCAGGGTGGGTTCATTGGATTTTCCACAGAAGATGAATCTACATTGCCACATATTCATGAAGGCTTTCAATTCTTTGTCAGAGACAGTGTTGGATGACTCCATATAAGTCTAAATATATTTGGCCCATCCACATCCAAAACTGACGGCTCTCTGACTGCTCTTGTTCTTGTATTTGTAAGGATATATAGGTAATGTTACATTCAGGCCAGTCATCATGAAAACGTCAGCTAAGGTAATAGTCATCATACCGTGACCAAAGATGAAAGCATTGATGGCATTAGACCAGAAGTGGGAAGCTGCTATCAAGAGAGGGTCGTTTCTGGGTATTTCTGATAAAGATAATTCCAGGCAGTGGCCAATGTCTTGATTTTCCCAATGACTGCTGCTTTTTTCAAGCATCTCCGATACCAATTTCGCCATCCAACAATTGGGGAAAAAGGCCAGTTCTTGAAGGTGTTCGACCAGTGACTCGGTGAAGTAATTCCAGATTTGAAAGGAATTCTTTGGGTTTCCTTCTCGATAATCTCCGTTGGATCGGGATCTCCCATTGGACCAAGGAGATAGAAGTTGGGGTTGGCAGCATAATGGGTCAGGATTTGGTTCCTATATTCCTTCAAGAAATAGTAGATGGGGGAAGAAAATGAGCCGAAAGAAGAGGCTGGCAAAAAGAGTACTGAATACGAGAAGCTTACCTCTGGGATCTTGTCTTGGGTCGCAATCAAAGGTTCAAGAAGGAATCGTTTGCGCGAAGATTTGAATTTCCCGAGCAGCGGCTACGGTGCTGAGAAGCGGAAACCTAGAAGGGGGAGAAGCTTGCAAACAATTTCGGAATAAAATTGACTTTATCCCGAAATTGAGGGGCATGTGTTAACCGGATTTTCGCACGCACAGGAGAGTGACAAAGAGGGTCCAGACAGCAGAGAGGAGAAGGATTCGGCAAGCATTTGGACGGCTTCTTAGTCCTCAAAACCGCTGGTGAATACTTGTGCGGTCGGCTATTTCGTGAAGCGGTTGCTGGTCCCATTCGGGAGATGGTTGTTTGCAAGTAAAGCCGGCTTGCACGAGAAGATACGTGACGATGGGAGACGTCGAAGAGATCAGGGATAGGGTTTGTATCTTTATTATTTTTAAAGTCGTAATCGTCTAGGATTCGTGTTTCGTCCAGGGTATAAATATAAACCCTCGACCATTGTAAAACTGTTCACAACCATATCAATACAACCGGCCCCGTGCCACCTTCGAGTCCCTAAGTCGTGTCGTCGAGTTCTTCGAGAGGAATCATCGATCCGTCGACCTCCATAAGTACCGGCAACCTTGCTATCATCTAGTATCATGCGGTGGATTTAGATATGATGCAAGTAGTCTCGTATGTTAAGCTTAGTATCGTGCGGCGGATTTAAGCTTATGACGGGAAGTTTTTGCTTAGCCTTGTATCGTGCGGCGGATTAAGTCATGAGTAAAAATAGTTATCGACTCTGTTAGATTTGGCAGATCTAATAGATTCATTAAGTTACCATGTGTTATATGTTTTATTTATTTGATTCCTATAACACTCTTTGCCCAATCTAGATTGATTTTGTTCGACCTTGCTGCATGAGTTTATTTGTGCTTTGTATCATAAGATCATGATGGCCGAACTAACTTTCAATCCAGATTGTCACATGTTGTGGGTTCATGCATGTCGACCATGTTTAGGCTTTGATAGAGTCGGGGTACCGTGCGGCAGGTGCAGGTTTTAGATTAGTTTAATCATGCTTTGCTTGTATGTTCCTTCTTCATGGACCCCCAGTTCCGCTAGTTTGTCGACTCTGGTTAAGCTTACATTAGTAATGAGTTTTTATAGATCTGTTCAGATATATGTATGCTTTTAGCTTCTTATAATTAGATCGTATCATGCGGTGGATTAATCTAATTATAAGGAGTGGTATGGACTTATAGCAAGTGGTATCATGCAGTGGATTAACTTTGCTTGAGTTTATACTTGACGGGTTCATGAAGGCTAACGTGCGGCAGATTAGTTGGATTAGCCTATGCATATGTTATTTGAATAGATTTATATTTACAAATACCCTTTTACCCTTCTGTTATTCATGTGTTCGGCATTCAACATGTTTATGAGCTCCATCTTTATACTTGTCGAATGACATTATAAACCTGTTTCGACAAACAAGTTTTATAGCTGTGTGCCGTCATGATTGGCTTTCAAAGCCGTACATATGGAACTGCCTGGTCTCGCCCAGCACGTTCCAAGGTATTCTCATATTTTTATCCCTTGTTTGTTTTCAGGTCAAACCGACTGGCACGCTTCTGGATTCGGAATACTCCAGGCACCCGATTAAAGCCAGCCTTGTTCGGCTTGCTATGTGCCTGGCGCAGGGCATCACGTTTTGCGAACAGGTACAAAAGGATTCGTAGGAAATCCATGGATTACCAACAAAGCCCAAACACAAACAAAAAGCAAGAAACATGAGGGGTGGGGAGCCCTCCACCTAACAACCCATCACACTGAACCTAATACAAAAATACTCGACACCACGGTAGCCAGCAGTGAGAGGAGCCGTAAAGATAACAGCGGCAAAGCATCCGCTCGAACTGCAGACGGCAAAGCATCCGTCTGTGGCGGAACCGTCCTGATTACAAGAGCTCAAGTATTATCTTAGCCAAATCCGTCTGACTTCGACTGATACTTGAACCCATAAAAACCCCGGTAGTCCGGAAATCTCGAAGGATTTCTAACACCATACATCATACAGGATCGCATCGTTCAAGGATTACATTCGTAAAGATAAATCATAACAAAACGAAACCGAATTAAAATATCAGAGTGCGAATTTAAAACGGAGTTATTACAATACCGAGTTTAAAAGTGCGGAAGCTGAAATAGTTAAAGCACGACCACCACACATGTGGTCCAAATAAAACATTGTTTTGATAAATCCACTCGACACAAACTCACTCCTCCCTTTTAAGATAATGTGCCACTAGTAGTCTTGGTCCAGCAAAAGAAAAGGGGAAAGCTTCTGGACGACCCTGCCCTGGGCCTACTCCTCATCACCTTCCACTGGGTAGAGGCAGTGCTTACAATAGCCGAAGTAGACCTGGCCATCTGCAACAAACGGGATAAACCCTGAGTACTGGAATGTACTCAGCTAGACTTACCGTCCAACTGAAAATAAAGACACCAAGGACATGCAAGGCCTTTTTGGGTGGAGCTGGGATCTTGAATTCGCGAAAAGCTCAATTTAAGATAAGCGAAGTATTAGTGAAGTTAATGAGCTGTCATCTTTTATACCTATTCCTTCTTCTAGGTTTGCACCTGAACTATTGCACACACTTGAGTCTAGCAGATAAATAATATAACCATATCCAGTTGACTTGTCCACATTTTAGTTGAACCTTTAGATATCACATGGAGTTGTGATCGTGGTGAAGCTCGCCATAGTTTCCCACTAACGGGGGAGACGGCGACTCGAATTCGAATTCCAAAACAGCTGGTGAAAGACCTTTAATACCAGCCCACACTTCCCGTCGGGTCCATGCATGGGCAACCGCTCGACGCTTGTTCGTGGGGTGGTAATCGCCGCGGTTCAAGCACGGACCGCCCAATTGGAACCTGGCGATGGCCTCACGCGGCAGATCGCAATTTCCATACTAGAGGGCACGACACGGGTTGAGACCGGCCCGAACAGCTTCTAACCGGCTTTGGGGTCGATGATTACGGCACCGACATATCCCTAAGTAAAAGGGCGCGTTCAAAAATGAACGAGGGCCAACATCGATACAAACCTACACGATCCAACGGACGGACTGCCCCCAAGTTTCAGCTTGGTGCCTTGCCTTCCAGTTGACCGTATTTCATTACTACTCAGGTTTTTTCCACGATAGCAAATATGGCCAACTGTGATCGGTAACTACCCATCAGGGTATTACGGAGACATCCTTAACTACTACTTTTATTAAGCAGGCTAAGCAATTCTACATTGTAAATCAATAACAGGATAACAAGGTAGATATTAATCAATCATCAAGGAATGATAATGCAGCAAATAGGATTCATTCAACTCCTAGACCTAATGCATCACAAATAAAAGGACTCAAGTAATTTTAATTGTAAATACTGGGAGACTTAGAATGCTCCGGGGCTTGCCTTGGGTGAAGACCGAGGCCTCGTGGGAGGGGCACTCGGGCAAGTTAGTGTCGCTGGCGGGGGTCGACTTCCTCGGCTTGCTGGAGCTCCGGGATCTGCTGCTCGGCGTTTGCCTCTAGCTCCTGATCGGGTTCCGGGAGTGTCGATCCTATTGCATGCGACGAATAATAAATATTTAAATGCGGGGTGCGAGATGTGTGGTATGAGAAAGAGCATTTCTTGCAAACCAACAAAACCAACTTGTTGAACCATGAGGTAAATACTCATTTAATTCATAAAACAAAATCCTTTTATTCACCTATTTCTTATTTAATAAATCAAAAGAAACTTAGGTTTGAACTGCAAGTGCACTTTTCTGGACTCAAAAAAATCCACGAAAATTCCTGAAGGCAAACAACAGTTGCTAGACTCCACTGAACAAATTTCAGCCACAAATAAAATACAGAACTGCAGATATAAAAATAACAAGCAACTGCCCAAATAGGTACTTTGAACTACAAACCCTACTGTAAAAGGGTGCACAACTCTATTTCATATTTTTCCCAGATTCTACTTCATATTTTATGCTTATTAGAAAGTCCCATGAACAGAAACATTATATTTCTTACATGAATTTTCAAAGGAAAACACAGAAAAGCACCTTTGTAAAGCAACTTCAGATTCTCCACATAACAGGTCATGCTTTAATTTTTCTTAGCTTACCTTATAAACAGAGACTGTACAAAATTTCCCACATTTTATCTCGACATATAAAAACACCTTAACTTTTATTCAAAGAAATCAGCAAAAAGGACTTTTAACCATAACAGAAACTTTTTCTAAATAAACAGTGCATTAAAATTTTTCACATGTATAAAACAGGATAATAAACTTACACAAAATTTTACAGGAACTATCTCAACCAGAAATACATATAAACCATTTATCTTAGCAAAAGCATATAAACTGAAATAAAAAGAAAACAGTAAAATTAACTCCTACCAAAAATACTTTTATATTTTTCCAGGGTAGATCTACTCATAAACAAACTAGCAAAACTGAAAGCACTCCATTTGGACTAACAAACAGGATCTACAAAATAAACAAGCATTTACGGGAAATAGAAAAACATTTTGGAAAACGTTTTCTGGAAAACACTCGGCGTACGGAATAGGTGTGCTCGCTCGAGGCCCGGCTCGAACGAGACAGTGCCCGAGGGTTCGCTCGAGGCCTTGCTCGAGGCGCGGGCGAGGCGGACAACAAACGCCCGTCCGAGGCCTGGCTCGAGGGCTCGGGCGAGACGAAAAAACACACGCCTGTCCGAGGCCTGGCTCGAGGGCTCGGGCGAGACGGAAAAACACACGCCCGTCCGAGGTCTGGCTCGAGGGCTCGAGCGAGATGGAAAAACAAACGCCCGTCCGAGGCCTGGCTCGAGGGCTCGGGCGAGACGGAAACACACACGCCCGTCCGAGGGCTGGCTCGAGGGCTCGGGCGAGACGGAAAAAACACACGCCCGTCCGAGGCCTGGCTCGAGGGCTCGGGCGAGACGGAAAAACACTCGCCCGTCCGAGGCCTGGCTCGAGGGCTCGGGCGAGACGGAAAAACAAACGCCGTCCAGGCCTGGCTCAAGGGCTCGGGCGAGACGGAAACACACACGCCCGTCGAGGCCTGGCTCGAGGGCTCGGCGAGACGGAAACAGGGGAGAGGTTTTGACCGTCGATTCCTCGCTGACGGTGAGGTCGCCGGCGGGTAAGCTAGGCTTGCGAACTCGTCTCGACGAGGCGCATCGAGTGGTGTAGGTGGTTTGGCTAGCGCACGGCCGGAGCATGCCGGCGGCGAGTGGCGGCGCACGGTGATGGCGGCAACGCGCGGCTACGCCGTTTCCGGCGGCGGCCGGAGAAATTGGAGGAGGCAAAAGCTCGAGAGAACCCTAAGGAGCAAAGCTACGGGGTTGGTTTGGCTCGGGTGGCTCCAGAGGAGCTTGGCCACGAGCGAGGTCCGCGATGGACGGCCATGGCGTTCGGCCGGGGAAGAAGATGTGGGAGAGAGCGGTAGCGTTGAAGCTAGGTGGGTGTTCTCACTTGCCTTGGCTCGGTGAAGCTCGAGATGAGAAGAGAGTCGGTGGAGCTAGGCGGGGGGAAGACAAGGCGGGGAAGAAGGGTGGGGAAGACGCGCTTGCGGGTTGGCGGTGGCGACTGACGGACCGAAAGAGGCGCTTCGTCATCGGCGGCGAAGGGGCTCGGTCGGGGACGACAACGTGCGCACGGCGTGTGCAATGTTGTGTAGGCGGGCGGTGGTACGGAGGGAATCGAAGGGAGGTGCTCGACGAGGTCAGAACGGTAGGAGAGGGGTGGTTGCGGCGGTGGGAGAGGCGAGAGGGGGAAGGAGAGCGCGAGGTTCGTGGCTTGCACTACGGGCGAGAATGCGAGCGAGAGTGAGAAGAGCGACGTGCGAGTAGGGTGCGCGGGTGAGCGAGGGAGTGAAGGGGCTCGGGGTTTGATCGGGCTGACCGGCCGGTTGAAAGGTCCTAAATGGCTAGAGGGGGGGAAATAGCCTAAAAAATTCTACAAACAACACTTAAACAAACTAGTTAGACAACTAAATGGCGAAGCGAAGTTTGCGCTAGCTCTACACAGATGCAAGCCACCTATTCAAAATTCTAGATAACCACAAACTCTAAGTCACACAATATCAAAGGAACTATCCAACACTAAATAAGCAATAATGTATATCACTACACAAGATAAGAGAATGTAACTAACAACAAGGTATAATATTAACTTGCAAGAAAGTAACAAATGTAAGTACAAGAGATAGAAGTGTGTATACCGAGCCGGCAAGAGATTAATAAATGAATATCAAAGAATACCACGGAGACAAGTTGACACAATAATTTTTCCTCCGAGGTTCACTTGCTTGCCGGCAAGCTACGTCCCCGTTGTAGCGATACACCCACTTGGAGGTTCACGCGCTAATAGGCATCACACGCCTAACCCTCAATAGGGTGCCGCACAACCAACACAAGATGGGGATCCACAAGCTACGAGCAATCCACTAGAGTTACCTTTGGCGCTCCGCCGGGGAAGGTACAAGAAACCCTTACAAATCACCGGGAGATGGCCACGAACAATCACCACTCGTGCCTAATCTCCTCCGCTGCTCCAAACCGTCTAGGTGGCGGCAACCACCAAGAGTAATAAGAATATCCGCAGCAACACAATCGCCAAGTGCCACTAGATGCAAACTCACAAGCAAATGCACTTGGATCTCTCGATCTCACTTGGATTCGCACTAACAAGCAAAGAGATCGGAGGGAGGGATTAGATCTTGCTCAAGAGGATGTTCAAGAAGTCAGAGAGTCAAGAAGAACCCCCAAAGGCGGCCACGGCCAATTTATAGGGAAGGGAAGGCGGCGGCCCGAACCCTACCTTCTGCGCTTGGTCGGTAGTACCGACCCCTCCTGGGCGGTAGTACCGACAGAGTCAAACTAGCCGTTTAACACACGTCCCGCTGATTTAGGCGAGGCACCGACTCTGGTCGGTACCTCCGAGGTCGGTAGTACCGAGGTAATGGCGGTACTACCGCCAGGCCCAAATCGCCGCGAACAGAGAGCTCTGCGAAAACCAGCCACTACCGACCTTGCGTCGGTACCACCGTGGGCGGTAGTACCGAGGTAATGGCGGTACTACCGGCAAGCCATTTTCAAAAACTACAGAGAGCCTCGCGAAACTCCTCAGGACCACGGTACCACCGACCATCCGGTCGGTACCACCGCGGCGGTAGTACCGAGTAATAGCGGTACCACCGCCAGGCCAAAAACGCCCCATTACAGAGAAGGGCTGCACGCAGCACCTATGGGCGGTACCACCGACCACCTGGTCGGTACCACCGACCATACACAGAAAACTCCATTTTCTTCTCTGTGTTGATCCAAACCAACTCCAACAACTTCTCCTTTGCAAATGTGCTAACACCAACAAGTGTACAACATCATGTGCATGTGTGTTAGCATTTTCACAAACATATTCAAAGGATTCGAGTTAGCACACTAGGTCCTAATGCATATGCATGTATGAATTCACCTAGTGGCACTTGATAACCGTGATCACTGAGATATTCCCCTCTTAATAGTACGGCTATCTATCCTAAATGCACTCACACCCTCTATGGTGTCTTGAGTGCCAAAAAAAATTCCTATTTATACCTTTGCCTTGATCTCCATAGGATTTTGTTTTTCTCTTCTTCTTCTCCCAAATGTGGAGCACTTGATCTATCTTTTGGTCATCACCACCAATACCATGATCATCATTTGGCTCCCGTACTTGGAATGTACCAACCTAGCTCATAAACACTTCATGACAAGGTTAGTACTCTAGGTGACATCAATTATCCAAAACCAAACAAGGACTTTCAATCTCCCCTTTTTGGTAATTGATGACAACCTTTCACAAAGATATATGTTTGAAAATTTGAGTCACCACTTTGTTAGTATTAGCTCCCCCTACATATGTGCTATAGTGTTTGGTTCAAGTTCGGCACATATGCATAGATATAAAATGTGGGAGAGTAATACTATCAAATGATGCTAAGGTATAAAGAATGGACCTTTGAAGCGTGATACCAATCGGAGTTGCCAATGTACACCATCCTTAGCATCTTGATTAGCTAGACTTACAAAAAACTAGATACCTTATGAGATCAACATTATATAAAAGGTTCTAGTACCGCTTTGCAAAAACGGATTACATCTAGCTACCACTTATGCATGCTAGTTCACAAATCATCATTCAAAATTTATTTCTAGCATACATCACACAAGCATGTATATTGAATTTAAATGTTTACAATGCAATCACTCATATGAATATGCACATTCAAATGCAACAATCAGTTCATGAGCTTGCTGCTCCCCGACTATATGCTCAAATTTTAATTGATCCTCTCCCTTTGTTATATATATCTATCTTAACCATTTCTCCCCCTTGTCATTAAGTACCATAAAAGGCACACCAATTTTAGTAGGAGTTAAGTTAATCAATAGGGTCCAATAGTATGGTTCAACCTAGCAAACAAACATAAGATATTTAACACGGTTTGCTCTAGAGTAAGCTTCTTCACACATCTTTCAATGGTTATCTTACTCACGTCGGTTAAACCCTTGAATGCTTGTTTCCAAGATCAAACACTAGGTTCACAAGCCCATAAACATGTCATATGCTACCACTAGATCATATCAAACATAGAAGCAATAGTGGTACCATATGTACATCCAAAGTATTTTATTTTCATGAATGAGCCTATAAGATGCAAGGAATGACTAAATGCACTAAACATCCTTAGCAAGAATGAATGTCATGCCAAACAATTTTACCTTTGCTTTGTCGAAGGAGAGGCATGTCATATAATGGAGGGTGCATCAACTCATATTTGAGAAATCAAGTATATTCAATTCATTCCTTAGCTTGCAAAATCTCTTTTCATCAAGTGGCTTGGTGAATATATCGGCAAGTTGATCATCGGTACCAACATTCTCAATTGAAATATCACCCTTTTGTTGATGGTCTCTTATGAAGTGATGGCGAATGTCAATGTGCTTTGTTCTTGAATGTTGTACTGGATTGTTGGTGAGCTTCACTGCACTCTCATTGTCACATAGCAATGGTACTTGTTTGAATTTAATTCCAAAGTCATCCAAAGTTGCTTTCATCCAAAGTAATTGAGCACAACAACTTCCTGCGGATATGTATTCTGCTTCGGCGGTTGAAAGTGCAACACTGTTTTGCTTTTTCGATGACCATGATACAAGTGATCTTCCAAGTAATTGACATGTGCCCGATGTGCTTTTTCTATCAACTTTGCATCCTGCATAGTCGGAGTCCGAATATCCAATCAACTCAAAGTTTGACCCCTTGGGATACCACAATCCAACATTTTGTGTATGCTTCAAATATCTCAATATTCTTTTAGTTGCCTTCAAGTGACTCTCTTGGTGAAGCTTGAAATCTTGCACACATGCATACACTAAACATGACGTCCGGCCTAGAAGCGGTCACATAGAGTAAGCTTCCAATCATAGACCGATACAACTTTTGATCCACCATGTTGCCACTAGCATCACTATCCAAATGTCCATTTGTTCCCATAGGTGTACTAATAGCTTTTGCATCATTTAGACCAAACTTCTTGAGCATATCTTTGATGTACTTGCCTTGACTCACAAAAGTGCCATTCTTCATTTGCTTGATTTGAAGACCAAGGAAGTAACTAAGCTCTCCAATCATAGACATCTCAAACTCATTTGCCATCATATTCCCAAACTCTTCACAAAACTCTTGGTTGGTGGACCCAAAGATAATATCATCAACATATATTTGCAACACAAACAAGTCTTTGCCAATCTTCTTGGTGAAGAGAGTAGTATCAACCTTGCCCATCTTGAACCCTTTAGAGAGTAGGAAATCTCTCAACCTCTCGTACCATGCTCTTGGTGCTTGCTTCAAACCATACAACGCCTTTTGAGCTTGTAAACATGGTTGGGCTTCTTGTCATCTTCAAAACCGGGAGGTTGTTCTACAAATACTAACTCATTGATATACCCATTGAGAAATGCACTTTTGACATCCATTTGATATAACTTGATATTATGAGCACATGCATAAGCCAATAGAATTCTAATTGCTTCCATTCTTGCAACCGGTGCATATGTTTCTCCAAAATCAAGACCTTCAACTTGAGTGTAACCTTGAGCTACCAATCTTGCTTTGTTTCTTACTACTATCCCATCTTGATCTTGCTTATTTCGAAATACCCATTTGGTTCCAATTACATTGTAATTCTTTGGTCTCTCAACAAGTTCCCAAACTTGGTTGCGGGTGAAGTTGTTTAGCTCTTCATGCATAGCGTTTACCCAATCAACATCCATCAATGCATCTTCTATCTTGGTTGGCTCAAATGATGACACAAAAGAAAAATGCTCACAAAATGATGCCAATCTTGATCTTGTTTGCACACCACTTCTAATATCCCCAACAATTTGATCTATGGGATGATCTCTTGCAATATTGGTTGGTTGGAGGATTTGCACTTGATTGCTTGGTTGAGATGAACTAGCTTGTTGATCTTCACTAGCACTTGATTGATCATGAGAACCACTAGCTTGATTTGCATCAACTTGCACATTTGAGGAGAACATTTGGTCATCTTCATTATCATCCACTTGTCTTGGCCTAATATCACCAATATCCATATTCTTCATTGCATTTGACAATTGAGTGCCTCTCACATCATTAAGATTTTCATTTCCTTCTTGAGAGCCCTTAGTTTCATCAAATTCAACATCATGCACTTCTTCCATAATACCACTAGCCAAGTTCCAAACTCTATATGCTTTGCTTGTTGTTGAATATCCAAGTAAGAATCCTTCATCACATTTCTTCTCAAATTTGCTCAATCTTGCACCTTTCTTCAATATATAACATTTGCAACCAAAAACTCTAAAGTATGCGATATTTGGCTTTCTTCCATTTAATAGCTCATATGGTGTCTTCTCTAGCATGCCATGGCAATAGAGACGGTTGCTACAATAGCAAGCCGTATTGATAGCTTCGGCCCAAAAGGAATGACTGACATTGTATTCACTGAGCATAGACCTTGCCATATCAATCAAAGTTCTGTTCTTCCTTTCAACAATCCCATTTGATTGAGGAGTATACTTGGGTGAGAATTGATGTCTAATGCCAAAGTCATCACACAACTCATCAATTCTTGTATTCTTAAATTCACTCCCATTGTCACTTCTAACTTTCTTGATTGTTGTTTCAAACTCATTCTGACATTTCTTGACAAAAGTTTTGAAGATATCAAAAGTTTCACTTTTATCACTAAGAAAGAAGACCCATGTGTATCTAGTGTAATCATCCACTATCACAAAGCCATATTTACTTCCACCGATGCTAGTGTATGTTGTTGGTCCAAATAAATCCATGTGCAATAACTCAAATGCTTTGCTAGTACTCATTATGCTTTTCTTAGGATGGGAGTTACCAACTTGTTTGCCAGCTTGACAAGAGCTACAAAGTTTATCCTTCTCAAAAGTGACATCTTTCAAGCCTCTAACTAAATCATGCTTCACTATTTTGTTTAACTGTTTCATTCCAACATGACCAAGCCTTCTATGCCATAACCAACCCAAACCAGATTTAGTGAACAAGCATGTTGACAGCTGGGTTTCACTAGCATTGAAATCAACCAAGTATAGGTTCTCATATCTAAATCCTTTGAATATCAAATTAGAACCATCTACACTTATGATTTCTACATCATCAACTCCAAAAATGCATTTGAAACCAAGATCACACAACTGAGCGACTGACAGTAAATTGAAGTTCAAGCTCTCAACTAGCAACACATTGGAAATGCTCATGTCATTTGATATTGCAATCTTACCAAGCCCTTTAACCTTGCCTTTGCCATTGTCACCAAAGTGATAGAATCAAAACCATGATTGCCACTTGAATTGATTGAATTGAACATTCTTGAATCCCCGGTCATATGTTGAGTGCACCCACTATCAAGCACCCAATGCCTCCCTCCGGCTTTATAGTTGACCTACAAGAACAAATCAATCCTTTTTAGGTACCCAAACCTTTTTGGGTCCTCCAAGATTAGTGACCAAACTCTTTGGTACCCAAATAGCTTTCTTCTTTGAGCCCACAATTGGTGTACCAATGAATTTAGCTTTTATGCCATTAACACCCTTGGTAAGCAAATAACAAGAATCAAATTTAATAGAGGATACATTAGCGTTCTTGTTCTTGTTCTTGCAATATTGCTCTACATGCCCACTTTGCTTGCATCTAGTGCAAAACCGACCATTGCTCTTCACAAAACTAGTCTTGTGAGTAGCAAAAGCCGCCTTGCCATTCTTGGGGGTATAGCCCAATCCCTCTTTGTGAGAGAGAAAAACGTTGGCTACCCAAGCACTTAAGCAAGCGGGCCTCACCACCATAGGCTTTACCTAAGGCGTGAGTGAGCTCATTTACCTCCTTCTTCAATGTCTCATTTTCAACCATGAGTGAGGCATCACAAGTGAAGCCATCATCCATAGATGAAGTAGTAGTGGTAGATGATGAGCTACATGAAGGGTTAGTAGCAGCACAATAATATAGGCTTATAGAAAGATTCATCGATTATATCACAAGCTATGCCTATGTCACATGTTTTAACCACTTTTTCAGTTTTAGCTTGATCAACAAGTGAGGAGTGAGCTTCCTTAAGCTTAGTGTGAGCATTGCCAAGCTCCTCATGGGCTTCCACTAGCCTCTCATGAGTAGCATTGAGCTCCTCAAAGGATTGCTCAAGAGCTTTTAGTCTCTTTTGCAATTCTTTGCACTCCTTTCTCTTTTTATCAAAATGTTCTCTAGCATCATCAAGCATTTCAATTAATTCATCTTTAGTGGGTTCATCATCATCACTATCATCACTATCACTCTCATCATCATCAGATAGTACCTTTGTGGCCTTAGCCATGAAGCATGATGGAGTATCGAAGATTGAAGGCTTGTTGTTGATAGCAATACTTGCAAGTGCCTTCTTCTTGCTTGTCTTGCGATCTTCATTATCACTATCTTCATCACTATCACTTGTGGATGCATCACTATCCCAAGTGACCATATATGATTGCCCCTTCTTCTTCTTTGTGTAATTCTTCTTTTCTTTCTCTTCTTCTTGTCCTTCTTGTTGTCATTATCATCATTCTCACTGTTGTACGGACATTGAGCAACAAGATGGTCCTTGCTACCGCACTTGAAGCACCTCCTTGGTTCATCCTTGTTCTTGTATGAAGTCTTCTTCCTCCTTGCCCGGTAGCCCTTCTTCTTCATGAATTTGCCAAACCTTTTGACAAATAGAGCCATCTCTTCATCATCGTCATCACTGTCATTTGAGCAGTTATCTTCGCTAGAATCTTCTTTCTTTGCTTTGCCCTTGTTCTTTGATGATGATGTTGTGGCTTTGAATGCCACACTCTTCTTCTTCTCATCCTTCTTCACTTCTTGATCATTCTCATCTCTGTAGGTGTCATCGGTCATTACATCTCCAAGAACTTGGTTGGTGTCATAGTGTCCAAACCGCTTCTTACAAGCAACGTGACTAACATGCCAAATCTCTTGGGAAGACATCTCAAGAATTTATGAGAGAAGTCTTTGTCCTTCACCTCTTCTCCAAGTGCTTTGAGATCATTGACAAGCACTTGAAGCCTATGGAACATCTCTGGAACACTTTCATCTTCATTCATCTTGAAGCTAGCAAACTTTTCTTTGAGAATGTATGCTTTTGCTCCTTTCACTGCTTGAGTGCCCTCAAATGATTCTTCCAATTTCTTCCAAGCATCATATGCCATCTCCAAATTTTTGATTTGCTCAAAACCCTCTCATCAACGGCATCATGAATAGCACTGAGAGCAATGTCATTGTTCTGCATCTTCTCTTCTTCGGCATTGGTGAGATGCTCCGGATCAACTATCTCAATCTTGACATCCACAACTTGCCATATCTTTCTATTGATTGACTTTAAATGAGTGGTCATTTTTGCCTTCCAATAGCCATAGTTTGTGCCATCAAATTGGGGTGGCCTTTTGGTGTTGTTGATATGAGCCATTTTGACACCGAAGGTTGTTAAGCCTCAAATAAACGGTGACCTTGCTCCGATACCAATTGAAAGGTCCTAAATGGCTAGAGGGGGGGTGAATAGCCTATAAAAATTTCTACAACAACACTTAAACAAACTAGTTAGACAACTAAATGGCGAAGCGAAGTTTGCGCTAGCTCTACACAGATGCAAGCCACCTATTCAAAATTCTAGATAACCACAAACTCTAAGTCACACAATATCAAAGGAACTATCAACACTAAATAAGCAATAATGTATATCACTACACAAGATAAGAGAATGTAACTAACAACAAGGTATAATATTAACTTGCAAGAAAGTAACAAATGTAAGTACAAGAGATAGAAGTGTGTATACCGAGCCGGCAAGAGATTAATAAATGAATATCAAAGAATACCACGGAGACAAGTTGACACAATAATTTTTCCTCCGAGGTTCACTTGCTTGCCGGCAAGCTACGTCCCCGTTGTAGCGATACACCCACTTGGAGGTTCACGCGCTAATAGGCATCACACGCCTAACCCTCAATAGGGTGCCGCACAACCAACACAAGATGGGGATCCACAAGCTACGAGCAATCCACTAGAGTTACCTTTGGCGCTCCGCCGGGGAAGGTACAAGAAACCCCTTACAAATCACCGGGAGATGGCCACGAACAATCACCACTCGTGCCTAATCTCCTCCGCTGCTCCAAACCGTCTAGGTGGCGGCAACCACCAAGAGTAATAAGAATATCCGCAGCAACACAATCGCCAAGTGCCACTAGATGCAAACTCACAAGCAAATGCACTTGGATCTCTCGATCTCACTTGGATTCGCACTAACAAGCAAAGAGATCGGAGGGAGGGATTAGATCTTGCTCAAGAGGATGTTCAAGAAGTCAGAGAGTCAAGAAGAACACCCCAAAGGCGGCCACGGCCAATTTATAGGGAAGGGAAGGCGGCGGCCCGAACCCTACCTTTCTGCGCTTGGTCGGTAGTACCGACCCCTCCTGGGCGGTAGTACCGACAGAGTCAAACTAGCCGTTTAACACACGTCCCGCTGATTTAGGCGAGGCACCGACTCTGGTCGGTACCTCCGAGGTCGGTAGTACCGAGGTAATGGCGGTACTACCGCCAGGCCAAAATCGCCGCGAACAGAGAGCTCTGCGAAAAAACAGCCACTACCGACCTTGCGTCGGTACCACCGTGGGCGGTAGTACCGAGGTAATGGCGGTACTACCGGCAAGCCATTTTCAAAAACTACAGAGAGCCTCGCGAAACTCCTCAGGACCACGGTACCACCGACCATCGGTCGGTACCACCGCCGGCGGTAGTACCGAGGTAATAGCGGTACCACCGCCAGGCCAAAAACGCCCCATTACAGAGAAGGCTGCACGCAGCACCTATGGGCGGTACCACCGACCACCCTGGTCGGTACCACCGACCATACACAGAAAACTCCATTTTCTTCTCTGTGTTGATCCAAACCAACTCCAACAACTTCTCCTTTGCAAATGTGCTAACACCAACAAGTGTACAACATCATGTGCATGTGTGTTAGCATTTTCACAAACATATTCAAAGGATTCGAGTTAGCACACTAGGTCCTAATGCATATGCATGTATGAATTCACCTAGTGGCACTTGATAACCGTGATCACGAGATATTCCCCTCTTAATAGTACGGCTATCTATCCTAAATGCACTCACACCCTCTATGGTGTCTTGAGTGCCAAAACAAAATTCCTATTTATACCTTTGCCTTGAACTCCATAGGATTTTGTTTTTCTCTTCTTCTTCTCCCAAATGTGGAGCACTTGATCTATCTTTTGGTCATCACCACCAATACCATGATCATCATTTGGCTCCCGTACTTGGAATGTACCAACCTAGCTCATAAACACTTCATGACAAGGTTAGTACTCTAGGTGACATCAATTATCCAAAACCAAACAAGGACTTTCACAGTGGTCGTGGCGGGGCCACTGGAGGCGCGGTAGGCGAGGACAGCTAGCGTGAGCAGCGGGAGGAAATGACGGCGAGCGGGTGCGGCAGGCGAGCGCGAGCGCCGATCGACGTGGCCGGGGGAGATAGCTTGAGTGCTAGGTGAGAGAGGATCGAGGAGGAGTGGCCGCGAAGATCCTCGGACAGAATGCGGCGGCAACGTGGCGGTTGCGGCCGGGGTACGGCCGCGGCGGATTAAGTGTCAGAAATCCCCCTCTTCACTCTGGAAGCCATTGCGAGGCGGCTTGAGCGATCCGGGAGGGGCAGCGAGGCACGCGACCTATCTGCGGGCGAGCTGGGCCGGCGCGGCGAGTTGGGCCGAAAGGTGGGGCGTGGAACGAATCGTTTTTCCTTTTCCTTTTTCCAAATTCTTTTCAAACTTTGACCACTCAAAAATAGTTCAAAAAACTCCAAACTAGGTTTTGACCCAAATATAAAAGTTTCTCGAAATAATTTTCTCACAACTTTTATAGGACACTTTTTCTGAAAACCATTTTTTAAATCCTCCACAAAACAAAGCCAATTTTAAAGTATAACCCATTTTGTTTGACTTATTTTATTTACAAACTAATCTGAACTAGGTCAAAACTCCAACATGAAAAGCACTCTACTCAATATTCTCTATTTTATAAAACTCTTTGCCAAAACAGAAATCCACTCAAACAACCAAGTCCAATAGAAATCCAAATCCAATTAAATAAACAAAAGACAAACACTCTCATGCTCATGAAATGATGCAATGCATTGCTTATGCTTCTTTAGTAGCTAAATGCAGTGCCTTAATGCAGTGCTTGACACTAGGGTGTCACAGCCCTTCCCCCTTAAAAGAAATCTCGTCCCGAGATTTGAGTTACGTACCAATCCTTATAAAAAGCGGGGTAGTAGTTTACTCGTAAGTACTCCTCAGTTTCCCAAGTTGCATCGTTGGGTCCGTGATTGCTCCGAAGAATCTTATAAGTTTTCACTGTTTGGTTACGAGTTTCTCGGGTCTTGGTATCCAAAATCTCCTTGGGTTGTTCGTAGTATTCCAGGTCTGATCTGATCATGACGTTCGGGATTTGAACTTCTTCATGTTCTGGAACTCGAAGACACTTCTTCAATTGTGAGACGTGAAACACTGGAAAGACTGCGCTCATCTCTGGGGGTAACTGTACTTCATATGCTACTTCTCCCTTCTTTGCTATGATCTGGTACGGTCCCACATATCGAGAGGTGCTAACTTCTTCTTAATCCCAAAACGTTGGACCTTTCTCATGGGTGAGACTTTGAGGTAAACATAATCTCCTACTTGAAATTCCAAGGGTCTTCTTCGTGTGTCGGCATAGCTCTTTTGCCGGGATTGTGCTACCTTAATATGTTGTTGTATTGTTTGCACAATCTTTTCGGCATCCTTTACGAAATCTGACCCATAAAATTCTCGATCTCCTAATTCAACCCAATTAACCGGGGTTCTGCATCTTCGTCCATATAGAACTTCAAAAGGTGCCACCCTTATACTTTCCTGGTAGTTGTTGTTATATGAAAACTCAGCAAGGGGCAACCATTTCTCCCATGATTCTCTTGAAGATAAAACACAAGCTCTCAGGATGTCTTCCAAAATCTGATTTACTCTTTCAGTTTGTCCTGCGGTCTGGGGGTGATAGGCAGAACTCCTTACCAACTTAGTTCCTAGTTCCTTGTGCAACTGTTCCCAAAAACGTGCAATGAACTGGGGTCCTCTATCAGAAACAATCCTTTTCAGAACTCTATGTAACCTCATGATATTCTGAATATACAAGTCTGCATACTGATGGTGTGGGGCGGTGTGTAGTCTTAACTGGTATGAAGTAAGCTACTTTAGACAATCGATCCACAATAACCCAGATAGAATCATTTCCCTTTTGAGTAGTGGGAAGACCAGTGATGAAATCCATGCTGATTTCTTCCCATTTCCACTCTGGAATTGACAACGGTTGCAACAGTCCTGCAAGTCTCAGGTGTATAGCTTTTATCCGGCAGCAAGTATCACATCTGGCGACATAGGCTGCGACTTCTTTCTTCATCTTTGACCACCAATACCTGGTTCTCAAATCCTGGTACATCTTACTGCTTCCTGGGTGAATCGATAGCTTTGAATTGTGAGCTTCATTCAGAATTCTTTCTTTCAGCTCAGTGTCTTTAGGAACAACCAACCTCTGATTATACCATAGAACCCTGCTCATCTGTCCTGAAGTTCAAAGAACTACTGGTTTCCATCCTCTTCTTAATCTGACAGATCTCTTCATCGGTCTTTTGTCTCTCGATGATGTCACTTTCCAAGGTGCACTGAAGAGTGATGTTGTTCACCATAATGGGGTGCATAAGGTTAAATCCATCTTCCAAAAGTGGTTGTAGTGAGTTGCAGTGAGTCTTGTGACTCAAGGCATCGGCTACAACGTTTGCTTTTCCAGGGTGGTAATGCACTTCCAGGTTGTAATCCTCAATTAGCTCTAACCATCTTCTCTGCCTCATGTTTAACTCTGGCTGCTGGGTGAAGATATATTTCAGACTTTTATGATCCGTGTACACATGACATAGATTTCCATAAGATAATGTCTCCATATCTTGAGTGCATGCACGACGGCTGCTAGTTCCAAATCATGAGTGGGGTAATTCTCTTCGTGCGGTTTCAACTGGCGAGAAGCATAGGCGATAACTCTTCCATTTTGCATGAGTACACATCCAAGTCCAATCTTGGATTGCGTCGCAAAACACATCAAAAGGTTCCTCTAAGTTTGGCTGAGCCAAAACAGGCGCGGAAGTCAACAACGTTCGCAGGGTGCGAAAAGCTATTTCACACTCTGGAGTCCATTCGAACTTCTTGTTCTTCTGCGTTAAACGGGTCATAGGCTTGGCTATTCTTGAAAAATCCGGAATAAACCGACGGTAGTATACGGCCAAACCCAAAAAGCTGCGTACCTCATGTACGGTGGTGGGTGCTTGCCAATCCATAACTTCCTGTACCTTAGAAGGGTCCACAGAGATTCCTTCCTCTGAAAGGACGTGACCAAGAAAAGGTACCTTCTTCAACCAAAACTCACACTTGCTGAACTTAGCATACAACTTGTGCTTTCTAAGCCGGGTTAGAACAACTCGTAGATGCTCAGCATGGTCCTTCTCATTCTCAGAGTATACCAAGATATCATCGATGAAACACTACAACAAACTTATCCAACTCTGGCATGAAGACCGAATTCATTAGGTACATGAAATGTGCCGGTGCATTGGTTAACAAAAGACATAACTAGATACTCGTAGAGTCTGTATCTAGTGGAAAAGGCTGTTTTCGGTATATCCTCTCGTCTGATCTTGATCTGATGGTATCCTGACCTCAGGTCAATATTGGAGAACACTTTCGCCTTAGACAACTGATCGAACAAGACATCGATTCGGGGTAAGGGATATTTGTTCTTTATAGTTACTGCATTCAACGGTCTGAATCCACACACATCCTTAAAGTTTTATCCTTCTTCTTCACAAAGATAGCGGGACATCCCCAAGGTGACGAACTAGGGCGTATCAAACCTTATCTAACAGCTCTGCAACTGAACTTTAAGCTCTGCGAGTTCTTTAGAGTGCATTCTATACGGTCTTCGAGATATGGGTGCTGTTCCAGGGACTAACTCTATAATAAACTCCACATCTCTGTCTGGCGGTAGTCCCAGGCAACTCATCAGGAAAAACATCTGGAAACTCACACACTATTGGGATCTCAGCTATCTGCTTTGCCGTGATATTGAACAACACTCCGATCTCATGGGGGTTTCGAGGTAACTTGAACCGAAAGGTAGACCCATTCCTGGACTAACCATGGATACAACTCTTTCTGCAGTGTCTAGATTAACCTTCCAGAGTTTCATCCAACTCATACCCAAAATTACATCCAAACCTAGACTAGGAATGACTATGGGGTCCACTACGGCCTGTTTATCCCCAAAGGTCATTTCCACTCCTTTAGCCATTTTACGCGCAGAGAGAACAGCTCCGGCGGAACTTATCTGGATACCCCGTCTAACTCTATCAACTCAAGATTACTTCTTATAACAAAATTCTCACCTATGAAAGAATGCGATGCTCCAGAATCAAACAGCACAACTGCGGGGCATTGATAAACAAGAAACGTACCAGCGGTGACAGGCTCTCCTTCTGGCACTTCTTCCACGGTTGGTGTGGTGCATATGACCACGAGGTGGGGGCTGAGTGTACTGCTTCTTGCGAGGCGGGCACTGACGTGACAGATGTCCAGTCTGACCACAATTGTAGCATGGGCCAATCACATAAGGAGTCTTGGCCTCTAGCACTTCCTGCTTTGTTCTTGTTCTGCATCATAGGGGGCGGTTAGGGCTTCTGAAAGCTGGGACGGGAACGACTGGTAGTGATCTTTCTCTGCGGGGGACAGAAATCTTGCTCCTGTGACAGGCGGGCGGTACGGGGCGCGTGCTCCGAAAGGGGTCCTTTGCTGAGAGAAAACCTCCTTCGTTCGCACGACGACGGTTTTTCTGTTGCCAGTCTGCCGTCGGTTGGCCTCTTGGTTTAGGCAGTCGCTGACGAAGTCACTGAAGGTGGTGCGGTGACTGTTGCCATCTGGAAAGCATAACGGCACTCATTCCACGCTTAAAGCTTGCATCTTTTGGCCTCAGTATCAACAAAGTCTGGGGCGTAGCGAGCTAGGTTGTTGAAACTGTGGAGGTACTCGGACATAGACCTAGTCCCCTGGGATAACCTCATAAACTCTCAACCTTCATTTCCATCAGACCACTAGGGATGTAGTGGTTGCGCATAGCGTGTGGAGAACTGATCCCAGGTGACACGTGCATTTGCGGGCAAGGCATGCACGGTACTGGGCCCATCACAAACCTGCGGGGTCCTTCCAACATGTGCGCGGTAGTACTCCGCTTTGAGCTCTTCTGTCAGACGAAGCAGACGGAACTTCTGGGTGATGGAGTCGAGCCACTCATCAGCCTCCAGCGGTTCGGTGGCTTCCTTGAACACAAGAGGGCGAGTGTCCAAGAAATCACGATAGAGCTGTACTGGTTGGGCTCCGGGCCTTGGCGCTGATGGTGCTGCTGCGCGGTGTTGTTAGCGATGTTGCGGAGGGTGGCTTCCATGTGCCTTGCATTCCTCATATCCTTTGGCTACCCAAAAACTAGACAAAGAACGCTTCCGGCGCGTCATCGGCGGCGGTGGGGGAGGTGGCAGATTCTCCTCCGGTCCTGCCCCTGCCCACGCTGGCTGCGAGTGTGTGCCAGCATCTGCATATCCCATTAATAAGCAATCATTAGGTGATGTTACATCTATCATGAATAAATACTGCGCTGTACATAATTCGAAAATTTAGCACACGACCAAGTATAATTACTCATTTCCATACAACGTCACAGAATAATCGCTCAAAATTAGACACGCAAATGACGGATTTCCATAAAAGGTGCGGATCGAAGTCCGGACTTTGTCCAAAAGCTTACATGCCATCAAACATTTTAAACATAAACTAGCACATGTGTAGGGTGTTACATCACTTAGCGAGGAAGCTCAAGCTATACAAAGAAACGATCTCTAACAGCTAACGCTCAGGGGTCTCCAGCGGCGGGTGCAGCGTCCTCTGGTGGGGGCGTGGGACCAAGGACCTCTCCGTCCTGGGGATCCGGGACCTAGAGCTGGGGGCGCGGCCTCGTGCGCGGCGTGGTTGCATATGATGGACGGCCTCGTGGAGCTGGTGATATAGGCCTGCTGTCCAGGTATCTGCTGGATCAACAGGTGGGCTCCCTCTCTGAGCTGGTCGAGCGCGGTGCGGGCCTCATCCTCCCTCTGAAGAGCGGTAGTCAGGTACATCTGCTCTGCAACTGTCCTGGCAGTGGACTGTGCTGCTGCTGTGGTGCGGGCGTCGTCACGCTCCAGAGTGAGCTGCTGAATCCTCTCCTGCAGACGAGCAACCTCAGCGTCGAAGTCCTCCTGAAGCTTCCTCTTGCTCTGGTAGGTGGCTGTGAGGGTGAAGGACACGCTCTCGAGAGTGTGCTCCAAACTCTCACATACACCCAACAAAGCTCCGGTGGCGCTCATCGCAGGCGTCTCACAGTAGAACCTCTCCTCTGGGCTCCCTGTCAAGACTGACTCCGAAGTCTGCTTCCAGCGCAATGGGAAAAGTGATCCACGGGGAAACACTCCTGCCATCGCACTTGCCAGGTCGGCGGGGAAGCGGGCGATGATATCCTTCAGCACTAGGTATGCTGCCCTGTTGGCTCCATCCTTGGCACAAGTGCCTCTGGTGATCTCAGTCCATCCTGTCCAGTGCGGCTTGGCAGGCAAGGCTTTGACCTTGATCTCTACCATAACCAGGGAATCCTGCCCGTAGATCTCCTTCTGCCAGGAGTACTTGGGCTCCTGTCCTTCCTCATAACCCACTGCCTGCAAAATCCTCCAAAGGATAGTCGGCAGCCCGAAGTAGGTCAAGAACGTCCTCCGGGTCAGCTTGGTGGCCAAGCGATGACGCGGAACTCCTCTGCCTCCGGTGGCCTTGCGAGCAGTCAACTTGGTCCGGGCCATCTGTAGAAACAAAAGGGTTTCGAACTCTCGTGAGACGGAGACTAAGTTGGCATATTTTATAGAAAAGAGACAACTTTTAATTTAAGGGGAGGTAATGTAAATGCAAGAATATAAACATGATGCATGATCGTACTTACGTTCTCACTCACTAACATGACTCGCAAGTCCTAACGTTTTAGTCGGTGGTAAGAACGATCTCTCATGCGTTATCTACCCGTTCTACTCGTTCGCATAGTTAGTGTACCTGCAGAAGATCCATTTCAGCCCAAAGAAATTCCCAATGATAAAGCAACTGAGTATTGACTAATATGCGCAACACATAGAAGCCAACACTAAACACCATGCACCAATATAGAAAATACCCTTGAAAACATTGATACCCTCGTATGGGTCTGCGTGGAGCTCGCACATACTTGGTATAAGAACTCTCACCTAGACCGACGGTTGGACGGTCATGCTCTCATATCTCACAAAATCATTTTATGCATGTTTTCGCGATCGACGCATTCTCTTTTCCCGAGAATGGACCAGCAAATAAAGATCCAGCATGAAGCAAAACCCTGAACCCCTGTTAGCAGTTAGACCACCTGATTCCTAGTATAGGGCTTAAGGACGAGACTGGGCACACTTAGTAATTGAAAATAGTTTTGAAAATAGTTTTGAAATACCCATTTTAGTTTGAAAATAGCTCTTTACGGAGGTAATCACTTGAACCATGCTCTGATACCAGCTGTGGCGGAACCGTCCTGATTATAAGAGCTCAAGTATTATCTTAGCCAAATCCGTCTGACTTCGACTGATACTTGAACCCATACAACCCCGGTAGTCCGGAAATCTCGAAGGATTTCTAACACCATACATCATACAGGATCGCATCGTTCAAGGATTACATTCGTAAAGATACATCATAACGAAAACGAAACCGAATTTAAAATATCAGAGTGCGAATTTAAAACGGAGTTATTACAATACCGAGTTTAAAAGTGCGGAAGCTGAAATAGTTTAAAGCACGACCACCACACATGTGGTCCAAATAAAACATTGTTTTGATAAATCCACTCGACACAACTCACTCCTCCCTTTTTAAGATAATGTGCCACTAGTAGTCTTGGTCCAGCAAAAGAAAAGGGGAAAGCTTCTGGACGACCCTGCCCTGGGCCTACTCCTCATCACCTTCCACTGGGTAGAGGCAGTGCTTACAATAGCCGAAGTAGACCTGGCCATCTGCAACAAACGGGATAAACCCTGAGTACTGGAATGTACTCAGCTAGACTTACCCGTCCAACTGAAAATAAAGACACCAAGGACATGCAAGGCCTTTTGGGTGGAGCTGGGATCTTGAATTCGCGAAAAGCTCAATTTAAGATAAGCGAAGTATTAGTGAAGTTAATGAGCTGTCATCTTTTATACCTATTCCTTCTTCTAGGTTTGCACCTGAACTATTGCACACACTTGAGTCTAGCAGATAAATAATATAACCATATCCAGTTGACTTGTCCACATTTTAGTTGAACCTTTAGATATCACATGGAGTTGTATCGTGGTGAAGCTCGCCATAGTTTCCCACTAACCGGGGAGACGGCGACTCGAATCGAATTCCAAACCAGCTGGTGAAAGACCTTTAATACCAGCCCACACTTTCCCCGTCGGGTCCATGCATTGGGCAACCGCTCGACGCTTGTTCGTGGTGGTAATCGCCGCGGTTCAAGCACGGACCGCCCAATTGGAACCTGGCGATGGCCTCACGCGGCAGATCGCAATTTCCATACTAGAGGGCACGACACGGGTTGAGACCGGCCCGAACAGCTTCTAACCGGCTTTGGGGTCGATGATTACGGCACCGACATATCCCTAAGTAAAAGGGCGCGTTCAAAAATGAACGAGGGCCAACATCGATACAAACCTACACGATCCAACGGACGGACTGCCCCAAGTTTCAACTGGTGCCTTGCCTTCCAGTTGACCGTATTTCATTACTACTCAGGTTCTTTTCCACGATAGCAAATATAGCCAACCGTGATCCGGTAACTACCCAT
Organism: Coix lacryma-jobi var. lacryma-jobi; assembly: GCA_009763385.1. Lineage (NCBI taxonomy): Eukaryota > Viridiplantae > Streptophyta > Magnoliopsida > Poales > Poaceae > Coix > Coix lacryma-jobi. The sequence continues at coordinate 5,703,088 of CM019831.1, read as the reverse complement.
CAGGGTATTACGGAGACATCCTTAACTACTACTTTTATTAAGCAGGCTAAGCAATTCTACATTGTAAATCAATAACAGGATAACAAGGTAGATATTAATCAATCATCAAGGAATGGTAATGCAGCAAATAGGATTCATTCAACTCCTAGACCTAATGCATCACAATATAAAAGGACTCAAGTAATTTTAATTGTAAATACTGGGAGACTTAGAATGCTCGGGGCTTGCCTTGGGTGAAGACCGAGGCCTCGTGGGAGGGGCACTCGGGCAAGTTAGTGTCGCTGGCGGGGTCGACTTCCTCGGCTTGCTGGAGCTCCGGGATCTGCTGCTCGGCGTTTGCCTCTAGCTCCTGATCGGGTTCCGGGAGTGTCGATCCTATTGCATGCGACGAATAATAAATATTTAAATGCGGGGTGCGAGATGTGTGGTATGAGAAAGAGCATTTCTTGCAAACCAACAAAACCAACTTGTTGAACCATTGAGGTAAATACTCATTTAATTCATAAAACAAAATCCTTTTATTCACCTATTTCTCATTTAATAAATCAAAAGAAACTTAGGTTTGAACTGCAAGTGCACTTTTCTGGACTCAAAAAAATCCACGAAAATTCCAGAAGGCAAACAACAGTTGCTGGACTCCACTGAACAAATTTCAGCCAAAAATAAAATACAGAACTGCAGATATAAAAATAACAAGCAACTGCCCAAAAGGTACTTTGAACTACAACCCTACTGTAAAAGGGTGCACAACTCTATTTCATATTTTTCCCAGATTCTATTTCATATTTTATGCTTATTAAGAAAGTCCCATGAACAGAAACATTATATTATTTCTTACATGAATTTTCAAAGGAAAACACAGAAAAGCACCTTTGTAAAGCAACTTCAGATTTCTCCACATAACAGGTCATGCTTTAATTTTTCTTAGCTTGAACCTTATAAACAGAGACTGTACAAATTTTCCCACATTTTATCTCGACATATAAAACACCTTAACTTTTATTCAAAGAAATCAGCCAAAAAGGACTTTTAACCATAACAGAAACTTTTTCTACATAAACAGTGCATTAATATTTTTCACATGTATAAAACAGGATAATAAACTTACACAAAATTTACAGGAATTATCTCAACCAGAAAACATATATAACCATTTATCTTAGCAAAAGCATATAAACTGAAATAAAAGAAAACAGTAAAATTAACTCCTACCAAAAATACTTTTATATTTTTCCAGGGTAGATCTACTCATAAACAAACTAGCAAAACTGAAAGCACTCCATTTGGACTAACAAACAGGATCTACAAAATAAACAAGCATTTACGGGAAATAGAAAAACATTTTGGAAAACGTTTTCTGGAAAACACTCGGCGTACGGAATAGGTGTGCTCGCTCGAGGCCCGGCTCGAATGAGACAGCGCCCGAGGGTCGCTCGAGGCCTTGCTCGAGGCGCGGGCGAGGCGGACAACAAACGCCCGTCCGAGGCCTGGCTCGAGGGCTCGGGCGAGACGGAAAAACACACGCCCGTCCGAGGCCTGGCTCGAGGGCTCGGGCGAGACAGAAAAACACACGCCCGTCCGAGGCCTGGCTCGAGGGCTCGGGCGAGACGGAAAAAAACAAACGCCCGTCCGAGGCCTGGCTCGAGGGCTCGGGCGAGACGGAAAACACACACGCCCGTCCGAGGCCTGGCTCGAGGGCTCGGGCGAGACGGAAAAACACATGCCCGTCCGAGGCCTGGCTCGAGGGCTCGGGCGAGACGGAAAAACACCGCCCGTCCGAGGCCTGGCTCGAGGGCTCGGGCGAGACGGAAAAACAAACGCCCGTCCGAGGCCTGGCTCGAGGGCTCGGGCGAGACGGAAACACACACGCCCGTCCGAGGCCTGGCTCGAGGGCTCGGGCGAGACGGAAACAGGGGGAGGTTTGACCGTCGATTCCTCGCCGACGGTGAGGTCGCTGGCGGGTAAGCTAGGCTTGCGAACTCGTCTCGACGAGGCGCATCGAGTGTGTGTAGGTGGTTTGGCTAGCGCACGGCCGGAGCATGCCGGCGGCGAGTGGCGGCGCGCACGGTGATGGCGGCAACGCGCGGCTACGCCGTTTCCGGCGGCGGCCGGAGAAATTGGAGGAGGCAAAAGCTCGAGAGAACCCTAAGGAGCAAAGCTACGGGGTTGGTTTGGCTCGGGTGGCTCAAGAGGAGCTTGGCCACGAGCGAGGTCCGCGGCGGACGGCCATGGCGTTCGGCCGGGAAGAAGATGTGGGAGAGGCGGTAGGTAGCGTTGAAGCTAGGTGGTGTTCTCACCTTGCCTTGGCTCGGTGAAGCTCGAAGATGAAGAAGAAGAGTCGGTGGAGCTCGGGTTGGGGAAGAACGGCGTTGCGGCTCGGCGGTGGTGACTGACGGACCGAAAGAGGCGCTTCGTCCTCCGGCGGCGAAAGGGCTCGGTCGGGGACGACAACGTGCGCACGGCGTGTGCACGGTGTTGCGGAGCGGTGTACGGAGGGAATCGAAGGGAGGTGCTCCGACGAGGTCAGAACGGAGAGGGGTGGTTGCGGCGGGTGGTCGCGGCGAGCGGGGAGCGCTCGGTTCGTGTTCGTGCACGGGCGAGAATGCGAGCGAGAGTGAGAGTGAGAGAGCGAGTGCGAGTAGTGTGCGCGGGTGAGCGAGGGAGTGAAGGGGTGCTCGGGGTTTTGATCGGCTTGACCGGCCAGTGGTCGTGCGGGCCACGGCGGCACGTCGGGGCGCAGACCGGGAGAGAGCCGGTGATGCCGCGGCAGGGAGAGCGCGGTGCGGAAGCGAGCGGACGAGAGAGGAGAGGGGAGGGGGAGATAGCTGGGTGAGGGGGAGAGGAGCGAGAGAGAGAGGTGGCCGGCGAAGATCCTCGGCAGAATGCGGCGGCCACGTGGCGGGTGCGGCGGCGTACGGCGCGCGGCGTCGAAGCAGGCGCAGCAGCGGGCGGCGCGCGCGGCACGCGGGCGAGCGCTGGCGAGCGGCGCGGGGTGCGCGGGCGAGCGCGGGAGCGGGCCGGCGCACGCGAGCGGGCGAGCTGGGCCGGCGCGCGCGAGTTGGGCCGAAAGGTGGGGCGTGGAAGGAATCGTTTTCCTTTTTCTTTTTCCAAATTCTTTTCAAACTTTGACCACTCAAAAACAGTTTCAAAAACTCCAAACTAGGTTTTGACCCAAATATAAAAGTTTCTCGAAATAATTTTCTCTACAACTTTCATATAGGACACTTTTTCTGAAAACCATTTTTAAATCCTCCACATAAACAAAGCCAATTTTAAAGTATAACCCATTTTGTTTGACTTATTTTTATTTACAAACTAATCTGAACTAGGTCAAAACTCCAACATGAAAAGCACTCTACTCAATATTCTCTATTTTATAAAACTCTTTGCCAAAACAGAAATCCACTCAAACAACCAAGTCCAATAGATATCCAAATCCAATTAAATAAACAAAAGACAAAACACTCTCATGCTCATAAAATGATGCAATGCATTGCTTATGCTTCTTTAGTAGCTAAATGCAGTGCCTTAATGCAGTGCTTGACACTAGGGTGTCACACCGTCCACACGTCAGCGACCTCGGCGGCAAAGCATCCATCGGAAACGCGTCCTCGGTGGCAAAGCATCCACCAGAAACACCTCGGTGGCAAAGCATCCACCGGAAAAACCCTACACCTCCGAGTCACTAAGGGCCAACGCCCTTCAGGACCACGGGCGAGGACTTACCTAAAGAAACACAGGCAACAAAGCATTCGCCCAAACAACGAAGAACCCCCCGGCGACAAAGCAGCCGCCGGAACGCCTCGGTGGCAAAGCATCCACCGGAAAAGATTACGGCTACGACAAACACCTACTAGACAAACCTAGACGAGTAGGAACATGAAGCTCAGATAGGTTCAGCATGACGACTTCGGCGAGATGACCGGGATGGCAATCGTGCTTCAACAAGGCCTCCAGGAAGGAGATTACATCCATAGACGCCGACAATGTTGGAAGAGCGCACGAGGACTTTCGTCCTAGGCCAGCCTCAACGACCATCGCGACGAGCGGAACTTCGACGACGCCTCCGAGAAGGAACATGACGCAAACCGCGCCACCGCCGCTGGCCCACGAGGGCAGGGTTTTCACCAAGGACCTGCTCGACAAAAGACGACAGCAGCACCTGCACAGGGCGGACGGACAGCAGCAGAACCGGCCACGCCTGGGGACGCAGGGAGGCCTAGACACGGGGTCTTGGCCCGGCTGACTAGACCGGCCGGCCAGCCACCGGGCGCCGCCGGCCTGGCCAAGACCAGCCCCACCCTCCCCGGTCGGCCGCCGCATGCGCTGCGGGAGACGCGAGATCCGGGCTCGAGGCGGTCGGATCGAGCGACCGGCTGCCGGGCACCGCCGGCCCAGCAAGGCCGCAGCACGCCAGCTGCAGCCGAGGAAGCCAGCGAGCCAGATCTGGCCGGCCGGCCGCCGTCCCGACCAGAACCAACTTCGTGCCGCCGGCCAGACACCGCACGCCAGGCGCCCGCCCGCAGGCAGATCCGGCCACAGGAGCCCCGGATCCGGCCGGCCGGCAGGCCACTGGCCCCCGCTCGGCACCGGAGCAGAGAGGTCGGTCAGGTGTAGGGGAGAGGTCGCAGGTGTAGGGGAAAGGCAGAGGAGGGAGAGGGAGGGATGAGGAGATGCAAGCGTGCTCCACACGGGGGCGCCGCCGCTGGCCGCCGCCGCCGCACGCCGGAGGGCAGCGGCGGCGGCCGGAGGGGAGGCCGAGAGGCGCCCGAGCTGGGGGACGGAGCCTCGCGGACTCGGCCGAGCAGCCTTTTATGCGCTGCTTTATTTTCTCTCGCGTCATCGTCATTGTCACGGGAGCCGCCTCCGTACATAGGTGCTCGTTGTTAGGAAGGACAACTAGGGGATCATCAGCAGCAGGTGGAAGGACAATGACGATGGTGGAGGGCAATGGTGCTTTTGTCTTTGATTGAGCCGTTGTTAGTTGGTTATGGTTAGAACTTGTAATATGGATAAGCTATACACGTTCATAATGCTAAAAGTTGCAATATGGATATCTGCTGAATTTGTTTCTAGTATTGGTTTTTAAAAAATTAAGATCCGTATTCGACAAAAATAGAACATTTGCCATTTCTCTGTATCAGTAAAAAACAAGGTGTAATGAATCTATTTTAAAGTTTTCTCTCCATGACTTAGTGGCTAATCATTTAATTTTCATATTAGTAATGATGTAATGAAAACTATAATAATATATCTATAAATAACTTTAATATTAATTTAATGACAAACAAAGTTTAAATTATTTTTTTTCTAATTTAGTTTAAAACTAATATATTTGTTGATATAAATTATTTTATTTTTTTGTTGATGTAAATTATTTTATATAATGCATGTTTTATGATAAATATAGTTGTTGACAAACAAAGTCAATTTTTCACAAGCATCTATATAGTAGTGTACTATAGGAGAAAGTATCAATATTACGTCTCCAAATAAATTATTAACTAATCTAACAATGCTTATTTGCTATAGAAGAAATATTAATATTTTTTAAATAAATATAGTAAAAATTGAAACTGTTTAATTTATCTCGAAATGAGAATTGCAGCCTCTCTTTTGGACGGAGTGCAAACTCGATCTGTAAAAAAAAATCCCCCGGCACCGTCTCGTGCCCGCCCGCCGGCCGCATCGCATTCGCGTTGGCATCGCGCCCATACTAAAACCTAACTTTGCTGCCGGCGATCTCCCCTGCGGCGGCATGAACGAAGCGGAGGACGGCATCAGCAAGCGCACCTCGACGCGCGCGCCCGGCAACAACGGCGTGAGGAAGCCATCCCCTTCTGCGACGAGGTCTCCCGGACCGGAGAAGAAGAAGCCATCCGGCGGCGTCCCCACGTGGCTGATCCTCGACCGCATCGTCCACCGGAGCAGCAGGAGGCGCTGCGGGGTCGTCGAGGACGACGCGACGGCCTCGGCGCTCGCGCACGACTGCGTCGGCCGCCCCGTCCGCGCCTCCCTCAGGATCGCCGCGCCGCCGGCGGTCTCCCGTCTCTACCTCCACTGGAAGGGCAGGCCCGCGATCGATTTCGCGGAGCCCAGAGCCATCGCCGCCCACCGCGACTCCATCCTCTTCCGGATGCGTGTCCCCTTCGAGGATCCGATGTGGTGGAGCTGCATTTTCAACTTCCCCGTCGACTACTTCGTCTACTCCAGCAGCTCGTCGTCGTCGTCGTCAGCGATGCCGTTGCCGACCCTGACTCTGCTTCCCCCTTGCTTCGTCGGCGGCCACCCCGACCCCAAGTCTGATAAGTACTTCCAACCATACTGCCACCAGCAGCAGCGCACCATGTTGGACAAGGAGATGGGCATCCTGTGCCACGGCGAAGAAGAAGGCGAGTTCACGGTGGCAGATCTCACGCACCGTTGCCACAGGGAGGTGGACCTCTGCCTGCTGCACCATCCGCCTCCTGGTTCTGCTTCTGCTGCCATTCCAGTTCAGTGGAGCGTCAAGAGGCTGCAGATCCCTCCAGACATGAAGATCAACCTCTCCACGTGGAGGAACGACGTCGCCGTACCCATCAGCAGACGACACATGTGCTGGGTCGACTACTACCAGGGCATGCTGCTGATCGATGTCGTCCTAGCTGCTGACATCAAGAGACAGCCAGATCAGCAGCAGTTGCTCCAGTTCATCCCACTGCCTTCTCAGGCCTTGAAGTATCGCCGCCTGTACATTGATGCTGGTGTACCTGACCCGTTCCGGTGTGTCAGTGTCACTGATGCTGGCATCATTAAGCTCGTCTGTATTCTTACCAAACAGCCTCCTTCTCCTTATCCCTTCACCATAACAACATGGATTTTGCATAATGTCCACCGAGGCGGTGAATGGAGGAAGGATGTTGAGACCACCATGGGCGCCAAGGAGTTCTTTGGTCTTTATGCTGGCACTAGTAGCCAGAGTTGCCTTCCACTTGTGCAGCCAAGTTTTCCTATGGTGAGCTTAGTTGATCCAGATGTCATCTTCTTCCTGCTGAAAGATGAGGACTGTAGCCTTTTCTGGATGATTGCGGTTAACATGAGGAACAAGAAGCTGCAGTCAAGTGCCCTCTATATCAATGAAGAAGAAGAAGATGGATACCCCCCTAAAAGGGGCCGCAGGATTAATTTCTTTGGTCATAACTTCATCCCCAGCAAGTTCTCCTCTTTCTTGAGTGAGAATGCCATCACAAGGTAATATTGTATCTCTTGTCATTGCATCTTGCTAGTACCACGCCGTAGGAAGTATTGTTATCTTTAACAGTCTCTCTACTAGTTTTTGCATTTAAAAACAAGAGTAGAACATGATGGTGTAGCCGTGTTGGTGGGCAGGTATTTAGCATATGCAATTTCTGCGCTTAGTTGAATAAGTAGCCAATCTGCTACCAGTGATTTTGACATGTTGAGATATGAACAGATGAATCTGCTAAATCGCATGGTCAAACTATAACCTCTAATCTTATATATTCTTATCATGATCTAAAGCTGATGCAACACTATGCAGTAAGGTACAAAAGTGTTGTTCTGTTCAGACTTGGTTTAACACTTTAACCATGACACCAATTTATGCTCACATATTTTTTGTTGCTTGGTCAGTAGACCTATACTAGATTGGGATCCTAACCAACACCAGAGAAAACCTACATAAAAACAATGTGCGGCCCTTTCCCAATCAGCAACATACAAACCAACTCTACCTGCCCAAACCAAATACATGTTGCATGATCATGACATTTTTATTTTCTATGAACGAACCACCTTTGTTTTTTTATTTATTTTCTTACATAAAATTTACATTTCTTTCTTATTTAAGCTTGTTCATTTGCATACTTACCATCACATAAAGAAGAAACCTGATATGTAAATCAATTTACTACAGTAGGGACTCATAATTCAAATTCTACCACAGTTATTGGCAATCAGGGACCAGGAATGCATAAGAGACAAAAGAAACCTTGCCAGAATCCTTAGTGACCATGACTTTGAAAAAAACAGTTTGCCATACTTTTAAGGTAGTAAGGTGATTGTTGAAGAATTATGTGTAGGTGACTTCCCCAACTCTGAGCCACCATGTTCAGTTGGTGGAGCCTGGAATTCTTTGTAGGATGGTAGTTGAAAGTATTGAGATTAAGGAATTGAAGCATTTCACTAATGTTAAAGTAATATATATAGTTTTTTTTTGACAACAAAGTAATACATATAGTTCATTATTAATAAGGCCATAGTAGATTTTTTAATTGTAATGTTTTTCGACAAATAAACATGCAATTAAAAAATCTACTAAATATTAGGTTGTGTTCTTTGTGTTAGGCGGTGTGGTTGAGGAACCACCTCATCTTGTATGAGGTGTTATATCATGAGACCATCTCTCGCCTCTTGCTTGTACTAAATATTAGCTTGTGAGGAATAAGTTGGTGGTGGATCAACATAATCTATTCCACTAACCAAAAAAAGGTGAGGAGTGAGAAGACGAGGAACAACAACCTTGCTCAAACCAAACACCCCCTGGATGTACATGTAAAAATATATGGCAGTTATTAGAAGATGGGATGGAGAAATGAGTATTGATTCTAGGTGTTTTCTGTTTTCTACTCTTATTCTCATGTGGGGAGCACTGATTGCTTTGTGATTACTTTCTTTCATGCAGTCGAGAACTTAGTGAAATGATGCAGAAGACAAAACAACGGATAGTGATGCAGAAGAATGGACTAGAAGGACAATTGAAGGAGTGATTTATTGGATGAAAGCCTTTAGAAGATGCACATTAGGCTTTGTTTGGAAAGCATGAGGGCAAAGTGGAGGATGGCTCAATCCCTGCCAGAGAGGGCACCACACCAATGCTAGGAACAAAACCACATTGTGCGCTTAATAAAGTGCGTTTGGCAATTATGTGGATTAGGGATCTCCCTGGCAAAGCCCACATCAACCCCATCCCCTTGTGGGAGAAAAAAATCTTCAATCGAGCCTGGGATATGATCTCTCATTTACTGTGTATCTCTTGCTTCATTCTCCTCTCACAGTGCTTGCATTTCAGGTGACTCCAGCAGTGCTTGTATTTCAGGTGACTCCTACAGTGCTTGTCATCCTTCTACTTGGTAGCACTCAGTGTTCTCCTCTCCCTCCACCCTTTGGTTCTAGGACATGTTAAATCCTCTTGAGGAGTTGTAGGCATAGCCCAGAGTAAAGTTGCCGAGAAGAATTTGTGCTTGTAAATCATGTTTAGCCAACCCAAATTGAACCTATGCACTTTTGATTAATCAGTTCATTAGTGCATAGGTTATCTTAGTAGTAGGGATGCTTGTGATGTTTATGCTAATTATAAATTTCTAACACATCCACCGACACCATTTATATATAGACTTTTAGATGCTTTTTCCCGGAATGCACAACTTGATCATTATATTAAGTAGAAGAGCCTCCATGGAACTTTTAGGCTCCTGCCCTTTTAATTGCTTTCTCGTGACTTGAATTTCTTCTTTTCATAACAAGGTACATAAGGTTGAGTATGAGATAGACTATGTCAATACTCAATAGCCTTGTCACATATAATACATGACTATGTGTTTTTTTAAAGCCTTCATCCACTTATTGACTAATATGTTGGCCTAACAAGCATTAGTAGAGGATTTGTAGCCCCTATCTTCTTAACTCCCATGTAAATTTAAATCCTATAGGTTAGACGTGCTACCGATGCAGTGCGCAAACAACAATCAAAGAACAACAAATTGTTGAGCAACAAAGCGGTCTACCACTAAGGTGTTGTTTGTTTCGACGTATTTTGTTCTATAACTATTCACGCTGTTATCTATTCTCATTGCTACGTGTGTTGTTTAGTGCGAGCAGAGCCGTTCACGAAGGGATTGCATCCAGACGTCTGAAACCTCGTTACCAACCACCTCCGGACCCTATCGGTTTATGCTGCTGACGAGGGAATGAAATTTAATTTCTTAACCAGCCAAACAAATAGATGTTTTTCATTGCAAGCAACAGATAGTCACTCCTTTTAGGAGTAGAGTCTATTTTAATTGTCCCCGTCAGCCATGTGGAGGTACAAATAGAGGGGGAAAAGGAGGCCATGAGGGCACCAACAACGCTACATATGGGTACCCAAGCCTGCTAGCTTAATTTACCGACCGAAAAAATGTAGTAGCTAGTTTGGTATTTTAGGGTGTCCCAGTGAACTAGCTCGGAGCTAGCTGGCATTGGATTTCTGATTACGTGGATGAGTGAGAAAGCAAAAAAAAAAACTCATCGCTAGCGACGAGTTTCTAGCTAGACTATTTGTGGATTCCAAAGCATAAGCTAGCCCACCGTCTTCCTTTACGCCCCGCCGCTCGCATTGTTCCGGCGTTGGACACCTACGACTGGCCGATTATAAGGCTAGGAGAGATTGTTTACTAGTAAAATAAAGTTGGTTCGTGGGTCCACTTTCTTGATTGCGGTGAACTATTGCACGAGAGAGTTTGGTTGCTGCTGCTTGAGCCTACGTTGTATAACCCTCCTAGCTAGATGTTGACTCTTTTTTATTGAGGACGCTCTTACAAATGCTGTTAGCAAGTCTCTTTGAGCCGTTTTGTATTCTAAATTTTGCTGATGACGAGTAAAAGCATCTCCAAGAGTTTTTAAAATACTCATCTAATCTAGGAATTTTAGCAAGATTAAAGAAAAAAAAATCAAATCTCCGGTAACTATCAATCCCACATCCCAATCTCTGTGTCGCAAAAAAAAAAAAAAAAAAAAATCTCTTGACCCTGGAAAAAACTCCTTGCACACGTCTAGGCGATCTACTCGTTCTGAGCTGTGCGCATGCGTGTGCCTAACTGCCTATGCCTGCTATCTGCCATGTCCGGCTGCTGTCTCTGAGCGGCCGGCCACACGCACAGTCGTGGTGGGCTTTAGTGGGTCGTGGTCGCTGTAGACTACTGAGCCACGGCCCATGGTGGGAAAGGGCAGAGAGCACACAAACACACGGTCCGTCGCCTCAGTCACAATTAAAAAAAAAAAACAACAATAATAAAAAAAAAAACAGTCCGTCGCCTTCTTCCGCTCCGCTCGCCGCCGGCCCGCCGCATCGCATCCCGTCCCCCATCTCATCGCGCCCACACCCAACCCGTCTAACCCTGCTGCCGTCCGTACGTCGATCTACCCTGCCGCGGGCGGCATGGCCGAAGCGGAGAACCGCGCGAGGAAACTATCCCCTTCTCCGACGAGGTCCCTCGGCTCGGAGCAGAGGAAGCCATCGGCCTCGCCGCCGCCGCCGCCGCGGCGCGTCCCCAGGTGGCTGATCCTGGACCGCATCGTGCACCGCAGCAGCCGGAGGCGGTGCGGGGTGGTCAGAGACGACGCGACGGCCTCGGCGCTCGCGCACGACTGCGTGGGCCGCCCCGTCCGCGCCTCCCTCAGGATCGCCGACCCGCCCGGGGTCTCCCGCCTCTACGTCCACTGGACGGGCAGGCCGCCGATCGAAGGCTTCTCGGAGCCCAGAGCCATCGCGGCGCACCGCGACTCCATTCTCTTCCGGATGGCCGTCCCCTTCGAGGACCCTCTGATGTGGAGCAGAGTCCCCTTCTTCCCCTACGACTACTTCGTCTACTCCTGCTCATCCTCATCCTCATCACCGCCGCCGACCCTGACCCTGCTTCCCCCTTGCTTCCACGGCGGCGACACCAATAATCCCGAGCTTGATAATTTATTCCGGCCATACCGGAACCAGCAGCAGCGCATCACGTTCGACCAAGATGTGGGCATCCTGTGCCATGGCGACCAAGGCGAGTTCACCGTGGCACAACTCATGTTGTCTGAGGATGATGAGTTTGAGCTCTGCGTGCTGCACCATCCACCTCCTGGCTCTCGCATTTCAACGGAATGGTGTGTTCACAGGGTGCAGAACCCTCCTGACATGAAGATAAGCATCTACTCGTGGATGACTGACGCCGTCGTGCCCATTGGCAGATGCTTGTGCTGGGTCGATTACTACCAGGGCATGATTCTCGTTGATGTCCTCACCACTAACAGCAGCAGCGACGACACAGATCATCAGCAGCAATCGCTCCGTTACATTTCTCTGCCTAAAAAGGCTCTCAAGTCTCGCCGTCCGTACAGGGACGCAGGCTCATCAGACCCGTTGCGGTGTGTCTGTGTCACTGACAGTGGCATCATTAAGCTCGTCTGTATTCTTACCGAACGCCCTGCTTCATCTTTTCCCTTCACCATAACAGCTTGGAGTTTGGATGACAAACACGAAGGCAAATGGACGATGGATGTCGACACCACCATGGGAGCAGAGAAATTTTTCAGTCTTTTCGGTGCTGGCCACAGTTTCCTTCCACGGGTGCAGCCAAGTTTTCCTTTGGTGAGCTTGGTTGATCCAGATGTCATCTGCTTCCTGCTGAAAGATGAGGACCGTTGCCTTTTCTGGATGATTGAAGTAAACATGAGGAGCAAGAAGCTACAGTCAAGCACCCTCTATATCAGTGAAGAAGAAGAAGAAGAAGGATATCCCGCAAAAAGGGGCCGCAGGAACAATTTCTATGGTCACTACTTTATTCCCAGCAAATTCTCCTCTTACTTGAGTGAGGATGCCATCACAAGGTAATTTTTTTGTATTCTTTTTTATGTGCATTTACCTCTGCACTGCTGTAGCATCTTTAGTTGTAGCAGCACTTCTCAATCTTAAAACTGTTACTAGTTAGTATATTGTTATTTTGGTTGTGCATGTTAAAACATGAAGAGAAGTGATTATGAGTAAAGTGGCTAGTCAATTATCATATCAAAATATTGCTGTGATCTTTTTGCCGAGTTAAATGACTAGCTAATCTGGTAAAAGTGGTTGGACCTATCTGCCAAATTGTGATTGCATTGTCAAACCATAACCTTATCTGCCAAACATTCTTATTTTAAAGCCAATGCAGGACTATGCTGTAACAACCAACAGAAATGCTGCCAGTTCGGACTTTGTTTCATACGATTCTCCTGTTTGCGTGCGGATTCTCAGAGTTAGGTCAGGGTGAAGTTGAGCACTGGTTCATTTCAAAATGGCTTAGTTCATTTCTCATCAATTATTCAGTTTTACTATGACTTAAAGAAGAAACATAATAGGTGAATGAATTTATTACGGTAAGGAGTGAGCCTATGCCCATAAATGAAGTTTGACCACAGCTGATAGTAGTCATGGATCATGTCTGGTACAAAAAAAACTTGTGAGAAAGTTTGAGCGACCATAACTTTGAAAAACAGTTAGTTGTGCTCCTAAGGAGTTTGTGATAAGCAAAGGTCTTATTGGTCCAATAGTTGCATATACATTCCTCTTTAATAGAAAAGGCAAGCATTTTTTTATACTCCAACTCACCACTTTCAGTTTTATACTTTTCTGATGTATTCTAGTTATGTTGATTGCAACGTTGACTTTGCTTGCTTTCATGCAGTCAGGAACTAAGTGAAATGATGCAGAAATCAAAAGTGAGTAGAGTAATGCAGAGGAGTGGACTGGAAGCACAATTAAAATGATGCAGTTAAGGAATTGAAGTCTCTCCCTAGTGTCAAAGAAATATAGATGCATCTAAATAGCATCAAGGTAGTTATTTATAACTATGATGTTTTTCTACAAATAAAAATGAAGATGCGTTTGTTTGATTTGTTAATTATACATTTTAAAATAGATGACACAATTATAATGGTACGTTTAAAAATAGATGGCAATTATAAAGAGCTGGAATGGATAAATGACCTAGCTAGTTTTTGTTTTCTATTCTTAGGCCATGTTCAGTTCCCCACATTTGCCCAAATATTTTGCATAGTAACAGTGACATTGAATCTTTACACACTTGCATTGAGCATTAAATGTAGGTAAAAAAAATAATTAATTGTACTTTTGGTCTGCTCATGTCGAGACGAATCTTTTGAGTCTAGTTGGTCAATGTTTGGACAAAGTTTGTCAAATAATAACGAAAGTGCCTTACTTCTCATTTGGGATAATTGGAGTGACTTAGTGGATGGATGGCATCCTTTTGAAGGAGCAGACCAGGAAATTCTAGTGTTGCTCTCTCGATCATTACTCGCAAGCCTCACTCTTAGATAAGGCGTTGCTGATGTCATGACTCTCACGCAACCAGGTGTGCCCTATTGTGCCGCCTCCAATCCCCCCCACTCCATTCACTTCTCGTTAGCTCACCCTGCTACCGTCTCGCTAGAGCTGCAGATGAAGAAGGTGCACCGAAGAGGGAGCACGGTGACCAGGGGTTGCTACGCGTGAGTCATTCCTTGAGTACTGAGTTCTTCCTTTCGGTCTCTGTTTTATTGATTCGGGTGCTAAGGTTTTGTGTTGTGATTTGTGTCTGCATGTCCAGCTCAGGCTACCAGGAGCATCAGGATTGACGATAAGGTTAGCAAGGCCTTTGGGAGACTGCTGGGCAGGAGAGGTACTAAACCACACTGCCACCCATTCTCTTCCTTTCCATTCTTCATTTAATTCTTGGTCCATCTGCAAGGCATTTGAGGTTGGATTACTTTGTACATCCATGAGGTATTTATATGTTTTGGGTTTGATTTCAGCACTTTTTTTTTCTTTTGGTCTGTGAGGTAGGTTTTGTTGGTCAGTGTCCTGAAATCTGTAACACGAGTTAATTTTGTTAAGAACTGATTGTTATTAATTTTTTTACTCATCATTCATCGAAAAGACAAAAGGAAACTGTTCAGCTAACCGGTGTTAGATCGTTCTGGTTTGCATTTGGTTACATGTATAGGAAATCATTGCTCATAAATTTGTATTTTGAGGCACTCTGTAGTCTTATACAATCATTATAAGTTATTGTGATCCTGCTTGCTAGTGAAGTTTCTCAGTGCTCCCATAAACAAAAAAAAAATATCTAAGTGTATTTTGATCTATTCTGCTGCATCCTAACAGTAGAACCTGCTGTGTCTCCTGTTTATTTTTTTTTCAGTCAAGTCAGTTACCACATACTACTATCTAGCTAGGTGCCCATTTGAATGGATCAGTTCTTTCTTGAGAACCCTGTGAATGCTTGCTAGAGAATTTTGTTGTGTATGTTTACAAATTGATGCATTGGTACTATATTTATGCTCCTTTCTAGAATGAAAATGGCAATACATCAGGCAGTTGTAATTTTCATTGTATTACAATTTGAATCGACAAAAGATGATTAAAAAATAAATCCAAAGCATAACTGTGGTTCGATCATTATCCTCTACACTTGTGAACTGTTTCCACATGTATTCTTCTATGCACAGTTGTCATGGTAATTGAAACTCCCTGAGTTGTCCTGGCACCTACTCAGATTTGTTCTTGATGCATCAATCCGTGCATATTTGTAGCATATAGGATAAGTTCAGAACCTATCAGTTTTTGATAATGCAATCTGTAGTGGCCACTGAATTGTCCAGTTACACATACCTGAGGTGCATTTTGATGCTTGTTTTTGGAACATGTGGCTGGAGTTATGAAAGATGGCTCAGCAAGATGCCGAAGAAAAGAAACCTGAGCTGCAAATGTTCTAGTGAGCAATCTATCTGTGACATATTAGTCCTTGAGCTGTGCAGGGAACAAGCACTTCACCTACACCTGTGATGGCCACACCTTCAACTCGTCAGCAACAGATAGAGTACGTACGCAGCCTGATGAACAGCAAACAGATAATCCAAAATTATTAAAAGGCCAAACCTTGGGTACAGGTTTGCGCTGATTCTAGTTACAAATTGATGCTACTTTGGCATGTTGTACGACTACACTTTTATGTTTTCCTTGTTTCGCCTTTTCGATTGGATTCAATCAGATTCGCTAGCACTCAGTCAGAAGAGCCATTTGAATTGGCGTGTGTCTGTTAGATATAAACTTGGCCATTCCTGCTTGCACAGCTTTGTTATTCTGAGCTTATTTGCATTTCTTAATCCTTTTCAGATATAATAGTTGTGAAGAAATAGTTTTTGCTCAGCTAATTGGCAATCTTGCCTCTCTGCTTTTTTTTTTTTTTTTTTTTTTTTTGCTTAGGTTTTAGAAAGGTCACATTCCATAGAAAACAAGTTTTTGTACCAAAAGTGTTGATCATCGTATCTTGTTCTTTTTTTGTGGCAAGATGTAATAATATGAGGCACGTTGTCGCGCAATCTGAATCTTGCTGGTCCAGAGTGAACCTGCATTATTGATTGTGCGTGCGCCGTGCGCTGCCGCCGGCTACCGCCGTGTGCAGCTGATTAGCTCTGATTAGAAGAAGGCTGTCTAACATTATTACTTTTTCGGAATTTTTCAAGTTATATAAGCTGTGATCGCTGCATTAGGACTGGCCACTCACTCGAGAAAACAAGAATTCCACCGTCAAAACATATTCCAAGGAAAGTATATTGTCCATCTTTCCCATATACAGTACTGTATAGAGTTAGTTTCAATTAAATCAAATGGATTTAGTTTGGCCCAGCGGCCATATCCACGCACACCAAATCATCCAAGGCACAGAACACAAAAAATCTGGTGCCACGCCAACAGATGTTCCGATCCATAAATCCATTGGCAGGTTCCTAGCTGTAGCTGTAGGAATAGTACTGTAGCATTCATTGGCATCGCGCGTGCAGCTGAGCGCCGCGCCGCAGTCCAATTCATCAATTCCTCTGCACTGTGCAGCGACCGGGCCCTTTCTTTCTACAGTATTTGTGCACCGGCCAAGCTCGTCTCTAGCTCACGCTCGGGTTGTTTTTGTGGGCAATTTTAGCATCCGACTTTTTTTTTTTTTACCGAGATTCTTCATCTTTCGTCTCCGGCATCGTCATTGGCCCACCGTCACGTGTGTTTGTTCATGAACCAAAGTTGAATGGTACGTACATGACAATTCATCATGAATATTAAAAGCATATATATAGTACACGTTAATTTCCCAAAAAAAAAATTCCAGATTTTCCGTCATATCAATCTTTAGATGCATACATGAAACATTAAATGTAGATAAAAAAAATAACTAATTGTATTTTTAGTATGTACATGTCGAGACGAATCTTTTGAGTCTAGTTAGTCTATGTTTGGTTTGGACAAAGTTTGTCAAATAAACAACGAAAGTGCTACAGGATTTTTCTCAAAAATTTCCTGGAACTAATAAGGCCTTGTTCAGTTCGCGAAATATTTAGCCGAAAAGTTACTGTAGCACTTTCGTTCTTAATTAATTAGTCTAATGAAATATGTAATTTGTTTCTTTATTAATCTATTTTTAATAGACTAAATTATTGTTGTAATCCAAAAACTTTTTACCTACTGGCTAAACGTCGGTAAATCAGGGTTTACTGCATGTAAATCTCGGCAACAGAAAATTCTGTAAATCCACGTCATCAAAATTAGCATGTATCATAGTTTACTGGGCACGTTGTCATCAAAAGTAACGTGACTTGTGTCTTTGAGTTTGCAACCGTGGTAGCAACTAGCAAGAAAGAAAAGGTTGCCCGGGACAGGGGGCACTGTGCTCATGCATTATGCATTGCATGATCATCCAACGGGGGTGGGTGGTGGGATGGGAGTTGGGACTTCTCTCTTCTGTCTTTTTAGCAACGGTGCAGAGGGGCAGTCCCTTCATATCCATTGGCTCATTTGCACACCGGAGGGCACGTTTTTTTTAGTGCCATTGCCCAGTCTTTGTAGCACTGGCACGCACAACCACAGAAACTATTTTGATGTTTGTAGGTGTTACTATTTTTTTTTAAAAAAAAAAGAGTTTAGTTAGAGCTAGAGAAAATTTAATACTCATGGCAAACTAAAATAACATGTGCCTTTTGACTTTCAGCTGTGGTAGCAAGAAAAAAAAATTATGTCGCTCGCTCGGGAACAGGATAATGCAGAGGGAGAGTATGGGAACGTGAGTGGGATGCCACGGGATGGCGGATGGGAACGTGACGTGACCTCTCTTCGTATCAACACGTGAGAAAAGCTGCAGACAAATCTTGTCCTCTTCTCTCCACCCTCACTCCATCGGCCAATTCATTGCCCGTTGTACTGTGTATCACACAGGAGGCACTTTGATGGCCAATGCTCATTCTTTAGGAACAGAAGACGAGAGGAGAGAGAGAGAGAGAGTGGCACCCACACAGGAAACAAAGAGGAAACAACAAAAACATATGGACTTGTTTAGGTAGAGGATACAAAGTTTTTGGGTGTCACAATAAAAATAGATGAGTATTAATAAAATTAATTACATAGATAGTGAGTAATTCATGAGATAAATTTTTAAACATAATTAATCCATAATTAGCATATGCTTACTACAACACTACATTGTCAAAACATACATCACTGTTCATTTAGCTTATCAGTCGTACTTTAGCTTATTCTCTCTCATAGAATAAGCTGTAAAAATCAGCCGTAAAAACGACCAACCGAACGCACGAACAACACTGGCTCTAAAAATTTGTCTCATAAATTAGTCACAATATGTGTAATTAGTCATTATTAGTACTTCATGCATATGTCCAAACATTCGATGTGATAGGATGAAAACTTTTAGGATGGAAACTAAACAGGGCTTATAGTCTAATGTTTAGATATTCCCTATTGATCATATGTAGCAATAGTATTGCAGCTGATGTTTGGATATTTCGGACTAAACTTTGCCCTTGTCATATCATAGTTTGAACACTAGTTAGAAGTATTAACCATAGTTTAAATATAAAACTAATTACATAAATCAAGACTAATTTATGTGGTGAATCTACTAAACCTGATTAGTCTTTGATTTGATAATATGGTGGTCTTCATCTAGCATAATTAGTTGATATTTAATACTTTAAATTAGTGTTCAGACATCTAGGAGTAAACTTTTCGTGTGATCCAAACACATGCGGTACAACATCTGATGTAACTTTTGCATCATACCCAACCAACAAGACAATGCAAAGAAGCGGTACAACATCTGTTCAAGATGGAAGCGTAATAATAATGTCACGACCTTCTTCCTACAGGCCCAGCAAATAAATATCAAATAATTTCAAACATGCAAAGGCGATATGTAAGGAGTTCAGAACACCACAAAAGCAGTTTATATTTACTTGGCTAACGAGGTGGTTCACCAACTTCCCAACACCGGATCTAGGAGCATAAACCATGACGCCAACCTCATCTTATACAAAAGGTACGGAACAGTAAAGCTATTATATTCCTCCCCTCCTTAAAACCCTTGTCTGGAGACTTTAGAAGGGCTATTGCTACTGCTGAGAGGGTGTGCAGTGCAGGTATGGTGATCATATTTTGATCAACGCTGCACCTATTGTGGGACTGTTGAAAACGATATACATCTGGTCTTTAAGTGTGATTTACCTAGATTGGTTTGGACACATCAGCAAACCCCCCTTGCCCACGAATAATATCAATGCTAATGAGGATGGAGTCCAACTTGTTCGTCCACTTCTTATTACTTCTAACCCATGTGATGCTATTCTTTCTAAATCTCTTTTTACTCTTTGGTACATCTGGAAGGCCCGTAATGATAATCATTTACAGAGAAAAACATGGACTACATTTCAGGTAGATCAGGCGGCCAATGCTCACATGGTAACATATTTCAGTGCCCTAGGGGGTACAGCTCAGACACCCTCAAACCTATTCAGCATATTCCTAGGAAAAATATAATACTATAAAATTTAATTTGATGTTACCGACTTTTGTCCATCATTATATTCCCATATACAGTATAGAGTTGGTTTGAATTAAATCAAATAGATTTGAGACAAAGCTAGGGGATGCACATGTACTTCATTCGTCCCAAAATAAATGCACCTCTGTAAGATTCTTGGAGGCAATAACATTTTCTCTTATTAAAATTTATTTTATCATGTAATTATTTGAACTTGAAAGTAGAGAGAGTAAATAAAAAGAACTACTATAGCTAGATGGATCATACATACCTAAAAGTGCATTTGTTTAAGGATGAATTTCAAATGCTACAAGTGCAATTATTTTAGATTTTTTTTGGAGCAAAAAGTGTGATTAGTTTAGAAAGAAAAAAAACATGCTTCCTCACTAGCAGTTTGCGAGCAAAAAGTGTAATTATTTTAGAAAGAAAAAAAAACTTGCTTCTCTCACTAGCAGACCATGGTCCATGGCGTACTTGGCGGATTGACACGTGGTGTGTGAGATTGGGATGGGATCTGTGAACCTGTCCCTGTGACCCTGCCAAGAACAAGCTTGCCCCACCGGCCATATCCACGCCGTAAAATGGCGGTAAAATGGCATTATGGCAGTACTATGATCTCCCTCCGTTCCATTAAAAATATCGTTTTAGATTTTTAGATTTCTTAGTTGACCATTGATCTTGTTCAAAAAATTTATATAAATATTATTTATTTTGTGATAATTTATTTTATCACTAGAGATACTTTAATATTAATTTATTTATTTTATTATTATTATTTATATAAAATTTTGAATAAGACGAATGGTCAAAGGAGGAGTGCAAAAATCAAAAACTTCGCTCTTTATAGGACGGAGGAAGTACGTACATACTACGATCCAGTAAAATGCCAAGGACAACTAGTATACTTATGTATACTTATATGTAAAAATAAAAGATTGGCTAGCTACAGAGTTATTCTCTCCACTTTTGTAAACACAGTAGTACATACGCCTACCACCTACGCTAAGGGGCCTGCCACACTTTTTTGGCGGAGAAATCTGTGACGAGAGGTCGATGTGGATGTGGTAAACCTAACTTTAGTAATTAACTAAATACCAACAAAGTTATTATGACAAACTTAACCTTAGACGTGGTGAGTTGTGTGGTTCGCAACCAAAAATCCATGAGTTTGCAACCGTGGTAGCAAGAAAGAAAAGGTTGCCCGGGGTGGGGGCACTGTGCTTATGCATTATGCAATGCATCATCATCCAACGGGGATGGGACTTCTCTCTTCTCTCTTTTTAGCAATAGTGCAGAGGGGCAGTCCCTTCATTTACTCCTCCATTGGCTCAATCCGCACAGGAGGCACGTTGATGGCCATTGCCCAGTCTTTGTGCCACTGGCACGCACAACCACAGAAACTGATGTTTGTAAGTGTTACAATTTTTTTTAAAAAAAAGGTTTAGTCAGAGCTAGAGAAAAAAATTTTATGGCAAACTAAAATAAACATGTGTCTTTTGACTTTCAACTGTGGTAGCAAGAAAAAAATTTTGTGTCGGTCGCTCGGGAACGGCTAATGCATCCACCCACGCCGCAGTGGGATGTGGGATGGCGGATGGGAGCTGACACGTGAGAGGGAGAGAGAGAGAGCTGACACGTGAGAAAAGCTGCAAACAAACCTTGTCCTGTTCTCTCCATCCTCCCTGCATCGGCCATTCATTGCCCGTTGTACTGTACACAGGGGGCACTTTGATGGCCAATGCCCATTCTTTAGGAGACACAAGAAACAAAGAAGAAACAACAAAAACATAGGACTTGTTTAGGCAGAGGTTACAAAGTTTTTGGGTGTCACTAATTTGAAGTAAAAATAGACTATTAATAAAACTAATTACATAAATAGTGACTAATTCATGATACAATTTTTTTAAGCATAATTAATCCATAATTAGCAAATGCTTAGCACCACATTGTCAAAATATATAGGCTCCAAAATTTGTCTCGTAAATTAGTCGTAATATATGTAATTAATCATTGTTAGTACTTTATGCATATGTCCAAACATCCGATGTGATAGGATGGAATCATGGAAACTTTTAGGATATAGAAACTAAATAGGGCTATAGTCTAATGTTTGGATATTCCCTATTGATCATATGTAGCAAAAGTACTGCAGCTGTTGTTTGGATATTTCGGACTAAACTTTGTCCCTGTTATATTAGTTGTTTGAACACTAATTAGAATTATTAACCATAGTTTAAATATAAAACTAATTACACAATTGAAGACTAATTCATGTGGTGAATCTACTAATCCTGATTAGTCTTTGATTTGATAATATGGTGGTCTTCATCTAGCAATATTAGTTGATATTTAATACTTTATATTAGTGTTAAGACATCTAGGGAAGGGAGTTAACTTTTCGTGGGATCCAAACACATGCGGTACAACATCTGATGTAGCTTTTGCATCATACCCTACCAACAAGACAAGGCAAAGAAGCGGTACAACAAATAATGTAATAATTTCCTTCTTCTCACAGGGCCAACAAATAAATATCATACGTACACTAATTAGAAGCGGTACAACAAGACAAGGATGCATGAAAGCGTAATAATGTCACGACCTTCTTCCCACATGGCCAACAAATAAATATCAAATAATGTATGCGTCTAAAAATTTGATGTAATGGAGAATCTAAATTTTTTTGGAAATCTTTGAAAAACTAAACGTGGCCTAATTTCAAAGATGCAAAGGCAATATGTAAGACTGTCCATAGCATAGCGATGCTGAAAAATATTTATACCTATCACTGGGCACCGATGCCTAAACTTTTCAAGGCTCACTGTCCCCACTGATGCTTACATGTGTGTGGACCCTGGTCACAGTACCAACATCTTACTTTTCTATGTTTGCTTATATCTGAGATATATTTTTTTAATCTTTCAAGCACCGGGGAACCTACGTGACTCGGCTCATATAATTTTAAAGCAATCATCGGTACTCATAATGTTACTACTTGATGCTTGGCACTCTCTCTCTCTCTTCATTCTGGCATCGGAAGCGCATCACGCTGTGGCGAGTCTAAGGAGTCACCAACTAAAGCTATGCATGGAGCATTAAATGTTGATAAAATAAATAACTAATTGCACAGATTAGTTGTAAATTACGAGACGAATCTTTTGAACCTAGTTATCACATGATTGAGCCTAGTTACCTACGTTTAATATTTCATGCATGCGTCTAAAGATTTGATGGGATGGAGAATCTTGAAAAAAAAATTGGGAACTGACCTTATTTAGTTCACGAAATTTTTGGCGAAAAGTTTCTGTAGCACATCCATTGTCATTGTTTATTTGATAAATTTTATCCAAACATAGACTAACTAGGCTCAAAAGATTCATCTCGATATGTATATATATATACATATATATATATATTAAAAGTACAATTAGTTATT
This sequence comes from Coix lacryma-jobi var. lacryma-jobi, assembly GCA_009763385.1. Taxonomy (NCBI): domain Eukaryota; kingdom Viridiplantae; phylum Streptophyta; class Magnoliopsida; order Poales; family Poaceae; genus Coix; species Coix lacryma-jobi. The sequence goes on along the minus strand of CM019831.1, from coordinate 5,680,000 downwards.
TTCTAACTACATTTAATGCTTCATGCATCGGTCTAAAGATTTGATGTGACTGGGAATCTAGAAAATTTTTGGAATTCTTTAGAGAACAGTGATAGCAACCACCAAAAAAAAAGTCTTGCAAATGGAACCAGTCCTTAACCAACATAGAGGGAAAGGCCAACCATGAAAAGCTGCTGAGAGACCTTCATCTCCACTCTGCACTCTCTTCCTTCCTTTACTGCTGGCTTTACTCCTTGGCCCATTCTTTACTGCACGCAGAGGCCGGAGGGAGGGAGATAGGGGACTGGGGAGGCACACACGCACACGAAGCAAAAGCAAGAAACAGCAGAAACAAGCTGCTGCATTCGCCGTCTCCTTCCCTTTCCCCTCCCCCATTGTGACTTGTGAGTGTGCTTCGGATCTGAGACTGATCAGGGACCGAGAGCATGGGCCTCGGTGAGCTGAAGGACGCCGCGGTCAGGGAGCGTCGCCGTCGTCTTCGTCTTCTTGGCGTGGACATGGCGGCGGCGGTGAGGCGTCCACGTCGTGCCCAGCTCGGCGGAGCGCATCGTCTTCTTGCTGCTGTAAGCGCATTTGCTTCTTGCTTCTTGCTTCCATTCGTTACTTTTTTTTTTCTTTACTGTTGAAGAGAAGAAGTTAGTTTAATCGTCGGATCTTGTTTTGTTTTTGTTTGTTTGCTCCTTTTTCAGGATGCAAGCAGCGAAGAAAGAAGTGGGTCGGAAGATACTCTGACGGTTGGTCTCCACGCAAATGCTCCTGCTCCACGTACCTCGTCAACAGCAAATCGGAGCATCATCGTTCAGGTCGTCGAGGGTCTCCTCTGTTCCAATAAATCATTTGACTGCTGTATATATTAAACTGTGGGGTCCTTTTTGTTTGTTTGTTTGTTTCCTTCTTTCTTTCTTCAGACTGCTACAGGTCAAGAAGCAAGAGGATTGGAGAGTGAGAGTCTCGGCAACATGCAGGACCCAGTGGAGATCCTCCTTCAGGACAACGAGAGCCGCCGCGGTGGAGAACGGCGAACCCATCACCAAGCTGCCGTTGTAAGTGCCTACTGTTTTCCTCCTTCCTATGAGATCTGTATATGCAACCTGTTTTGTTTTGTTTTTTTCATCGGAAATTTTAAGTTGATTTCGTAGATCCTCCCCCATTTTCTAAACTTTGATATTTCCCTTTATTTAAAGGGTGTTACCCATTGGTTTGGCTGCTATTACATATATAATATATTAACTAACAGGAAAAGAGGCCTTTTTTTTTTTGCAATTTAACTACTATGTGCTTAGTTTAGTGTTCAGGCAACAAATAAATATACATCTCACACGCACCACTGGTTTTCTATTGAGGGGAAAGTAGTTTAGTCATCGTCACATTTTCTTTCCTCTCTTTCAGGTTGAGGGAGAGGGACCTCCCTGCTCTAATGTCCTTCCTCAGAGTCTTCAAACCCAGCTCACCGGTGCACCATCCCACGTCGATGGAGGATGGCAGACCCATCGCCACGCTGTCGTAAGTGCCTGCTTACATATAGTCTAGTTTGTTTCATACGAATTTTGTTTTGGATAATTTCACAGACCATCAACTAGTACTTTTTAATGTTAATGAACTTCGTATAAATTAAGGATGTACAATAAGAATAAACTAATGAAAAGAAGTCTAAGTTAGTTCACTATATGTTTTGATTCGATTGTTATATATAAGAGAAAAAAAAAGTTCCTTTTTTGCAGTTTTAACTATCAGCTTCGGTTAATGTTGACATAAAAAAAGTTGACATATATATCTAAACTTATGTTTCACTGTTTTCCTGGTTTTTTATAAAGGTCACTATTTTCATGTTTTGAGGGAAAGTAGCTTAATCATCACATCTCTTTTTTTCTCTTTCAGGTCGAGGGACCTCTTTGCTCCAATGTCCTTTGTGAGAGTTGTCCTCAAGCCCAGCTCACCCATGCGGCGCTTGTTGTCGTTGATGGAGGATTGCAGACTCATCGCCGCACTACTGTAAGTGCCTGTGTACTACTTTGACATATGTATATTTCTTGGTTTGTTTCATATGATTTTTTTAATTAATTTCACATATAATTCACTATTACTTTGTAAAGTTGCGGAAGTTCATTTCAAGTGTGTAGAATAAGAATAGGCATAGGCTAATAAAAAAGAGTCTAAGTTAGGTCAGTGCATGTTTTTTTCTTTTGAGATATTAGTTCAGTATATGTTTTGATTTGATTTGTATACATAATTGCATAAAGAGTCTTTTTTTTGCAATTTTAACTATTTGCTTCAGTTAGTGTTTAGAAAAACAAAATATGAGCATCTCACACTAAAATAATGCATCATTATTTTCCTATGTTTATTATAAAGATCATTGTTTCCCTTTTAAAAGGAAAGTAGCTTAATCATCACATCTTTTTTTTAGACTGCAACAAGTACTGAAGAAGAAGATTCTGATGGTGATGATAGTACATCAATGCCTATTTTCGTGAGGCATGGATTTGGGGAGTTAACCTGCACTGTCAGCAAGGATGAGTCTACCAAACACCTTATGCAATTGTATGCACAGAGGACCAAAACAACATTAGACAGCCAATATTTTGTTTACCAAAATAAAATACTTGAATCTAATTATACTTGGTTATCTTATGGCTTAAAGCGGGATACTACGGTACATGTATGTACCAGGCTTCTTGGAGGAGCGTAAGTTCAAATATAATCATGATTCATTTCTATTATATACTCAAGTTCGTGTTTTTTCATCAACAATTGAGTATCTGATTATTAATATATACGTTCAATTAAATTTGATATTTCATTTTTCTGCACAATAAACTAATAAAATAAAATTACCCTCGTTTATGAAAGAAGAGAAGTAAATTTTAAACATGCATGACAAAAGCATAACAACAGTTATAGAAATGAATCATGGATTAACATTAGTGCGTTCCTTATATGCTAGATTGTTTTTTCTTACTAGATTAGAAACTTAAACTTTATTACTTAAGTAAAAACATACATAACCAAAACTTAAAATTTACCAAACCTGTTTACATATTGCTACACTTATATCTTTAATTATTTCACTAATAGTTAAATTGCATACATTTCAGGGATCATCCAAACCTACGAGACTACTTTAACAACAACAAACACAATTTTGTAAAAGGGGTTTCTCTGGCTGATGGTAGTCGTGTTTCACTAGAAATGACCCCAATAGGCTGTCAGTTTCTTTCATCATGGATTAGATGCTTGACAAAAGCATTTATTACAGGCAGAAGTTGGAATGGCAAGTTTGAATTAGATGACTTCAAATTTGCTGAAGGCCATGTTTACCACACCAAGAATCCAACGAAACATATTGGATTGACTAGTTCAGTGGGAGAAGATGTTACTAAGTTTGCTAATATAGTGGAAAGCATCTTCCAATTCAATCACATAGCAAATGTAGTCTCAAGTCATCCACCATACGTGCAATCTTGTATGAAGATGTTGAGTGAGCTTGTGGGACCTTCTATACCAGGACCTTTAACTTCTGTAACCGGCGCCTTGTCAGATAAGTACAAATTACTTCTTGACACGCTTGTGTGTTGCATGACAAGCATTGCCAGGCAAAGGCTAATCATTGAATTGTACCGCAAGTACGAAGGCGCGGATAGCAGTGAAATTTCTGGTTGGCAGAATGCAATAAATGATGTCAAAGGCTCAGTTAAATGGCGCAGACGTCTCTCCAACAAAAACATATTCGGGCCTTTTATTCAGGAAAAAAATGGCACTGGCAAACCATATTCAGACAATGGAACTGGGGCCTTTACCTTGTTGAGAGATGTTGTCATGCATGCTACGGATTGGACTGTAAGTTTAGCTTGGCCCAAATAAAACTTGTGCTATAGAATAACTTCCTTGGTAGGTTTCAGTGGTAATTTTCCTTTAGATAAAGGATAGTATTTCATACCTGGCTTCATCTACCAACAGATAATAATCCTTTTTCTAAAATAAAAAGATAGGCGAGAGAGTAGTTTGCTACTTTGCATGGTTTTAGTTCGCTTCCTTGTAGTGTCCAGAAGCACAATCTAAACAAAGTAACACACTCTGTACATTGCCTTTGTTTACCTCTTTCTTTATAGAAGAACAGAAAAATGAGTTGGAGAATGTTGTGACATCAGGTGGCTTTTGTTAATTGTCATCATGTCATTTCATGTTAACTTGATGTTTGTCATATAAAGAATTAGTTTGGGTTTGATTGGAAAAGACAAAATAATTTACTAAAATTTAAAGTGCAATATCCCAACTGAGTTGTTGTGTTTCATTTTCAGGAAAATCATAATGCACCAAAATTTAGTGATGGCATTGAACTAATGATACTAGCTAATGAATATTTTAATAAGTTTTTTCCTTACATCATAAAGAATCTCATCGAGGAGAACATTGACATAAGCGCAGAGTATGATTATCTGAACTTCAAAACTTTTAGCCAGGTTTATGTGGAAAGTTTTAACTTATTATTACATGCAGGTTGTCAGCAGCTATTCGGTGTGCCTGCAACATATGTGATCCTTAAAATTAGGTACTCTCTATGCTCTTTTCAGTTTATACTGGATGATGTCTGTATATTTTTGGGATTTATAATCTATTATTAAAGATTTAAAGCACTACTAGTGAGGCCTATTTGGTTTTCTTGTGTGAACCTTGAGCCAGGTTTGGTTGAACAGCCTGTATCTGTGGTCCTCCCCTGATCTAGGCTACCTGAATGCAAGGTTCTGTAAGTTATGGTCTTGTTGTCTGGCCCCTCTCTCAGACCCTGTGTCCAACAATTGCAGTGACATCGTGCACCTGTGTGGCCTTTGCTCTCACAATCCAGATGCAAGCTAAGGGGATGCAGTTATCCCTGCATGATAACTCTCTTCTATTCTATTGCTTCCACAACCAGCCTATTACCTATAATGAAACTTTTGGTGGATCGGAGACCGATCTGATCAGTGAGGTGTGTGTGTGGAATACATAGGAATTTGTTCCATAGCTAGTCATACAGAAGTCCAGAATGTTATCTCCTTTCTAATTTGTATGTACAAACTGAATCTGAGTTGAAGAGAAGCTTGTGATACGTCATTTAGCACCAAACGTCCTATAGCCAGTCATACTTGATATAGCATCAGAACGTTATATCGAATTTCAAAACGTACTTCAGCTAGTCATATTTGATTTAGCATCAGAAAGTTTTGTCAAATTTGTGCCCTTGTCGGAGGCTGTTCACCTATTAGTTTACTTGTATTTTTCTCTTTCTATGATTGATAATAAATGATCTGGAGGCTGTCCTAGAGAACTTGGCATTTTCTGAGAATATTCAGGTTTGTTTGTCAACTTGTTTAAAAGTATACTTCCTTTTTTAACCAAGAGCTGTATATAGAGATGATATACATATAGAGATGAATAAGGCAGGTGTTAGGTCTGATGCTTGCAGGATGTGTTACTATACTTTCTGAATTTTTTATATGAAAAGTGCCATCTTTTCTTTGGTACTTATAATGTTTCAGTTTCAGATATGAAATTTTGACACTGTTAAGGTTTGCAGATGGACAGTACCATATTTTGATGCTACCTATAATAATGTCTCAGTTTCACCTGTGAAGATAAGACGTTATATTTGCAGATGGACACACATGTCTGAAGCTTTGCTTTTTTTTCATTACAGGTGGATCTGCAGTAACTCCTTACAGGAGCGCATGGGTTCTGTCCATGGATTTCATGCTGGTGTTGGTGTTCTGTTTTGTGATTGATGTCATGTCTGTTGTCTTGCAAACAAATCTAACAGTACCTATCCGTATTCAGAATGTTGTACCTTAATCAGATTTTATGATATTCGTATTCAGACTTTAACTTAATCAGGTTTTATGCTACATTCGTAGATGAACATCATTAATTAGACCTATGTGTGTATGATACCTCTGATTCTCTACTTGGTCCAAGTAGTAGGAACCTTTATCATATTATTAGCTACAAGCATGCTTGTTTACTTTGACATTTATCTTTTTTCGAGCATGTTTTTTTTTCCACTTCAACAAATCAATTTCCTGCTGCACTTCGAACAGAGGCAATGTTTTGTTGTGATTCTGCCAGGAATCAACACGGAACATAGCAGTGCGATTGACAGTTCAATTTAGTTTAAGCACGTACGTCGAAAGAGAACTCCTTTTTGGGTGGGGGTAGGGGGATACCCCTTGTAGCTTAACCATGAACACTTCCATATCCTTCAGTAACCTGGATTGCATGTTTCGCCTGTCATTTCATCGCCACTAGCTGCATGATATAAATTCAGGGACAGTTTGTCACTATTTTCAGTCAGCAGGCTACTGGTTTAGATTACCTGTCTTGATCGGCACGGCAGGCCCATCACACCAAGACCTTACTGTCTACATCACCTCTGCGTGGGTGATAAAAAACAAAGACCGAGACTTCACGATTTTCAGATCAGAATAGAATCAAACACTGTGTCCTGCTCTGCTCTGATGAGCTTACAATATATTGGTGGGACCTTTTTTTTAGTGGAAATATGAACATCCAGTAGGTGGGACCTATATATACTGAGAATTTGAGGAATTCAAGATGGGAACCTATCCTATGTAAACAGCTAGACTCTTGTACAAACTATGTAAACTCTAATCAAGAACACAAGAATCTAATCCGATGGCCGATAATTTTAGCACTCAAACCCTCCACTCGTTCTATTTGGCTGTTGCAAAACACCCCCATGAGTGGAGGGGTTTAATTGCTAAAATTACCGGTCATCAGATTAGATTTTTGTGGTCTTGATTAGAGTTTGCATAGTTTGCACAGGAGTCTAGTTTGCATAGGATACGTTCCCATTCAAACTAGACTCCTATACAAACTCTAATTAAGACCACAAAAATCTAATCTGATGAACGATAATATGGATATCTGCTGAATTTGTTTTCTAGTATTTTTGTTTTTTTTTTTAAAAAAATGAAGATCCATATTCGACCAAAAATAGAATATTTGCCATTTATCTATATCAGTAAAAACTAGTTGTAATGAATCTATATATTTTAAAGTTTTCGATCTCTCCATGACTTAGTGACTAATCATTTAATTTTCATATTACTAATGATGTATTGAAACTATTTAATAATATATCTATAAATAACTTTAATATTAATTTATTGACAAATAAAGTTTAAATTAATTTTATTATTTTTTTTCTAATTTAGTTTAAAACTAATATATTTGTTGATATAAATTATTTTATATAATGCATGTTTTATGATAAATAAATATATTTGTTGACGAAGCGAGTGTCATCAGACCGTCTCGTGCTCGCCCGCCGCATCCTCGCATTCGCGTTGGCATCGCGACCATACTAAACCCTAACTCTGCTGCCGGCGATCTCCCCTGCTGCGGCGGCGGCATGGACGTAGCAGAGAACGGCATCAGCAAGCGCTACTCCTCGACGCGCGCGCCCAGCAACAACAGCGTGAGGAAGCCACCCCCTTCTGCGACGAGGTCTCCCGGACCGGAGCAGAAAAAGAAGCCAACATCCGGCGTCCCCGGATGGCTGATCCTGGACCGCATCGTCCACCGCAGCAGCAGGAGGCGGTGCGGGGTCGTCGAGGACGACGCCACGGCCTCGGCGCTCGCGCACGACTGCGTGGGCCGCCCCGTCCGCGCCTCCCTCAGGATCGCCGACCCGCCCGCTGTCTCCCGTCTCTACCTCCACCTGACGGGCAGGCCGCCGATGACCTTCCGGGAGCCCACCGCCATCGCCGCCCACCGCAACTCCATTCTCTTCCGGCTGACTGTCCCCTTCGAGGATCCTATCTGGTGGCCGGACCGCTACTCCTTCCCCATCGACTACTTCGTCTACTCCTGCGGCCGCTCCTCGTCGTCGCCGCCGTCACTGACCCTGCTTCCCCCCTGCTTCCACGGTGGCTACAGCGATCCCCAGGCTGATAAGTTCTGCAAACCACATCGCCAGCAGCGACAGCGCACCATGTGGCCGGAAAGTATCGGCTTCCTCTGCCATGGCGACGACGAAGGCAATTTCACGGTGGCACAACTCAAGTTTTCCGAGCGTTATGTTGTTGAGCTATGCGTGCTGCACAGTCCACCTCCAGCTGGCTCTGGCGTTTCGATGGAATGGAGTGTTACCAAGGTGCGGATCCCTCCTGACACAAAGATCAAGGCCTACTCGTGGTGGTTTGATGCCGTCTTCCCCGTCGGCAAACGCTTGTGCTGGGTCGACAACTACCAGGGTCTGCTGCTCGTTGATGTCCTTGCTGACAGCTACAGCCGCCAACCAGATCATCAGCAGTTGCTCCATTACATCCCTCTGCCTAAAAAGGCTTTGAAGTGTCGCCGCCTGTACATCGATCCAGGTGAACCTGATCCGATGCGCTCCGTCTGTGTCACTGATCACACTGACACTGGCATCATTAAGCTCGTCTGTATTCTTACCAAACATCCTCCTTCACAATCACCTTATCCCTTTACCATAGCAACATGGACTTTGGATGACATCGACCAAGGCAGATGGGTAATGGATCCCAGCACCACCATGGAAGCAGATGAGTTCTTTAGTCTTCTTGGCACTGCTGGCCACAGTTGCCTTCCACGGGTACAGCCAAGTTTTCCTTTGGTTAGCTTGGTTGATCCAGATGTTATCTGCTTCCTGCTCAAGGACGAGGACCGTGGCCTTTTCTGGATGGTTGATGTCAACATGAGGAACAAGAAGCTGCAGTCAAGCGCCCTCTATATCAGTGAAGAGGAGGAAGAAGATGGATATCCCCCTAAAAGGGGCTGCAGGAACGATTTCTTTGGTCATCGCTTAATCCCCAGCGAGTTCTCCTCTTACTTGAGTGAGGATGCCACCACAAGGTAATATTTTTGCATTCATTTCTGTGTTTATTACCTCTGTTGTGGTCTCTTTTCTTGTACCACTTATCAGTCTTAAACTTGTTACTAGTTATATTATTTGTTTAGCTGTGCATTTTATAACATAATAGAGAGAACTGATTATGTGTAAACTGTATGGCTAGCCAACTACCATTTCAAAATATATCCATCATTTTTTGCAGTTAAATGATTATTAGCCAATCTGTTAACAGCGTGGGTTGCTAGCTTTGTTAAAATTGAAACATAACCACATTTATCTGCTAAATCATGATTGCATTATTAAATTTTAAGCTGGTCTGCCAGACATTCTTATTTTGAAGCCAATGCAAACACTATGCAGTAACAGAACCAACAGAATTGCTGTCAGTTCTCAGATTTTGTTTCATCATGAGGCACATCTTGAATCAAGTGAGAGAATCCTGGACGCCAATTAGTGTTCACCCTTTTTCAGATTCAGGATCAGTCAGTAGGCTTTTCGTAATTGTTTGGGACGATCCTAACCAAAACCAGAGGAACCCATATAAAAAAAAATTACCTGCCCCAGCCAAGTAACACACCTTCAGTAGACCAACTCAACCTACCCAAACAAAATGCACACTATATGTACTGTCTAGGACACTGTGTTTTCTCATCAGGAAACCATGATCATATACTTGATAAAAAAGGCTTCTATTTCTTTCATTTAGCTAGTCTATTTCTCATCAAGGATTAAGTTTTGCACTTTTGATGATATAACAAAGAAACATAATAGGTAAATCAATTTCCTACACTAAGGACTAGGGTGGCTATGCCCATAATTGAAGTTTTACACAATAGCTGCTAGCTGTCATGGATTAGGAATGTCTGGTGACAGAAGAAACTTGTCAGAACGCTCGAGTGACCAATACTCTGCAAAACAGTTAGTTGTGCTCCTAAGGAGTTTGTCATAGGCAAGGTCTTATTTGTCGGATTGTTGCATATGAATTACTTTTTTAAATAAAAAAAGTCTAATATTGATTTTCTACTCGCCAACTCAACCAGTTTTAGTTTTCTACTCGATCTTCTCATGTTGATTGCAGTGTTGACTTTGCTTTCTTCATATAGTTGGGCTCCTATGGAGTTTGTGATAGGCAAGGTCTTATTTGTCGGATTGTTGCATATGAATTACTTTTTTAAATAAAAAAGTTTAACATCCAGTTTTAGTTCTCTACTCTTATGTTGATTTAGCTTTTTTCATGCAGTCGGGACCTAAGTGAAAAGATGCAGAAGACAAAAGGGGATAGAGTGATGCAGAAGAGTGGACTGGAAGCCCAACTGGAGTGATTTACTGGATGCAACGGCAACAGTGACAGCACAACATGTTGGAGCAAGATATGGACATCCTCAGCCATGGAGACAAAGGCGATGTCACGGTGGCACAACTCAAGTTTTCTCAGCGCGATGGGTTTGAGCTCTGCCTGCTACCGCACCATCCAGCTCGTGCCTTTGTCATTCCAACCTAATGGAGTGTCAACAAGCTGCAGAACTTATAAATCCTTGCCAGTTTTCGTATTATGTGATAAATTAGATATAACAATCCTAATAATTGATTTGATATCCTATCTGTGAGCTGAACTTGCACTCCAGCGAATTAGAATAGCATGTGTCTAATCATGCAGTACTAGAACAGACTAGAAAACCCTGCATGGCTTTGCCGCACCTACCTTAGAACACTCGTCCTACATAGTGCAAAATAATCAATAGCTATCATTCTATCAATGTTGTACATCATATGTTATAAATAAATATGAAGGTTTGTGTAAATTAAGCTTGAGTTATTATGCGTTCCGATTTTGGGTCTTATTGATATATATGGTATAGCAGCCTTTGAGGAGTGTCAGTTTCAGAATATTTATAGTACTCAATAGTTAAGGAATCTAACTATAGTAACCAGGAAACTTTGAGGAATTAATTTTAAAGCATCAGATTCTGCTAATACATATACGGAGAAATCTACCCATTAATTAGTTAACCAAATGCTTCTACAAAAGATTAAAATACAATTCTTTCAACCAAGTGAATTTAGGCCTTTGGCCACTGAACTTTCAGCACAACAAAAACTGGACTCGACTTTTATACTGATGGCAACTCAAAATACAAGCATGGGACTTTTGGACAGCTGCAGTAGTGAAACACGGACTTAGGCAGGTTGCATTGGCATGGTATCTTTGTTCGCTTGAGTTATAAGTCGACTTTAATTTGTACAAATCAACCATGAAATAGTGTTTTCTTTCATAATAAATCAGTCGTTTCATCTTATCAGTCAACTTATAAGTCTTGCAGTTTCAACTTATCAACCGACTTATAAATCTTTCCGAATAGAGCCTAAATAACTATCACCGTTGGTATACATGCCACAATTTTAACTCGATTTGTATAAAAAGTGTGCAACATTTTTTATCTACTAATAAATTTAGGGGTGTTCGTTTCACTGCTAATTTTTTTTGCCGTGTTACATCGGATGTTGTGATACTAAATTAGTCTATTAAAAATAAACTAATTATAAAACTAATTGCACCACCCTATGCTAATTAACAAGACAAATCTATTAAGGTAAATTAATTCGTCGTTAGCAAATATTTACTGTAGCACTATATTGTCAAATCATGAACTAATTAAGTTTAATAGATTCGTCTCGAGAATTAGCCTTCGGCTGACAAATTAGCAATGTCATGTTTTTACCTAACAAACACTCTTTGTGATGAGATTTGTAACATCATAAATCGATTCTGGTGGGCTGAGCTGGATAAATACAAAGAGAATGTATTATTATCTTGAGACTTACTATGTTGCATAAAAGAAATTGGTGGCTTGGGATATAGAGACGTACATTTTCAATCTAGTTATGCTCACAAGACAGTGGTGGCGCCTTCTCTACTGAATCTCAAGTCTTTGTGTGCTCAAGTTTTCAGATCTAAATACTTTGGTGATGGTGATCTCTTGGCAATAGTGGATAGTATTTCATATTTATGGAATGAGAAGTCTTGTTCGAGGGTGTAGGTACTAAAACATGGTTTGATATGGAGAGTTATAGATGGCATTCAAATTAACATATGGATGGACACTTAGATTCCATATGCTGTTACTAGAAGACACTATAATACTAGGGGGCAAACAATTTTAACACAGGGACTATGAACTTATTAATCCGACTTCTGATGACTAGAATATAACTTTGGTGAATGAAGTTTTTGTCATGACCTAACAATTGTTCCAACTTTAATTGTTCTAACCAACTCCTCCCTCAACCCTAACTCGAACTCTTGATACATGTCACTGTGTTTGAATCACGAACCTTATACAACATGACTCGAGAACATACAACTTCTTTATCTCTTCTCTGTGAATAGACAATCTTACCGGCTTGACGGAAAACTTTGGATCTATCTCTTATAGGGAAAGGACTCCAAATTTGAGTCCCAAATCTCATAATCTTCTCTAATCAAGCTAAGTCAACCCAGGACCAACCTTGGTCAACTAGGTGGCTGACTTCACAAAATTCTCCAAGTTATCACCCAAGAAGTGATGCCTGAACCTCATAGGGTTTCTACAAACTCTATAAGTGAATTGATGGCCCCAATATCAATCACTCCTTTCCAAACCCAAAATCCCAATTTTTAGGTCATGTCAGATCATCTAATGTCCTACCAAACCATCCATGAGATCACTTAGTTGGCAGAAATGATTTAGTGAGTTGTCCCCATCTTCTCTCTTTTAGCTACTTATCATATTTGTCACAGAGAACCATCGCTAAGCCTCGGAACCCAACTTGGAGTATAACCGAGGATCAAGCCATGGCGAGGCCTACTTATTCTTCTGCGCTTGGAAAATGGCACCATTTATGTAACAAAAAGGTATAAACTTCAAATTGGCACCACACAAAAGCATCCAAATCAACCTCCACTCCCTAGGATTTACACGCCCACACAAAAACTAAAAGCTTTGTAAAGCATGAGGGGTTTAGCTGATGAAATTTGATCTCAAACTTTTTCAGCACCTCCAGCACATAACAGATCACTAAAAACCGAAACCCATCAAGAAAAACTCAAAGAAAACCATAAATTCATTGTCATGCAACTTCACTACTATTTCATCCTTTGGAACCCTCACGTCGTGTTTGGCTTCTCTAGTTATGCTTAGCGAATGTATCCAATTCCTGCTACATCACTAATCTCGATCTGAAGTCAGAAGACAGGGCCTTGATACTTGTTGACGTACCACCCGAAACCTCCATGTCATCGATGGTGTGATCAATATGTCTCCTATACACAATTTCACTGCCAACAATAACAACCACCCATAAAACATGTGAAAGGATCAAGATGCCCAAGAGGGGGGGTGAATTGGGCTTTTCTAAAACTTCTTTCAAGAATAAAACCTATCAAGCTTCAATTAACCCCCTAGTGCCTAGAAGAGTGTTTCTAATTATTCTACCGCACAAAAGACAAGTCTAAGCCTCTCCTACTCTAGCAAAGCAATTCAATAAAGAATGAACAACAAGAGTAATGCGGAATTGAATTGCTCGAATGTAAATGCGTAAGTAAAAGAGTAGAGATGACTCGACGATCTTTTTGCCGAGGTATCGAGGTGTCAGCACACCCCCTAGTCCTCGTTGGAGCACCCGCGCAAGGGTATCGCTCCCCCTTGATCCGCGCAAGGATCAAGTGCTCACTACGAGCTGATTCTTCACCGCTCCTGCCCGGTGAATCGCTCACTACCGGTCACAAGCTTGCTTGGGTCATCCACAAAGCTTTCGGATGCTCTCCAAGCTTCACGATCGCCACCAAGTCATCTAGGTGATGCCGATCACCAAGAGTAACAAGCTAGAACTCTCACTTGACCAAGACAAGGCCAAAGAGATGGATGGATGCACACTTGCTACTCAATTCTCACTAGGAGGTGTCTAATTCTCACAATTAGCTAATCACTCAATCTCACTAGGGCTCTTGCTCTTTCCCAACCTCACAAGGTGTCTCTCAGCAGATCGAAGTGGCAAGAACACTCAAATGAATGGAGGGAAGGAAGTATATATACCCCTCAACCCGGCCATCCAAAAACAGCCTAAGATAGGTTTTCTGCGGGGGCATCAGACGCTCCGATGCCAGGCATCGGACGCTCCGATGCCAGGCATCGGACGCTCCGATGACCTCGTCCAATGATCTACTGTACCTTCTTGTCAAACCGTTTGAAGGAGCATCGGACGCTGGGCAGCGTCCGATGCCACCACATCAGATGCGTCCGATGTGGATTTGACCTCTCTGGAACCTCTCTGCATAGACATCGGACGCTGGCCCTCAGCGTCCAATGCCAGCGTCCGATGCAGCCAACAGTTCACGCGCACGTGAACAGTGGTGTCGGCCCGTCCGATGTGGCAACACCGGAGCGTCCTATGCCACGCACCAGACTAAACCCTAGTCAGGGTGAGCATCGGACGCGTCCGATGCCCATCTGGCCAGCGTCCGATTCCCATAACAGGGCTAAGACGACCTCGGATCGCGACGCGGCCTAACGACTTTTGTTCCTCTCGACTTAAGGCATCTCTCTGAGCTACCTAGGGCTATGAAATAACAAGTGTGCACCACACTTACCTCAATAGACTCATCTAGGTCAAGCTACTGATTCACGCTCCCCTTTATAGTACGGCCAAAGGAAAAACAAAGACCTAAGACTACCTAAGTGTCCTCCAACACCATATGACACTTAGCCTAGTCTACCACCATCTTCATCGTCCATCCTTTGAAAACCGAAACGATATCCATCGCCAGGGGACATAAACTCCATATGCCCGTATCGTCGCTATTACTGTGACCTAACTCGTCCCTGTTTCTGCAAAACACACGTTAGTCACAGTAATCTTGTGTTTCATCCAATCACCGAAACCACTAGGGGCCAAGATGCGTTCAATCCCCCCTTTTTGGTGATTGATGACAACACGAGATCGAGTATAGAGAGAAGATGTTTTTTAAATTATGACACGTATGAACTTGCAATGAATAAAAGAAATTGATTAGGGGCAAGCTCATACATGTCATGCCATCATCCTGCACTCAACAAGTTAGAGTGAATAGCAAGTGCAAGAGGAAAGAGCTCGAAAACATAATAAATGAGAATTGAGCACAAGTAATCGAGTAGGGCGAACTGACATGACATATATAATATCATAGTGAGCACAAAGATGTCATAGGGTCCATAGCATAAGTATATCACATAAGTAGGCACAAAAGAGCTGATAAGTAAAGAGCGTATGAGAAACATAACACAACATAAGAACGAAACCCTCTCACAACACTCCCCCTATCGCTATACTCGGCCACTCTCCCCCTTTGGCATCAAGCGCCAAACTAAGCGTCGGAGGGCGGAGGTGGTGCAGACGAGTCAGGTGGCGACTCCGGAGACCTCTGAGTAAACTCAAACTGCTGAAGGAGGGCCTCGGAGTCGGACGACGAGTCACCGGAAGCCTGCTGACCCTCTGTACGGACCTGTGTGGCCTAGAGGAGGGGGGTGAATAGGCCTGTCAAAAATCACAGCTTAAAACTTTATTAGATAGGCCCGGCACTACCGCTCTGTGCCCGACACTGCCGCTGCCCGGCACTGCCGGCCCCAACACGGTACTGCCGCGCAGTGTGAGTCCAGATGCTGCAATTCGAAATCTAGCCACAATCCACTGATTCTATATGAATAGAAATGTAACAATAAGTTCTATGAACCAGCAGAAACAACTACTCCAAGCCAAATATGAAGAATAGAGTAGATCGGGCCAAACCCTAGAATCTATCACAAGCTCATGAATATGAAGAGTAAAACTAAGCAAGCACAAGAGACAAGTGATTTATCTCGTGGTTCAACTCGCCACCAAGGCTTGCCTACCTCCACGTTGTTGAGGTTGACCACTTAGGTCATGAGCTTTGCAACTCTACCTCGTTCTCAAGTCAAGGAACCGAATCCTTGAAGTGAGGGGTAATAATACTAGCTGCACAAGTGATTACAAACCTCCCTAGGCCGCCACACAAGTTGGCAAGGCTCTAGGGCGACCCCTAGCCGGCTAGGGTTCCAAGAACCCAAGAGTAATAGAAGCAAATCCACCGGCTATGGCTCAAATCAAGTGCTCTAGGGAGTAGATCTCAGCTAGGGCTTCTCTTTGGTAAGGTTTGAGCCTCTCAATCACTTGGAATCAATGGGAATCGAAGATTTGGTGAGAGAGAGCTTGGAGGGCCTTCAATGGAGGAGAGGAGCCTTGTCTGGAGGTAGGTGGGAGTGAATGGTCGTGGATGACCGTTGGGAGGCAGAGGGGATGAAGTAAATACCCCCTGCCATCCAACAGTCGATTCAAGTCGCGGCAGTGCCGTCCTTAGCCCGGCAGTGCCGTGCCCTGAGCGGCACTGCCGCGCATACCAACAGACAGAGGAGAAATCTGAATTGGGTGCAGCTGTCTTCGGTTAGAAACTATGGATGGTTTCGGTTGGTTTGAGCACAAGTCTTTCAGCCATAGCAATGAATTTGCATTCCCCCTTGATAGTACGACATTCCTAAACTCAAATAATCAATATGAAATATCTTTGTAGCACTTTGAGTCTGGAACCGGTGAAATATAGTATGAGGGGTCCACCAACGCATATGCACCATCCTTTCTTATTATAACCTGCTTGTCATCTTCATAAATCTCATTAGTTCTCCAATCATATTTGTTGGGGGAAGCCCATAGGGGATATGGGCCAATTCCCCCCGAAGAGGCCCGACAGTGTAACCTATATGATAGAGGGCAATGGAAGGAAGGAGGGGGACTCTCTGAGTTGAATGAAACCCTAATCTTTCTACCTATTGAGACAGCATCTCCAACATTGGCGCCCACCGTGGGGCTGCGGAGTCCGCCCACGGTGCTCTTCGTCCCATCCCGAGCATAGTCCGCCGTAGTTGGAGTCGGCGCCGCAGCCCCCGGGATCACCGGATCTCTCGCTGCGCAATCCGCCGCTCCAATTCCCCCGCTGCCAAACCCCGTATTCCTTGCCATGGCGTTCTTCCTCCTCCGCCGCCGACATGCTGCGCACCCACGCGCCGCCGCGAGCCGCGACGGTAGCCAGCGCTCGCTTCCTCCGCGCCTTCTCCGCTCTCCCCGACCTCCTCCGACCTCCAGCTCGCCGTCCGCGCCGAGTCTGACCCAGCCCACACCCACTCTCTCGTCGCCTCCAGATCCAGCGCCTCGCCACGGCCTCCTCTGCCGGCTCTAGTTCCAGGCGTGGTGGATCCACGCTCAGGCTCAGGATCTTCCCTTTCCCCATCCGGTCGCCGCCGCTTCCGCCGCCGCAACCCGCCGGACTCCTCGACCCCAAGGCGGAGCAGCGCCACTGGTTCGTCGAGGCACTCAACACCCTCCCGCTGCCCTCCTCCAAGCAGGACCCGCCGCCTCCGCGGGGCCCTCACCTCGGATCTCTCCGTCCCTTTGGTCCAAACCACCGACCACAATCAGAAGCGGCGGCGGCATCCATGGCGGTGCTTGGGTCGGAGCTGGCGCAACTGCAGTCCAAGGCGTGCGAGGCGACGAGGATCGTGGCCAAGCTCAGATACGTCGTCGACCCTCCCACCATCGAGAAGTGCCAGAGCTCTCCAAGCAGCTCTTCTACATCCGTCTCGCCAGGTCAGTGCTCTTTTTTTTCTCGTCCCCGCGCCACCAACTCTGATAGAACAGAGCCTCTGATGGCACAGAGGCGCGCCACCGATTCCCTCTGATAGGTGTGCCACCGACTTCCTCTGAGGAAGAGTATAGGCTTTGCAGAGTACGCGCTCGTTTACATGTGAATCTCAGTATATCAATTTTTCAGCTTTTAGATGGGAGATTTGGCCGTCGTGATGGATTCTGAAATTGTTTCTTTAGATATGGTAGCTTGTCGAGGAGGTGCGAGGGGGCATTTATGGATTGGGTTTGACTGTTTGTTTTCCATTGCAAGCACCATGATCATTTGATGATATTATATAATTGTGTAGTGCTGGGAAGACAACCAGGAATTTCACATTCCGCCTATTCCTTGGGATGTGCTGATTTAGTAGCACTGTAGCATCTAAAACTTTATGATTCAGTCGATTTAAATACCGTGGATTCTATTCTGTGATGTCACAACTTGCATATTGCTATCACAGTAAGCATATTGGAAGGCTTTGGATGTCTTGCAAATTTTACTATCACATTGTTAACTAGATCAGATGGGAGGTTTAGTGATCAAATTGGTATTTAACATTGTTATATAGATTTATGGAAGGCCTCTTGAGGGTTGCAGCAAAAACTATATGGATCGACCAAGTATCGTTTAGGTTTTTGTGTTGATAAGAGGCCAAAGTGCTTATTACATGCCTTAGAAGTATTCTTATCGATTGAATTTGTTTTGGATATATGTGTGTATATATATATATTTTGTCAAATTCCATCGCAAGGTACTGCTACTCTTGTTGTGTGCAGTTCAAGTAAAAAATTATCAACTGCATCTTGCTTGGAATAGTTATGCTTTTCCCTGTTCTGACAGCAAGTTTGCTTGTGCTCGGGTTCTTTGGAGATTTCTTTAGCACCACTGTAGTATTGTAGCAGGATATCTGAATCATTTCACTTCACTAAAAGAATAGCTAACCAGTTTGATTGATTGTTTGTTTCAATAAACCAAGGTCAATCGGTTCTTGTTCAGTACATTGGTTGAGCTCAAAGTTATTTATCTTGTGAAACTGGAACCTCGTGAATTTTGGTTCTTTAGCGAAGGTTATTTTCTCATGTGAATGGAACTCTTGGATATTCTTCTACATCTGAGGCCTGAACATCTTCATTAAAGGAGTCTTGGACCATCTGTCAAAGGCAAAAACAAATTTTCTCACTATCCCAAAGGCTCGCTCGGCCTTTACCAGACAATAACTACATGTAAGTAATCCAAGCTTACCCTTCAGGTCTGGCATTCGATTCAAGATCCAAATATACATATATGTATTTTATCGTATACAATTTTTATTTCAATTGATCATTATACAATTTTTATTTCAATTGATCATCAAATATGTATATCTTGAGAATATTCTTGACAGGAACAGTCTCTCAACTAATAAGGTACAAATGACACCTTAACCATAATATCTACTTATCGTTCTTCTTTGATGAGCTTATTACACTCAAAGTCGATCATTCACCTCTTGAACTACATATTATTTAAGAAAATAATTAGTATATATTTATTTACATAAACATCAGTCACTAACGTCTTTTAGACACGTGTTGACAGCATAGCGAAACCAAACCAACATAAGTGAGTATTTCTCATCGGTTCATTAATTCTCAGCAGTCTATATTCATTAATATTTTCTGCCCTTATGATTTGCTTTGTCATTATTTTGATCTAACTCTTGCCTCTTGAGGCAATTTTTTTTTAAATTTAATCTTCGCACACATCTTGTCACCGTGATGACAAAGGAAGTGTTGCGGCCAACGCCGCATCAAAAGCATGGCCTGAGTAACTATAATTACTTGGCCTTAAATACCAAATTTAAAAACATCTATCATTTTCTTAAGTTGAGATCCTTTTTGTTACTAACATGCAGGTTATCACCACTGTAAGTATCTCTTGTCCCTTCATCTTAACACCCTCCTCCTACAATATATTTTCATTGTCATATACATGTTTTTATCTTTTCAACCCAAATTAGTCACCTATATCAGTCAGTGGTTCAGCCTTAGTCACGTATATGTCCAGTAACTATTGAGTTTGCTCCGGTCAGTACTCTCCACCAGTCAACAGTTCTCTTGAGATATTCAACCTTGGTCAGTTACTTCAGTATTTCTCTACCTGTCAGTGGTTTTAATCAGTTAGAAATGTTCTTCAGTATTTGTCTACCTGTCAGTGGTTTAAATCAGTCAGAAATGTTCTTCAGTAATTCTCTACCTGTCACTGGTTTTCATCGGTTGGAAATGTTGATCAGATTCTTCAGTAATTCTCTACCTGTCAGTGGTTTTCATCAGATTCTGTACTAGTCAGTGGTTTTCATCAGTCAACAGTGTTTGACGGTTTTTGGTTTTTGACAGTTATTGGTTTTTGTCAGTCAGCAACTTTTGATTAGCGTATAATTGGTCATCATCAGTAAATAGCCTTCGTCAGTCAATAACCTTTACCATCTGTCAGTGGCTTTCATCCATTAGTGATTCTCATCAGCCTTAGTCAATTATTGATCTCCATCATTTGTTACTGGATTTCAGCTATCAGCCTTCGTCAGTGGTTCTCAGCAGCATTTGTCACTCATTGGCCTTTGTTATTCAGCAACCTTCGTCAGTTGATAACCTTCGTCTCTCGGCAGCGTTCTAGTCAGCAGCATCTATCTCAGAAATCAACTCTCAGCAGCTACTCAGCCTACAAACCAACTAATGCTAACATATTTTCATCTTTTTTGCAGGTTATATTGTTTAAAATTCTCTTTATTTTTTCTTCAATTTTTCATAAAATGCTTCAAATTTTATCTCAGCTAATCTTTGCAGGAAACCTTTCTTATTTATGATTTAATATTATAAATCACATTTATACCCATGCAGGTCCTTGAAAGTAACCTCAGCTGGTTATCTAAAACTATAATCTTCTCATTTTGAGGGCAACACTTCTTATATACATAGCTAATCTTTTGTTTAAACATAACTGTCATTTTTGCAGGGAGCATTATATGTTTACCTCTATTTAATATTATTGTGCAAATATATTCATTTGCATCATCATACATATATGTACATTACATAAGTGCATTGCACCGCATGGCCCGGGCCACCTGGAAGAAGTCCCAAAAATACATGGGCACCAGGACTCTATGCATCAAAATCCTGGAAGAAGTCCCAAACCTACACGGGCACCAGGTCGCAAAGCTATGGCTTTCGCGCTAACTGCACATATCATTTAAATAACTAACCATTTTCTGCAGCAAGTGGAAAGCCGGTGTCTTTCTGAGTGTCGAAAGACTTGCAAGCAAGTCGATATTCGACAATGATGGGCAGCCTAAGTCCCTAAAAAATGCACCCTATCAACTCAGGAGCATTTTTCACGCGACTTCTCCGGCCTTCGGCACGCGGCGTCGGCTTCTACAATCCATGATGTCTTCGCCAAGCTCTTCGGCTCGGGGGCCTTCGTCGACATCTTCACCAAGCTCTTCGGCTTGGAGGCCTTCGTCGTCTACACCAACCTCGCCTCCGCCAAACAACATTGCAGGAGGGCCTTCATCGACAACTTCGTCGTCTACACCAACCTCGTCTCCGCCAAACAACATTGCAGGAGGGCCTTCATCGACAACTTCGTCGACTACACCAACCTCGTCTCTGCCAAACAACATTGCAGGAGGGCCTTCGTCGACACCTTCGCCAAGTTGCTCGGCTCGGGGGGGGGGGGCCTTCGTCGACACCTTCGCCAAGCTCTTCGGCTTGGGGGCTTTCGTCGACACCTTCGTCGTCTACACCAACCTCACCTTCGCCAATACGATGAAGCGTCTTCGGCAGGAGGGGCTTCACCATCGTCCTTGAGGGGCTACGTCAACTCCATCGGCACTAAGGTCTACCACACCTTCGTCAACCACTTCGACTCAAGCGGTCTGAAGATCAGCTTCAACTACTACAACTACTTCGCCTACATCAAGCGTACCTGAGGACTCGACTACGAGCACCAGCCAAGAGGGGCTAGGGGAGCACATCGAAGGACCAACTACTCCAAAGCATGAAGTTTAGGTTTTTGCCCGGCGCTCGTGAGTGAAAGCCTTCGACCACGACTACTTCGACTACGTCGACTACTTCGACTACATCGACTACATCGACCACGACGACTACGTGGAGCGAAGACCTGCATGCCGAGAGGACATCAGAGGCGAAGGCGTCAGAGGTGAAGACCCCCGCATTGAGGAAGTACGGGAGGCAAAGATCTGTGCATCGGCGAAGCAGATACATGTATTTGATAGAGTCGCGTGCACGTGCTCTTTTCTCCATGCCCTTTTTTCCCACTGGGTTTTTGGGATGGAGTTTTTAGTGAGGCGTGCACGTGTCGGTTGCGAAGGGCGATCCTCGCAACCAGGTTTGAGTTGTATTGTGCCTCTTCGTGTATGAGCAACTACTAGGTCATGTGTAGCTAGTTATGATCTAGTAGTTGAGGGGCTACTGTTGGGGGAAGCCCATAGGGGATATGGGCCAATTCCCCCCGAAGAGGCCCGACAGTGTAACCTATATGATAGAGGGCAATGGAAGGAAGGAGGGGGACTCTCTGAGTTGAATGAAACCCTAATCTTTCTACCTGTTGAGACAGCATCTCCAACAATATTGTCATTAATACCAAAACCCACAATTAGGGCTTGATTGCACTTACACCCTCTGTAGCTGGAAGCTGCTGAGAAGCGGTCGAGGTCTGCTCCGGGACGGACTGCTCTGCCTGCTCTGTCTCTGGCACGGACACTGTCGCAGTCTCTGTAGAAGTGTCAAGCTGAGTAGATATATGCGGAAGCTCATGTATCGGAGGTAACTCAGCCGACACGGTCATCGTGGTCTCAGACTGGACGGGCTCCGTCTGCTCGGAGGACACTACTGAGCTCGGGAGAGTCTCGGTAGTGGTAGTAGCTGGAGCTGTAGACGTCCGAACTGGGTCCTGCAGATCTGGCGAGGGGAACCCAGTAAGCTCGCTGAAAGTGGCCGACAGGTCTCGTGTCACAGAAGTCGTCGTAGCAAAGAGTGACTCTGTCGGCCTAGGAGTGAAACCTGTCCGTAGCGGACTGAAGAGCGGGGCCCCGCCTGGAGTGGTGTAGCCGGTGAACTGCGAGGAGCTGGGGCCCGGGAGCTGCTGCTGCTGCTGCTAACTGAACTGTAGACCAAACTGCTGCGGCGGGGGACCGGTGGCTGCCACTGGAGCTACTGCTGAGGAGGGGGCTACTGCCACTGCCACTGAGGGGGTCCACTGGCAATACGCTCCATGAAGCTGAGAGTCTGCTACTGTAATGCCAGCATCTGGCGCTGAAGTGCATCTGACCGCTCCTGGACCTGCTGCTGTGCGAGGGCCTGCTGCTGGGCCATCCTCTGCTGCTCCTGTGTAAGCCTCTGGACGTCCTGGGTGACCGTCCGCTGCTGCTCCTCCATCCGGGCGAGTATGGCAAGGAGTGTCGGATCGGAGGAAGCAACACCGCTAGACCCTGCCTGGTGGTCGTGAGCGCACGGCTGGTAGCGAGGCGGGAGCTGGTAGTCCTCGTCCGAGCTGTCAGTGGGGTCCTCGGCTATGTAAGCGTCACCACCCTCTAAGTCAGCCAACTCCTGCTCAGCGAGGGCTCTGACGGCCTCGTCCTGCTCCTGAAGTGTCTCTGGGACCTCTGGCCTCTGGTGGGAACTGGACGGAGCATCCTATTGCTACTGCGGCTGCCTGTGGTCCCGACTGCGTCCCAAAAGCTGGCTCATGTTATACTTAGGGAATACAGTCGCGGACTCGGTGAGAGACTGACGAGGGTGGGATCCGGTCGTGGCAGCTACCTTCCAAAGAAGATAAGAGATCCAGTGTGTGTACGGTAGCTGCCTGCGGGCCTTAATGTCCTCTGCCACGGTGTCCTCCATCTCACACGGTATCACGTCCCAGACGTCAAACTCCTGCTGTCTGACCAAGTAAGCGAGTAGCCACAGCTGCAGTCTAGAGAGGCCCTCATAGAAGCCAACCCTAGGAAGCAAGGTCCGCCTAAGTACCTCGTTGAGGATCCGAGTCGTAGGGTGAGATCCCTAGGCGAGTGACTCGAACCCTCACCGAAGGGCTCACTGAAGCAGGGGTGGACCAGGTCAGTCGTCGGCTGGGCACCGCCGTGAGGACGGCGGGGTGGCTCCATCTGGTTGTAGCAAAGATCATGGATCCGGGTCTGAGAGTGCTGCAGTCCAAACCACTCCCAGATCTCTGACGAAAACAGCCTGTAGTGCTCTCCCTCAAATGCAAACTCTATGGTCTCACGGTCTGGGTGCACCCAAAGTGAAGCGTAGAACTGAAACACCTAGTCCTCCACGTACGAGCCAGAGCATATGGATTGGGTGCAGCTGTCTTCGGTTAGAAACTATGGATGGTTTGGGTTGGTTTGAGCACAAGTCTTTCAGCCATAGCAATGAATTTGCATTCCCCCTTGATAGTACGACATTCCTAAACTCAAATAATCAATATGAAATATCTTTGTAGCACTTTGAGTCCGGAACCGATGAAATATAGTATGAGGGGTCCACCAACGCATATGCACCATCCTTTCTTATTATAACCTGCTTGTCATCTTCATAAATCTCATTAGTTCTCTAATCATATTGTCATTAATACCAAAACCCACAATTAGGGCTTGATTGCACTTACAATCTCCCCCTTTTTGGTGATTGATGACAATACAATTGAAGCTTACAATAAAAGGTACAATACTAGAGATTTAGAAGCTTAGGTGTGAAACCTCCCCCTAAATGTGTGAATGAGAGCTGAAATCTCAAATTGGCATTAGAGGCCAACATTCACATATTCAAAAGTGTGAAGTAGGTTCAGTTTCACATCTAATAGCTTTGTGGGGTGCAACAAAACTGTGTCAACAATAATACATGATGCGAATGACAGTTTAAGCACATCAGAGGTGTTTGTTGTCTTACTGCCAGAGCGGGCGCGGCACTGCCGGGGCCCAGCACTGCCGGCCCTGGAGCGGCACTGCCGCTCAGGCAACAGACAGCAAACGCAGCGGACAGAAAACATAACCACAAAGCATATAAAACAACAGATCTAAACAAGATAGCACAAGCTAAATAAGCAGGTAAAGATACATGTCCACATCCAAGCCTAAGAAGTAGTACCATAGAGTATATTACAAAACATAGATTTTTGATCGAATCAAACTCGCACAACTCTCCAACAACTAAAGATGGGGACATGAAGCTGAAAAAGTGTTGTACCCCCTTCTCTTCACCTAATTCTCCCCCTTTGGCAACAAGTCACCAAAAAGAGAGAAAGAGAGAAACAGAAGAGTGTCCAAACACTCAGTCGTCGTCCGAATCGATCTTGTCCCACTCAACTTCTTCTTCTTCTTCCTCCTCCTCCTCCTCCTCATCGTCGTCAGACTCTACCACGGTCTTGCCCTGACGATGGGTGGTACTGGTGTAGCGGGTCGAGGTGGAGGCACGTGTAGAACGACGAGGTGGCACTGGCACTATCTCCTCCTGCTCCTCCTCCTCATCATCAACGTCATCTGAATCAAGACTGGAGAGGTCGAAGCGAGGTGGAGAGCGGGGTGGAGGTAACGGCGAACGTCCCGCCCGCTCTCGCTCAGCACGCTGCTCAACAAGTGCCTGGTGTGCTGTCTCGGCCGCGTAGGTGCAGGTGGAGAAGATGGCCTTGATCCATCTTGCTAGCTTGCTCTTCTTCTTCCTCTGGTAGGAAGGGCGAGAGCTCTCTGGCCTATCTGCTGCTGCTGCCCCTGCTGCTCCTCCTGCTGTCCCTTTCTTCTTTTCGGCCCTGTACGGCTCATGCAACCCATCCTTAGCGAAAGAGTGGCCGGAGATCATCTCTATCATGAACATGATGTAGGGGTCATAGAGAACCGCCTTCCTAGCATCCTCAGCTGCAACCTGTAGCTCGGTCCATATAAATCTAGATATGGAAAAGGGGTTAGCCTGAGGGGCCATCCTAGCCAACATGTTCCGGCCATATCCATATAAATTAGAGTGCGAGCCACTCTTTGGGTTGAGCGTCTGCCTGAAGAGGTTGTTGAGCATGTAGTAATAAGGTATGAGCCCCTTCACCAACCCATCAGCCTTGCTAGGATCTTCATACATGTGGGCAATCTCACTTTCTATCAGGGTCCTTTCATCATGCAGGTTATCAAACTCCCTGTCATTGCTGCCCAAACCAAGAATCCTACTAAAGGTCTCATAAGTGACCTTGTAGTGGTGACCCTCGGTCATCCAATGCATCTCCTCAACCACATTATCAACATACAAGGTAGCATGGAACTGATGGATAATCTCTGTGTTCCAATTGTGGCTGAAACCCATCAAGTCATACATGTTCCTTTGCTTGCATGCGGCCACTACCCTGTTGATGTCACGATCAGCCTTTGCTTCCAAATGCTCCCAATCCACATACTTCATATTCAGAATCTTGGACTTCTTGGCATTGTACAGGACTGAGCGGTAGAAGTCGGAGTGGAACTCATTCCAAAACCTGTAATCAACGTCCATATCCTTTGGAGCATTGTAAGGATTGTGCTGGCGCTGAGATTTAACTGATGTGAACTGCTGATAGTAGGACACGGGCTGCTTGGCCCTCATGTCCTGCGGTGGCCTCTCCTGGACATCCTCCTCATAGGGCTGCACATGAGCCCTGCTGACCTCTGCCAAATGCTCAGGAGTGCTGGGGTACAAGTCTTCCCTTATCTGCCTGCCCTGCATCTGAAGGTGAGCCTCATCGCGGATCTGCTGTCTAGCTGTAACATCGCCTTGGGAGGCAGAGCCACCGCGACGGGCTGGCTGCTTGCTCCTCCCCCTGAGCGGATCCATCCTTCTCTTGGTCCTCCTCTCATCATCACCTCCGCCCGACATCTAAAACATGGAAACTGTGGATTAGAAGACTGCATAAGGACTGGTAAATCATAGTGAGGTAATTGATTTTGATGGACAAGGTGTTACTTGGATCAAACCCCTGCTCATGGTCCGGCACTGCCGCTCTAGGAGCGGTACTACCGGGGCCTGGCACTGCCACGCTGGGCGCGGCACTGCCGCGCAGGCAGGCCAGATCTGAGCCAAGGAACACCACATCCATCATCTCTACCACCTCTCTATCATCTACAAACCCTTCTACAATCTCTAAAAACAATACCCATGGCGCATTTTACAAAACGGGAACAACTAGGGTTAGGGATTTGAATCTTCACCTTGGGAAGGAGAAGAGGGAAGGAGTCCCTTGGTAAAGAGGATGATGGAGTAGCACCGACGAGGATCCCGAGCAGCACCTCCGGTGGTCGGAAGCGCCGGGGATGGCCGGTCGGTGAGGGAGAGCTCGGTCACCCCAAAAGAATCGCCCGAGAGAGAGAGAGAGGGGAGAAAGAGAGAGGAGTTGGATGCGGTGAATGGATGAGGGAGAGAGAGAGGGGGGTCACGAGTAGAGGTAGAAAGTTTTCCCAGTGGCCCCACTCGGTAACAAACCGATTCAGCTGAATCGGTAAGTCGCGGTACTATCGCGCCTGTCGCGGCACTGCCGGGGCCCGGCACTTCCGCGCCTGGCCCGGCACTACCGGACAGTCACCTACAGAAAGAGTTATTCTCTAAGTTACTACAGCTTATTCTTGGAGTGGACAAGTACCACTTGTATGTTATGACCAGTAACAAGTAATCAATACAGAACAATGGTCATACCAAACAAGTTTCTTTCAATGATTTTGAAACACGATATGAAAGTTTTGAAATTTGATTTACCTAGGTCAATCTAGTTGATCAATCAAGCATGCTAGGTTTCAAACTACGTTACGAGAGTCAAGTATATTTAGTTCACTCCTTAAAGCACAAAACCTTGACTCATCTAGAGGCTTAGTGAAGATATCGGCTAGTGAAGATATCGGCTAGTTGTTTGTCGGTTCTCACATGTCTAATGGCGATATCTCCTTTGATTTCATGATCGCTCAAGAAGTGATGTCGGATGTCTATATGTTTGGTTCTTGAGTGACACACTGGGTTGTTTGCTAGTTTTATGGCGCTCTCATTGTCACACAAGAGTGGAATATGGGTGAAATGACATCCTAAGTCATAAAGAGTTTGTCTCATCCAAAGTAGTTGCGCACAACATGCACCTGCTGCAACATACTCGGCCTCGGCTGTGGATAGGGCTACACAATTTTGCTTTTTAGAACTCCAAGACACTAAGGAGCATCCAAGGAATTGACATGTCCCCGAAGTGCTTTTTCGATCTACTTTACAACCGGCATAATCGGAATCGGAATAGCCATGTAGTTCGAACTTGGAGCCCTTGGGATACCACAAGCCAAGGTTTGGTGTGTGAACTAGATATCTCAAGATTCTCTTAACGGCCACTAGGTGACACTCTTTCAGGTTAGCTTGAAATCTAGCACACATGCACACACTAAGCATAATATCGGGCCTAGACGCGCATAAGTAAAGGAGAGAGCCGATCATGGAACGATATACCTTGATGTCCACGACTTTTCCTTCCTCATTGAGATCAAGATGTCCATTGGTTGGCATGGGTGTTTTGACAGGCTTGGTGTTCACCATGTCAAACTTCTTCAACATATCATGGGTGTACTTGGTTTGGCAAAGAAAAGTCCCTTCCTTTAATTGCTTGATTTGAAAACCAAGGAAGAACTTGAGTTCACCCATCATAGACATCTCAAATCTCTTAGTCATGATCCTACTAAACTCATCACAAAAGGATTTGTTAGTACTACCAAATATTATGTCATCGACATATATTTGGCACACAAAGATATCTCCATCAACTTTATGAGTGAAGAGAGTAGGATCGGCTTTGCCTATTTCAAAGACTTGCTTGAGCAAGAATTCCTTAAGGCATTCATACCATTCTCTAGGTGCTTGCTTAAGTCCATAGAGCGCCTTTTGGAGTTTGAAGACATGGTTGGGAAGCTTAGGATCTTCAAAACCCGGTGGTTGCTCAACGTACACCAACTCTTGTATAGGGCCATTGAGGAATGCACTCTTCACATCCATTTGATATAGCTTGAAGTTGTGATGGGCTGCATAGGCTAAGAATCCGAATGGCTTCAAGCCTAGCAACCGGTGCGTATGTTTCTTCAAAGTCCAAGCCCTCTACTTGAGTGTACCCTTGAGCTACCAATCTTGCCTTGTTCCTTGTCACCACGCCTTCTTCATCTTGCTTGTTGCGGAAGACCCATTTGGTACCAATGACATTGGTGTTTGGTCTTTCCACAAGTGACCATACTTGATTGCGTTCGAAGTTGTTGAGCTCTTCTTGCATGGCCATTACCGAGTCCGGATCATCCAGGGCTTCTTCTACCTTGAGAGGTTCCAAAGAGGAGACAAACAAGTAATGTCGATAGAAATTTGCTAAATGAGAACGTGTCGTTACCCCCTTTCGAAGACTCCCAAGAATATTGTCAACAGGATGATCCCATTGAATAGTTTGTTTGAGTCTTGGATGATCAATGGGTTCTGGTTCATCTCCGGCATTCTCTTCTTCATCTTGCTCGAAGATGGGTTGTAGGTTTACTCCATGAAGTGGAGTAGCTGCAGCTGCTCTGGGTGTGCCCGACACTGCTGGGCTTCGTGCGGCACTGCCGGGGCCCGACACTGCCGGGGTCGAGCCCGGCACTGCCAGAGACTGTATCTGATCAGTCCCAGCAGGAGCTTCAGCTTGAGGACCATCCTGACCAGTAGTCTGCTGTTCCTGTGGTCTTATATCACCAATGGCTAGTTGCTTGATTGCTTCACAAGGAGGTTCCTCATTACCTACAACCACTTCATCAACTTGCTCTACTTGAGAGCCGTTAGATTCATCAAACATCACGTCTATCGCTATCTCAACCTTGCCGGAGGCCTTGTTGAAAACACGATAGGCATGCTCATTTGATCCATAACCAAGAAGAAAACCATCATCAACCTTAGATGCAAACTTAGAGGCTTTGGGCTTCTTGTTCAAAATGAAACATTTGCACCCAAAGACTCTAAAGTAAGACACCTTTGGCTTGTTACCGGTGAGCAGCTCATAGGAGGTCTTCTTTCTTGTCTTGTGGAGGTAGAGGCGGTTGATTGCATGGCAAGCGGTGTTAACGGCTTCGGCCCAAAAGATGTCCGGCGTCTTGTACTCATCTAGCATTGTCCTTGCCATGTCAATGAGTGTTCTATTCTTCCTCTCCACCACACCGTTTTGTTGAGGGGTGTATGGAACTGAGAACTCATGCTTGATGCCCTCTTCATCAAGGAACTCTTCCACTTGGGTATTTCAGAATTCGGTTCCATTGTCACTGCGAACTTTCTTGATGTTGAAACCGAATTCCCTTTGAGCTCTTCGTATGAACATCTTCACCTTCTCTTGCACTACACTCTTATCATGCAAAAAGAATACCCAAGTGAAACGAGAAAAGTCATCAACAATAACAAGACCATGTTTGTTATCGCTTATGCTAAGGTAGGCGACCGGTCCAAAGAGGTCCCTGAATCAACTCCAATGGATGAGAGTAGTGTCATAGCTCTTTGGTGGGTGAGGTACGCCTACTTGTTTTCTGGCTTGGCAAGCTCCACATACTCTGTCTTTCTCAAAATCAACATTGGTTAGTCCTAAGATGTGGTTGTCCTTTTGAAGTTTGGCCAAGTTCCTCATCCCAACATGAGCTAGTCGGCGGTGCCATAACCAATTGTAAGGACCTGTGTGGCCTAGAGGGGGGGTGAATAGGCCTGTCAAAAATCACAACTTAAAACCAAATTAGATTGGCCCGACACTACCGCCCTGTGCCCGGCACTGCCGCTGCCCGGCACTGCCGGCCTCAGCGCGGTACTGCCGCGCAGATAAAGACCAGAAGCTGCAATTCGAAATCCAGCCACAATCCACAGATTCTATATGAATAGGAATGTAACAATAAGCTCTATGAACCAGCAGAAACAACTACTTCAAGCCAAATGTGATAGATAAAGTAGATCGGGCCAAACCCTAGAATATATCACAAGCTCATGAACATAGAGAATGAAACTAAGCAGGCACGCGAGACAAGTGATTTATCTCGTGGTTCAGCTCGCCACCAAGGCTTGCCTACCTCCACGTTGTTGAGGTTGACCACTTAGGTCAAGAGCTTTGCAACTCTACCTCGTTCTCAAGTCAAGGAACCAAATCCTTGAGGTGAGGGGTAATCTTACTAGCTGCACAAGTGATTACAAACCTCCCTAGGCCGCCACACAAGTTGGCAAGGCTCTAGGGTGACGCCTAGCCGGCTAGGGTTCCAAGAACCCAAGAGTAATAGAAGCAAATCCACCGGCTATGGCTCAAATCAAGTGCTCTAGGCAGTAGATCTCAGCTAGGGCTTCTCTTTGATGAAGGTTTAAGCCTCTCAACCACTTGGAATCAATGAGAATAGAGATTTTGGTGGTTGGGAGCTTGAGAGCCTTCAATGGGGAAGAGAGAGCTTGTCTGGAGGTAGGTGGTGAGTTATGGTCATGGATAACCGTTGGGGGGCAGAGAGGGTGATGTAAATACCCCCTGCCATCCAACAGACGAAACAAGTCGCGGCAGTGCCGGCCTTAGCCCGGCAGTGCCGCGGCCCGGCACTGCCGCGCCTAGAGCGGCACTGCCGCGCCCACCAAACAGACAGGAAAGGATCTACAATGGGTGCAGCTGTCTTTGGTTGGAAAGGTGGATGGTTTGGGTTGGTTTGAGCACATATCATTCAGCCATATCAATGAATTTGCATTCCCCCTTTATAGTACGACATTCATAAACTCAAAAGATCAATATAAAATATCTTTGAAGCACTTTGAGCTCGGAACCGATGAAATGTAGTGTGAGGGGTCCACCAACACATATATACCATCCTTTCTTATCATAACCTGCTTGTCAACTTCATAAATCTCATTAGTCCTCTAATCGTGTGGTCATTATCACCAAAACCCACAATTAGGGCTTGATTGCACTTACAATCTCCCCCTTTTTGGTGATTGATGACAACACAATTAGAGCTTACAAGAGAAGGGTATAAAACTGAGATTTAGAAGCTTAGGTGTGAAACCTCCCCTAAATGTGTGAATGAGAGCTGAAATCTCAAATTGGCATTAAAGGCCAATATTCACATATTCAAAAGTGAAGGATAGGTTCAGTTTCACATCTAATAGCTTTGTGGGGTGCAACTAAACTGTGTCAACAATAAAACGTGATGCGAATGACAGTTTAAGCACATCAGAGGTGTTTACTGTCCCTTGCCAGAGCGGCACTGCCGCTCTGGGCGCGGCACTGCCGGGGCCCAGCACTGCCGGCCCTGGAGCGGCACTGCCGCTCAGGCAACAGACAGTAAACGCAGCGGACAAAAAGCATAACCACAAAGCATATAACAAAACTGAACTAAACAGAATAGCACAAGCTAAATAAAGCAGGTAAAGATACATGTCCACATCCAAGCTTAAGAAGTAGTACGATAGAGTATATTACAAACATAGAGTTTTGATCGTTTCAAACTCTCTCACAACTCACAACTACAACTAAAGATGGGGACAAGAAACTGAAAAAGTGGTTGTACCCCCTTCTCTTCACCTAATTCTCCCCCTTTGGCAACAAGTCACCAAAAAGAGAGAAAGAGAGAAGAGAAGAGTGTCCAAGCACTCAATCGTCATCCGAATCGACCTTGTCCCACTCAACTTCGTCGCCTTCCTCTTCCTCCTCCTCCTCATCGTCGTCGTCGTCGTCGGACACCATGGCCTTGCCCTGACGGTGAGTAGTACTGGTGTAGCGGGTCGAAGCGGAGGCACGTGTGGAACGACAAGGTGGCACTGGCACAATCTCCTCCTGCTCGTCCTCCTCCTCATCATCAATATCATCTGAATCAAGGCTGGAGAGGTCGAAGCGAGGTGGAGAGCGGGGTGGAGGTAACGACGGACGTCCCGCCCGCTCTCGCTCGGCGCGCTGCTCAACAAGTGCCTGGTGTGCTGTCTCGGCCGCGTAGGTGCAGGTAGAGAAGATGGCCTTGATCCATCTTGCTAGCTTGCTCTTCTTCTTCCTCTGATAGGAAGGACGAGAGCTCTCTGGCCTATCTGCTGCTGCTGCCGCTGCTGCTCCTCCTGCTGCCCCTTTCTTCTTCTCAGCCCTGTACAGCTCATGCAACCCATCCTTAGGAAAAGAATGGCCGGAGACCATCTCTATCATGAACATGATGTAGGGTGCATAAAGAACCGCCTTCCTAGCATCCTCTGCTGCAACCTGTAGCTCGGTCCATAAGAAACTGGATATGGAAAAGGGATTAGCCTGAGGGGCCATCCTAGCCAACATGTTCCTGCCATATCCATATAGGTTAGAGTGCGAGCCACCCTTTGGGTTGAGCGTCTGCCTGAAGAGGTTGTTGAGCATGTAATAGTAAGGTTTCAGCCCCTTCACCAACCCGTCAGCCTTGCTAGGATCTTCGTACATGTGGGCAATCTCACTCTCTGTAAGAGTCCTCTCATCATGCAGGTTGTCAAACTCCCTGTCCTCGCTGCCGAAGCCAAGGATC
The DNA here is from genome assembly GCA_009763385.1 of Coix lacryma-jobi var. lacryma-jobi. Classification (NCBI taxonomy): domain Eukaryota; kingdom Viridiplantae; phylum Streptophyta; class Magnoliopsida; order Poales; family Poaceae; genus Coix; species Coix lacryma-jobi. The sequence goes on along the minus strand of CM019831.1, from coordinate 5,646,898 downwards.
CTACTAAAGGTCTCATAAGTGACCTTGTAGTGGCGACCCTCGGTCATCCAATGCATCTCCTCCACCACATTATCAACATACAAGGTGGCATGGAACTGATGAATGATCTCTGTGTTCCAGTTGTGGCTGAATCCCATCAAATCATACATATTTCTTTGCTTGCATGCAGCCACTACCCTGTTGATGTCACGATCAGTCTTTGCTTCCAAGTGCTCCCAATCCACATACTTCATGTTTAGAATCTTGGACTTCTTGGCATTGTACAGGACTGAGCGATAGAAATCAGAATGAAACTCATTCCAGAACCTGTAATCAATGCCCATATCCTTTGGAGCATTGTAGGGATTTTGCTGACGCTGAGCTTTGACTGAAGTGAACTACTGATAATAGGACACGGGCTGCCTGGGCCTAGTGTCCTGCGGTGGCCTCTCCTGGACATCCTCCTCATAGGGCTGAATGTGTGCCCTGCTGACCTCTGCCAAGTGCTCTGGGGTGGCAGGGTAAAGGTCCTCCCTGATCTGCCGGCCCTACATCTGGAGACGTGCCTCATCTCGGATCTGCTGTCTAGCTAACACATCTCCTTGGGAGCGAGCACCACCACGCCGGGCTGGCTGCTTGCTCCTCCCCCTGAGCGGGTCCAACCTCCTCTTGGTCCTCCTCTCTTCATCGCTTCCACCCGACATCTAAAACATGGAAACTGCGTGTTAGAAGACCGTATAAGGACTGGTAGATCATAGTGAGACCATAGAGGTTGATGGAAGGGGTGTTAATTGGATCAAATCTCTGCACAGGGTCCGACACTGCCGCTCTGGGAGCGGCACTGCCGGGGCCCGGCACTGCCGCGCAGGGCGCGGCACTGCCACGCAGGCAGACCGGATCTGAGCCAACCAACACCATATCCATCAGTCCTACCACTTCCCTATCATCTACAAACCCTTCTACAACCTCTAAGAACAATATCCATGGCACATTTTACAAATCAGGAAAAAGCTAGGGTTAGGGATTTGAATCTTTGCCTTGGGAAGGAGAGAAGAGGGAAGGAGTCCCTTGGTGAAGAGGGTGACGGAGCTGCACCGAGGAGAATCCCGAGTAGCACCTCCGGTGGCCGGAAGCGCCGGGGACGCTTCAGACGGTGGCGAGGGGGCGCGGTCGCCTGGTCGCCCGAGAGAGAGGGGTGAAAGAGAGAGAGTTACGGTGGCTGGTGAATGGATGAGGGAGAGAGAGAGAGAGGGGGTCACGGGTAGAATAGGAAAAAGTTTTCCCTGTGGCCCCACTCAGTAACTGACTGACTCAGCCGAATCAGTAAGTCGCGGCACTGCTGCGCCAGGCGCGGCACTGCCGGGGCCCGGCACTACCGTGGCTGGCCCGGCACTGCCGGCCTGTTACCTACAGAGAGTTATTCTCTAAAATACTACAGCTTATTCTTGGAGTGGACAAGTACCACTTGCATGTTATGACTAGCAGCAAGTAATCAATACAGAACAATGGTCATACCAAGCAAGTTTCTTTCAAAGATTTTGAAACACAATATGAAAGTTTTGAAATTTGTTTTACCTAGGTCGAACTAGTTGATCAATCAAGCATGCTAGGTTTCAAACTAAGTTACGAGAGTCAAGTATATTTAGTTCACTCCTTAAAGCACAAAACCTTGACTCATCTAGAGGCTTAGTGAAGATATCGGCTAGTTGTTTGTCGGTGCTCACATGTTTGATGGCGATATCTCCTTTGATTTCATGATCTCTCAAGAAGTGATGCCGGATGTCTATGTGTTTGGTTCTTGAGTGACACACTGGGTTATTTGCTAGCTTTATGGCGCTCTCATTGTCACACAAGAGTGGGATATGAGTGAATTGACATCCGAAATCACGAAGAGTTTGCCTCATCCAAAGTAGTTGCGCACAACATGCACCTGCTGCAACATACTCGGCCTCGGCTGTGGATAGGGCTACACAATTTTGCTTTTTAGAACTCCAAATCACTAAGGAACATCCAAGGAATTGACATGTCCCCGAAGTGCTTTTTCGATCTACTTTGCAACCGGCATAATCGGAATAGGAATAGCCATGTAGTTCGAACTTGGAGCCCTTAGGATACCACAAGCCAAGGTTTGGTGTGTGAACTAGATATCTCAAGATTCTCTTAACTGCCACTAGGTGACACTCTTTCGAGTTAGCTTGAAATCTAGCACACATGCACACACTAAGCATAATATCAGGCCTAGATGCGCATAAGTAAAGGAGAGAGCCAATCATGGAATGATATACCTTGATGTCCACGGCCTTTCCCTCCTTATCAAGATCAAGATGTCCATTAGTTGGCATGGGTGTTTTGATAGGCTTGGCATTCACCATGTCAAACTTCTTCAACATATCATGGGTGTACTTTGTTTGGCAAAGAAAAGTCCCTTCCTTCAATTGCTTGATTTGAAATCCAAGGAAGAACTTAAGCTCACCCATCATGGACATCTCAAATCTCTTAGTCATGATCCTACTAAACTCATCACAAAAGGATTTGTTAGTACTACCAAATATTATGTCATCGACATATATTTGCCACACAAAAATATCTCCATTGATTTTATGAGTGAAGAGAGTAGGATCGGCTTTGCCTATTTCAAAGCCTTGTTTGAGCAGGAATTCCTTAAGGCATTCATACCATGCTCTAGGTGCTTGCTTAAGCCCATAGAGCGCCTTTCGGAGTTTGAAGACATGGTTGGGAAACATGGGATCTTCAAAGCCCGGTGGTTGCTCGACATACACCAACTCTTGTATAGGGCCATTGAGGAATGCACTCTTCACATCCATTTGATATAGCTTGAAGTCATGATGGGCTGCAAAAGCTAAGAGAATCCGAATGGCTTCTAGTCTTGCAACCGGTGCATATGTTTCTTCAAAGTCCAAGCCCTCTACTTGAGTGAATCCTTGAGCGACCAATCTTGCCTTGTTTCTTGTCACCACACCTTCTTCATCTTGCTTGTTGCGGAAGACCCATTTGGTTCCAATGACATTGGTGTTTGGACTTTCCACAAGTGACCATACTTGATTTCGCTCGAAATTGTTGAGCTCTTCTTGCATGGCCATCACCCAATCCGGATCATCCAGGGCTTCTTCTACCTTGAGAGGTTCCAAAGAGGAGACAAACGAGTAATATTGACAGAAATTTGCCAAATGAGAGCGTGTCGTTACCCCCTTTCGTAGACTCCCAAGAATGTTGTCAACGGGGTGATCCCGTTGAATAGTTTGCTTGAGTCTTGGATGATCGATGGGTTTTGGTTCATCTTCGGCTTCTTCCTCTTCGTCTTGCTCGAAGATGGGTTGTAGGTTCACTCCATGAAGTGGAATTGCTGCAGCTGCTCTGGGTGTGCCCGGCACTGCTGGGCTTCGCGCGGCACTGCCAGAGTCCGGCACTACCGGGGTCGAGCCCGGCACTGCCGGGGACTGTATCTGACCAGTCCCAGCAGGAGCTTCAGCCTGAGGACCATCCTGACCTGTAGCCTGTTGTTCCTGTGGTCTTATATCACCAATGGCTAATTGCTTGATTGCTTCACAAGGAGGTTCCTCATTACCTACAACAACTTCATCAACTTGCTCTACTTGAGAGCCATTAGTTTCATCAAACGTCACGTCTATCGCTATTTCAACCTTGCCGGAGGCCTTGTTGAAAACACGATAGGCATGCTCGTTTGATCCATAACCGAGAAGAAAACCATCATCCACTTTAGATGCAAACTTAGAGGCTTTGGGTTTCTTGTTCAAGATGAAACATTTGCACCCAAATACTCTAAAGTAAGACACCTTTGGCTTGTTACCGGTGAGCAGCTCATAGGATGTTTTCTTTCTTCTCTTGTGGAGGTAGAGGCGGTTGATTGCATGGCAAGCGGTGTTGACGGCTTCGGCCCAAAAGATGTCCGGCGTCTTGTACTCATCTAGCATCGTCCTTGCCATGTCAATGAGTGTTCTATTCTTCCTCTCCACCACACCATTTTGTTGAGGGGTGTATGGCACTGAGAACTCATGCTTGATGCCCTCTTCATCTAGTAACTCTTCCACTTGGGTGTTTCGGAATTCGGTTCCATTGTCACTACGAACCTTCTTGATGTTGAAACCGAATTCCCTTTGAGCTCTTCGTACAAACATCTTCACCTTCTCTTGCACTACACTCTTATCATGCAAAAAGAATACCCAAGTGAAACGAGAAAAGTCATCAACAATAACAAGACCATGTTTGTTACCGCCGATGCTTAGGTAGGCAACCGGTCCAAAGAGATCCATGTGAATCAACTCCAATGGATGAGAGTAGTGTCATAGCTCTTTGGTGGGTGAGGTACGCCTACTTGCTTTCCGGCTTGGCAAGCTCCACATACTCTGTCTTTCTCAAAATGAACATTGGTTAGTCCTAGGATGTGGTTTTCCTTTTGAAGTTTGGCCAAGTTCCTCATCCCAACATGAAGGACCGAGAAAGCTCACAAAGGCGACCAGAGGGGGGGTGAATGGGAGCCAATCAAAATTCTTTCGAATCTTTGGCCAACTGTCCCAAGTTCAACCCCAAGAAGCTCGAACACAAAGCGTGATGCTCACGACCCTTGGAAGAGGGTGGATGATCCCTAGGATCACAGCGAAGCACCACCGGACACAAGCCGAGCGAAGACCAAAAGCACCGGAACAAGTTCCCCTTGAGAAAACCGGCTCCCGAACGTAGATAGACGGCTACGTCGGGAAATCCCTAAATACCTATGCAAACGAGTTGCAAAGATATCTAGAAATGTTCCTTGGTTAACTCTAGGAAGAAACGGGAAGTCCGAAAACCAAGCGAGCAAGCCGGGAGAGCAAACGCACTAAACCGGAGCCTACAGCAGGATCCCGGACTGTCCGGCCCTGAGGTCCCGGACTGTCCGGCTAAGGGCGGACTGTCCGCCTATAATTCCCGGACTGTCCGCCGGTCAAAAACCCAAAACAGCACTGCTGCTGAAGTGTCCCTGGACGGTTCCCGGACTGTCCGCCAACTGTACGGCGGACTGTCCGCCGGTCACCCAGGTCAAAGACACAGCCGAGACACCGACCACTGCTCGGTCGGACCCCGACGCGCGGACTGTCCGCGGGCAGGGTGGCGGACTGTCTGCGACCCTGCAGGGAGGGCGATTTCAATCGCCTTCCTCCCAAATCTCTCCAAATCTCAACCAAATCGAAATCCCAACTTCCCAAACTTGGAGAAGATGATCACGGGGTAGTTAGGAGACTATCCCCAAGAAATCATCCGCTCAAAACAACTCAATCCACGGGAAATCAAAAGGGAAGGTGAGATGAACCAGAAAACGCCACGAAAACGAAATCAACCCGATCTACTTGCTCGTAAGAAGTTAGATGAATTCCTTCGGTGGAAATGATCTCCTTTCAAATACGAACAAGTTGATTCAAACGGATTTCGCAAAGACGCTCCGGAGAGAGAGATCAAGCCACGGGAAAAATGGGGAGAAAAGCAATCCGCGAAGAACACGAAGAACACGAAATCAAAACGCGAATTGACACATGATCTGGGCTCCAAGGTGAGGATACGGCCTCACTTCCTCGAATCAACAGTACACAGAGTGGAGTCTCTCTGCGGATCTCAGCTAGCTACAGCAGGGAAATGGGAAGGCAGGAAAACCTAAGGCTAGAGTGCAAATGACTGAGATGGGGGAGGAGGGTGTCTCCCCTGGACTACTTAACCTATCCTAGACTAAGTCTAATTCCTACTCTACCCCTCACTACTGTATTTACAGAGCGGACCAGCCTAACCCTAAGGCTAATCTAGTCCACCCGTGGTGGTAGGTGTATCCGACGGCCACGCTCGCACAATCTTCCGCGTTGCCTCCACGCAACCTTTGGATTGCCGCCACGTGCCGCCACCAACTCTGCACCCCCGGTTTTGCGGCCCAAACCGGGAAACCAGCCTTTTCCGTCATCCCCCGGTTTTGAGGCCCAAACCGGGAAACCAGCCTCCAGCCCGAGTTTTGTGGCCAAACTCGGAAACCGTCCGCGCCCGAGTTTTGAGGCCCAAACTCGGAAACCGGCCCACGCCCAGGTTTTGAGGCTCAACCTGGAAACCGTCGCGCCCAGGTTTTGTGGCTCAACCTGGAAACCCAGCACCCAGGTTTTGAGGCCCAAACCTGGAAACCGTCCACCGTTGGTTTTTCCCGGGCTCTACCAACAAACCGGCGTCGTAGAGGGGATGCACCGCCCGTGCACCCCGTCCACCGACATGATCGCACTTCTCCGCTTGTCGTTGTCACAGGCTGCCAGCCACCACAGCTGATCCTCCGGCCTCCAGTCCATCAGTCCAAGTCCACGTCCGCCCTTCACCGTCCGATACCTCGGCATGGCACGTCCGCCGCACGGCACGCCCATCCTTCATCGCGCCCGGTCCGTCGGCACGGCACGTCGCAACTTGACCTTCACCCGCCATCGATCACTGTCTCCGTGCTCGACACCTGCACAACACAAGCCAAAGAACATGCGCATCATCTCCGTTGACAATCACTCATCACACAGAGACTCGGCATACACCCCATGTATCCGCAATCTCCCCCTTGATGAGTGCATTGTCAACTCCACAACAAATCATAAATAAGAAGAAAGAAGAAGGAAGGAGTGGGAAGAGAGAACCCAACCAAATGACCCAAAAGCCTCACAAAAGCCGAGGAAGGTCAAGTGGAAGAAGCGAAAACTTGGTCCCCAAAGACATGGGCAACGGCTCGACGCAACCAAGCAAAGCAAAGCTAGCCCTCAAGAAGAGGTAGAACAGGCTCAACACCGCTAGCAGATACCAATTGAAATTCGGAGAACGACAGAAGCAAAATGCTAGTCCCTCAAGATAGAGGCACAGAGGCTCAACACAACTAGCAAAAGAATCACTCCGAACCAACTGGAAAATGCTCGATACCAACTGAGGATCTCGATACCAATATGGGGAAAACAAAATTTGCTAGTTCCTCAAGACAGAGGCAACGGCTCAACACAACTAGCAAACTCCCCCTCAACAAATGCAAGCAACTAGAACATATGATATGCATTCTCTCCCTAGTTGAGCAGCTAGGAGTATATGATTTGTCATTCTTCTCCCCCTAGTTGAAAATGCACTTATCAAGACCAAAAAGGTATCGAAGAACCATCTCTCCCCCAAACTCCCCCTTGCAAAGTGCATGTGAAGTCAGAAATGCAAGTCAGGAGCTTCAGGCATATAATCAGAAGAGTGCAAAGATGCTCTAATCGGTATAGCTCCAACATCTCAATTAAGCACTCAACCAGCAAAGGCTCAAACTGATCACTATACGAAATATGAAGCATATGAGCATATGAGCAGTTTTAGCCAGAAAGATAGTCACCATCAAAATAGCACTAACATGTATAGATAGGAATCCAAACAGGTGCTAAGCATATATACAAGGTGAACTACCCCTAGCAAAGTTCAATCATCATGCATAGGAATGAAGCATAAACTTGAGATACCAATTCATTTTTTGATCGGAGTTGCAGCGGTAAAAGTATTCACAAGTTTTATTTTCAGCATGTGATTGCGAGAGGTTGAAAGCTTGTCATTGCCTAACTTTTCAACCGCGCGAAGCCTATGCCGAAGCAATCAGAAGCTTAAAGCAACGGTTTCGGTCATACACTACACAGCTCAAGTTTAACTCAAAGTGCAATGAGAAACAGTCTCGATACTGTGAGGTGTTGACAAGCAATCCCATCTCGATCTTTTCAAGTCACTAATACTTGGTTCAGATTTTAAGCAAGTTATGAACAACCAAGCAAGTGAATGACTCAGAACTAGAGACATAGCAACCTAGCATATATGAAAAGCAGGAATGAACTCGACACACCCTACACATGCTAGTTGCATATCTCAATGGTGAACATTTTCAGATTATATACATTAAGCATAATTCACCATTCTAAAAATAGCTCGCTCATAACATGTAACAGTGATCAATGGGAGCATAAGCTACAAGCATCATAAGTATCGGAGCAATACTAACAAGAGCATAATTACATTCTAGTGAATATAGACATGAAGCTCAGAATGTAAATGTGTATGCACCGACACCAATTAAGAAAAAGAAGATACCAAAAGAAGAAGACTCAAAAAGACTCAAAAGAAAAGAGCCTCAAAATAAAAGAGTCAGAATATGGTACATCTCAAAATGCTTCCCCCATCTAAAAGGGGAAACACACACCAAGCTCACCCCTCAACCGATTAAAGGTTGATTCGTCTAAAGGCTTGGTGAAAATATCAGCCAACTGGTGATGAGTGTCGACATGGCGAAGGTCGATATCACCCTTCTCCTGGTGGTCTCGCAAGAAATGAAAGCGCACATCAATGTGTTTGGTTTTCGAGTGAAGCACGGGGTTCTTAGCAACGCTAATGGCACTCGTGCTGTCACAAAGCAAAGGAACTCGAGTAAAGCTCAAACCAAAATCACGCAAAGTGGCCATCATCCAGAGTAACTGGGAACAGTAGCTAGCCGCAGCAACATATTCAGCCTCCGTGGTAGACTGAGCGCACTAGACTGCTTGCGAGAAGACCACGACACCAGAGAAGACCCAATAAATTGGCAAGTCCCAGAAGTGGACTTGCGCTCAATGCGACAACCAGCAAAATCAGCATCAGAAAAGCCACAGACGAGAGGGTGGAAGAAGCAGAATACCAAATCCCGAGCTCAGGAGTGAAACGAAGGTACCTGAAGATACGCTTCACCGCCTGACGGTGTGAAGTGCGCGGCGAAGCCTGAAAGCGCGCACAGAGGCACACCGCGAACTGAATGTCCGGGCGTGTCGCCGTCAGGTAGAGGAGCGACCCGATCATACTGCGGTACTCCTTCTGGTCCACTGCTTCTCCATCCGCATCGGCATCCAAGGCAGTCGTCGTCGACATGGGCGTCGGAAGAGGCTTGGCCTCACCCATGTCGAACCGCTTCAGCAAGTCTCTCGTGTACTTGCCCTGGTGCACGAAAGTCCCCTCTCGGGATTGCTTAATTTGCAATCCGAGAAAGAACGTCAGCTCGCCCATCATGCTCATCTCGAACTCCCTGCTCATAGTATCTGCAAACTTGGCAACCAAAGAGTGAGAAGAACCACCGAAAATGATATCATCCACGTAAATTTGGACCAAGAGAGTATCTTTGCCTTGCTTGAGGAGAAAGAGCGTTTTATCTACACATCCCATTTTAAAACCCTTGGCCAACAAAAAAGTTTTCAATCTCTCATACCAGGCTCTAGGGGCTTGTTTCAAACCATACAAAGCTTTATGAAGTTTAAAGACATGGTTTGGAAACTTGGGATTTTCAAAACCGGGGGGTTGCTGCACATGGACCTCCTCCTCAATGTAGCCGTTTAAGAAGGCACTCTTGACATCCATTTGAAAAAGTTTGAAACCCATGGATGCAGCATAAGCCAAGAGTATCCTAATAGCCTCCAAACGAGCTACAGGAGCGAAGGTCTCCTCATAATCTATTCCCTCCTTCTGACTATAACCTTTCGCTACAAGCCGGGCCTTATTTCTCACAATGTGGCCCTCCTCTCCTTGCTTGTTTTTAAATACCCATTTTGTCCCAATAGGTTTACAGTCAGGAGGTGGTGGCACTAAAACCCAAACCCGATTTCGCTCAAAGTTCTCTAACTCCTCATGCATGGCATTGACCCAATCCGGATCCGTCAATGCGTGTCCAACATCTCGGGGCTCAAAAGACGCAACAAAAGCAGAATGAGCAAAGTGTGAGATGTGCTGTGACCTGGAGCGAGTAACTCGCTCGTCGATGTCACCGATCATCTGCTGAGGAGGGTGCTGGCGCTGGATGTGTCGTGGCGCCTCCCGGGAAGAAGTGACCTCCCCCTCAACAGTAGCTGGTTCCACCCCGGGTACAAATGGTACCGCTCGAGGTGGATCCCACGGCCCCCAGGAAGAAGACGTCTCGGGGCCGCGGGTCGTCGTCGAAGCCGCCCTTGGCGGCGCGGCAGGCGGAGGGGGTGCTGGATCATCCATACCTTCAGCACCCTCTTCCTCGTCATCAAAAAGAGGCTCTCCTACCTCGTGATCACCTGCACGCTCAAAACGAGAAGAAGGAGAAACAAGAGTCTCGTCGAAGGTGACGTCACTAGTCTCCACGACTCGGTTAGTGTCAAGATTAAGAACCCTATATGCTCTAGTGTGGGTTCCATAACCCAAAAACACACCGTCGGAAGAACGAGACTCAAATTTGTCTAAGTTGCCCTTCTTCAAAATGAAGCAGTGACAACCAAAGACACGAAAGTAACTTACCTTGGGTTGGCGGCCAAAACGCAACTCATAAGAGGTCTTCTTCAAAAACGCTCTCAGAAAAATGCGATTCGAAATATAGCATGCAGTGTTCATAGCTTCGGCCCAATAGCGCCTGGGAGTCCTATGCTCATCGAGCATCGTCCTGGCCATCTCAACAAGGGTCGGATTCTTCCTCTCTACAACACCATTAGAGGGCGGTGTGTAGGGGGGAGAAAACTGATGCACCAAACCAAGGCGTTTACAAAACTTCTCAAAATCCGAATTGGCAAATTCGGAACCATTATCACTTCTAATCGCTCGCATCGAGTTCAAAGGGAACTCGTTCTGAAGACGCAAAATCAGATCGCGAGCGAAGGAAAATGTCTCGGACTTCTCAACTAAAAAGAAGACCCACGAATATCTCGAAAAGTCGTCAACAACAACAAGCACATACCACTTCCCACCAACCGAGCTCACCCGAGCCGGACCAACAAGGTCCATATGCAAAAGCTCTCCGGGGTGCGAGGTCATAACCTTAGTCAAAGGATGGTGGGGAGCAGCAACCATCTTTCCATGTCTACAAGCATGGCAAACTAGATCCTTCTCCATCGAAAGCTTGGGCAATCCTCGGATTAGGCCAAGTGAGCTGAGCCTTGCAAGCAAGTCAAAACTCAAGTGACCGAGCCTCCTATGCCACTTCCAAAGATCAGAAGAAGAAGGACTAGCCAAAAGACAGCGAGAAGATCCAAACGACTTCGAGAAATTCGCACGAAAGACATTCCCAAAGGGTGAAATCAGACATACAAGATCACCCTGAGGATCTAAGATCCAGCTAAGGTTCGGTTTGAAACGAATCTCATAGCCTTCACGAAAAAGTTGCGAAACAGAAAGCAAATTAAAATGCAGGTTAGAAACAAGAGCAACCTCGCGCAACACAAAGTGCTCATTAACCCGCACTGCTCCAACGGACAATACCTTGCCCTTACCTTTGTCGCCGAAGGTTATGTACTCCTTTCCGGCGACCGGACTATGGCTGGAGAACCATTTGGCATTTCCGGTCATGTGCCTCGAGCAACCGGAATCCACAAGCCAAACGTCCTCCAACCGCTCCTCCTACATCAATAAAAAGACATAGGGTGAGCATACGGTCCAACACTGGGGTTAGCAAAGTAAGAAGGAAACCAGTGTTGGGCCGGCTGCTCAAAAGAACGGTCAGTATAAAAACAATCCTGTCTAGGGGGATAGCGATCACCACGCACAGGAAAACGTGGTCCGCTGGGGAAGAAGCGCTCACCGCGAAACTCTACCTGCGGTGGACCAAAGCGCTCAACAAAGCCTCCGCCACGGGGTCCGAAACCTGCATCTGCAGGACCCCGCCGGGCACGCTCTCTACGAGGTCTACGCCTAGGAGCCTGCTGCTCAACTCTAGCGTCTCTCCTCAGAGCTCTCTCCTGCCTAGGCCTAACAAACTGAGGTGCTCCACCTCGAGGCCTAGTCTCCCTCCTAGGGGCTCTCATCTCCTGCCTAGGCTGGGTACGCTTCCTTCCAGACCTAGCAGCTCTCCCCTGAGGCTTCGGACCATGTTCACCACGAGCTGGGTGAAACATGTCCGGGTTCTGCATCTCCCTAGCATGGCGCGCCTCACGCTTGCGCCTAAAGCAGAACTCACTGAGGTGACCATCCCTCCCACAAAAGTCACACTGAAACCTCACCACGCGCAAAGGGGGTTGTTGGTTTGCAGGGATGTGGGTATGGTTCACCTTGCCCTTTCCCTTCTGGGGCAACTCCTCTCGGATGGGTGGCATTGTGTCAAGCTTGTTTTTGAGGTGATTGGGCTTGGGTTGCCATTGTGGGTTCTTGGGTGGAGCCTTGGGAGGTTCATCTATCACTCCATCCTTGGTAATAGGCTTGGCAGGCTCTTTAGGTGGAAGCTTGGTAAGTTTGGGAGTAGTGGTGGAGTTGGGCTTCTCACTCGGGTTCAGACCACTCGACTCTCCAATCTTCCCAAAAGCAGAAAGATCAACACCCTGCACCATGCCTATACCAGGACCCCCAGCAGCTCGCTTGAATTGGGAGATCATCATCCCGAGCTGCGGCTCATTACAAGACACCCACGACAAGATGGTCCGAAGGTATGTGTTTTCCTCCTCGGTTTGCATCTTGCCGTGCCTCACATTTGCCATCTCCATCTCCAGGCCCTCACACAAAGCGCACCTCTTGACACAAGTGCTATCTGAGTTGGCCTCTTCAAGAGACACAATCTTGGCATTCTTCTCTGCCAACTCAGACTGCAAGACAGGACAAGTCTTGCACGCACCCAACAGCTGCGGTCTAGCTCGAAGCTCATCCACCTCATCAACCAACGCAGCATACTTACCCCTCAAGGTGAGGAGATCAGTCATGTGCGCAGTACAGCTCTCGCACTCCAACTCCTCCGACACAACCACGGTGGAACGAGCGAACTCAAGCTCCTTCACCGTGTCCTCCCATTTCTGCCTAAACTCCTTGCGCTCTCTAGCGGCACGCCTAAGCAACTTATCCTGGCTAAGGAGGGTGGCAGTCAGCTTCTCTACCTCGGCGGAAAGCTCGTCGTAGGTGAGAGATACCTGGGACGTGTCGTCGTCGTCGTCGTTCTGAGGTGTGTGCTCCAGCTCGCCTCCGACCTCATCTCCGAGCGCCATGGTACACAGGCCGCCGTCGTCAGCGAAGAAGCACAAGCCGTTGAAGGTGTCCTCCAGCTTCTTCTTCTCGGACTCGTCACAACTCGAGGGAGCGGAGTCGTCATCCGAGCCGTCGACGTCGCTGAGCGTGGCGAAGAACGCACGCTGCTCAGCCTGCTGCTTCTCCAAGTACTTCTTCTTGATGTACTCCTTGTCGAAGCCGCCCCGCTTCTTGTGCCTTGAGGGGACGTGCTTCTCCTTGTACTTGGAGTCGCGCCTGTGGCCGTGATCGCCCTTGCCCGAGTGCTTGTTCTTCTTCTTGGGGCAATCGGCGATGAAATGGTCGGGGTCGCCGCACTCGTAGCATCCGGCGCGTCCTCCTCCACGACGGCGGTTCATGCGGTTGTTGTGGAACCGCGAGAACCGGTTGGCAAGCAAAGCCAACTCGTCGTCCCCCAACATCTCCAGCTGGTCCTCTGTGACAGAAAACAGACATGACAAAGCAAAACTGGATGAGGGGTTAGCAGAAGAAGACCCGGAAACCAAAGCCATGGACGGGCGAGAAGGATTTTCAAAAGAAGCCCTCGCCATAGCATCAATCTCACTGGACTTGAGCTTACTGAAGAGCTCGTCGCAGGTGAGGGTCTCATAGTTCGGGGATTCGGTGATCGCCTGAACTTTTGAGTCCCATACCGAACGGTCAAGAGTGTGCGAAAGCTTCAAAGCACGCTCATGATCGTCAAAAGGCAACTGCTCCCGGTTAGCTCTCATCCTGTTGACAATCACCTGAAAGCGAGCGAATAAACTCTCTATGCTCTCGCCAGGCTGATGTCTGAAGTTCTCGTACTCCCTCTTGTACGACTCATAGAGATGGGTCTTGACCTGAGAAGTCCCCTCATGGAAGCGAATGAGGGTAGCCCAAATCTCCCGAGCCGTAGCAAGATGAGAGACACGATCGAACTCCCCAACGCTCAAACACGAAAAGAGCGCATTACGGGCTCGGCTATTGGCCTCGTGCTCATCGATCTGCTACTGAGTCACACGGGCAGCCAAGACCACGTAATCGGCAGAGTTGCAAATATCCCAAATGGAAGAACTCAAACTCTGCAGATAGGCCGACATGCGTATCTTCCAATACGCAAAGTTCGTCCCATCGAAAAACGGCGGTTTGCCCACGCCGCGATCCATGTCGCCTTCGGTGGATCTGGAACCGGCTAAGGTGGAAGATCCTTAACCCGCTCCGATACCAATTGAAGGACCGAGAAAGCTCACAAAGGCGACCAGAGGGGGGGTGAATGGGAGCCAATCAAAATTCTTTCGAATCTTTGGCCAACTGTCCCAAGTTCAACCCCAAGAAGCTCGAACACAAAGCGTGATGCTCACGACCCTTGGAAGAGGGTGGATGATCCCTAGGATCACAACGAAGCACCACCGGACACAAGCCGAGCGAAGACCAAAAGCACCGGAACAAGTTCCCCTTGAGAAAACCGGCTCCCGAACGTAGATAGACGGCTACGTCGGGAAATCCCTAAATACCTATGCAAACGAGTTGCAAAGATATCTAGAAATGTTCCTTGGTTAACTCTAGGAAGAAACGGGAAGTCCGAAAACCAAGCGAGCAAGCCGGGAGAGCAAACGCACTAAACCGGAGCCTACAGCAGGATCCCGGACTGTCCGGCCCTGAGGTCCCGGACTGTCCGGCTAAGGGCGGACTGTCCGCCTATAATTCCCGGACTGTCCGCCGGTCAAAAACCCAAAACAGCACTGCTGCTGAAGTGTCCCTGGACGGTTCCCGGACTGTCCGCCAACTGTACGGCGGACTGTCCGCCGGTCACCCAGGTCAAAGACACAGCCGAGACACCGACCACTGCTCGGTCGGACCCCGACGCGCGGACTGTCCGCGGGCAGGGTGGCGGACTGTCTGCGACCCTGCAGGGAGGGCGATTTCAATCGCCTTCCTCCCAAATCTCTCCAAATCTCAACCAAATCGAAATCCCAACTTCCCAAACTTGGAGAAGATGATCACGGGGTAGTTAGGAGACTATCCCCAAGAAATCATCCGCTCAAAACAACTCAATCCACGGGAAATCAAAAGGGAAGGTGAGATGAACCAGAAAACGCCACGAAAACGAAATCAACCCGATCTACTTGCTCGTAAGAAGTTAGATGAATTCCTTCGGTGGAAATGATCTCCTTTCAAATACGAACAAGTTGATTCAAACGGATTTCGCAAAGACGCTCCGGAGAGAGAGATCAAGCCACGGGAAAAATGGGGAGAAAAGCAATCCGCGAAGAACACGAAGAACACGAAATCAAAACGCGAATTGACACATGATCTGGGCTCCAAGGTGAGGATACGGCCTCACTTCCTCGAATCAACAGTACACAGAGTGGAGTCTCTCTGCGGATCTCAGCTAGCTACAGCAGGGAAATGGGAAGGCAGGAAAACCTAAGGCTAGAGTGCAAATGACTGAGATGGGGGAGGAGGGTGTCTCCCCTGGACTACTTAACCTATCCTAGACTAAGTCTAATTCCTACTCTACCCCTCACTACTGTATTTACAGAGCGGACCAGCCTAACCCTAAGGCTAATCTAGTCCACCCGTGGTGGTAGGTGTATCCGACGGCCACGCTCGCACAATCTTCCGCGTCGCCTCCACGCAACCTTTGGATTGCCGCCACGTGCCGCCACCAACTCTGCACCCCCGGTTTTGCGGCCCAAACCGGGAAACCAGCCTTTTCCGTCATCCCCCGGTTTTGAGGCCCAAACCGGGAAACCAGCCTCCAGCCCGAGTTTTGTGGCCAAACTCGGAAACCGTCCGCGCCCGAGTTTTGAGGCCCAAACTCGGAAACCGGCCCACGCCCAGGTTTTGAGGCTCAACCTGGAAACCGTCGCGCCCAGGTTTTGTGGCTCAACCTGGAAACCCAGCACCCAGGTTTTGAGGCCCAAACCTGGAAACCGTCCACCGTTGGTTTTTCCCGGGCTCTACCAACAAACCGGCGTCGTAGAGGGGATGCACCGCCCGTGCACCCCGTCCACCGACATGATCGCACTTCTCCGCTTGTCGTTGTCACAGGCTGCCAGCCACCACAGCTGATCCTCCGGCCTCCAGTCCATCAGTCCAAGTCCACGTCCGCCCT
This sequence comes from Coix lacryma-jobi var. lacryma-jobi, assembly GCA_009763385.1. NCBI lineage: Eukaryota > Viridiplantae > Streptophyta > Magnoliopsida > Poales > Poaceae > Coix > Coix lacryma-jobi. The sequence continues at coordinate 5,630,829 of CM019831.1, read as the reverse complement.
TCACCGTCCGATACCTCGGCATGGCACGTCCGCCGCACGGCACGCCCATCCTTCATCGCGCCCGGTCCGTCGGCACGGCACGTCGCAACTTGACCTTCACCCGCCATCGATCACTGTCTCCGTGCTCGACACCTGCACAACACAAGCCAAAGAACATGCGCATCATCTCCGTTGACAATCACTCATCACACAGAGACTCGGCATACACCCCATGTATCCGCACAACATGAGCTAGTCGGCGGTGCCATAACCAACCCATGCTAGATTTTGCCACTAAACAAGTCTCAAGTTTAGCTTCACTTTTGTTGAAATCAACTAAGTAAAGCTTCCCTTTCAAACGACCCGTAAAGACAATAGAGGAATCCTCCCTTCTAAAGACTTCCACACCTTCATCCGTAAAGAGACAATTGAAACCCATTCCACACAATTGTGAAACGGACAACAAATTGTAACTCAACGAATCAACATGTAAGACATTAGTAATTGAATGTTCAAGTGTGATAGCAACTTTACCAAGACCTAGCACATCCCCCTTGGAGTTATCACCAAATATGATGTTCTCACTTGCATTTGTAGTTAGGGAATATGATGAAAACATACTCCTTTCTCCGGTCATATGATTTGTACATCCGCTATCAAGCACCCAACTTGATCCACCGGAGGAGTATGCCTGCAAAACAAGTTTAGTTCCTTGGTTTAGGTCCCCAATTGATATTGGGGCCTTGCATGTTAGTCACAAGTATCTTAGGAACCCAAATAAACTTGTCGGCTGCCCTCTTGTCATCACCAACATACTTTGCAACAACTTTACCACTGTTGTTGTGCCCTAAAAAGTAACAAGAGGACATGCTCATTCTTGGGGCTTCCATCTTGGGTTGATGCATAAACTTGTTCTTTGTCACCCAAATGGATTCTTTTGGTTTCTGAGACCCTTGCTTCTGGTTTGGCACCTGCTTGGGCTGTGTGTGAGACTGAGCAGAAGGGGAACTGGTAGCCTTCCCTTTCTTGGGGCGCGGCACTGCCGGCCTGGGGGCGGCACTGCCGGGGCCCGGCACTGCCGCCTTCTGGCGCGGTACTGCCGCGGTCTGTGCAGGCTGAACTGTACCAATTTGACCCTTCTTCTCAAACCTCACACAATCATACCCATTCACTTTCTTCCTTCCATTGGTTTTGCCTCCTTTTTCATGCCCCAAGCCATCCTTTATGGAAGGACGTCTTCCATTCTTGAACTTGGGCATGTTCTTGCCTTGGGTCTTCTCAGTAGCACTTGTGGTAGCCTTGACACAACCACTTGCAATTACACTTGTCAATCTTGCTATTTCTTTTCTCATGGCCTCCATGTTTGCAAGGTTAGTGGAATAGACATTCAAATCAAGATTATAGCATTTTCCACAACCTTCACTAGTGGAGGGAATAGAGGTGACATTTGCCTTAGGGAGAGTTGAGTTGCTTTCCCAAAGAAGGTTATATTGCATATCAAGTTCCTTGTGCTTTTCATACAAGCCACAATACTTTTCCTTGAGTGCAACATGAGCCTTCTTTAGGGAAGTATGTTCATCTTGCTCTTTGGCCAAAGCCACGTGCAAGACATCCAACTCACTTCTCTCTAATGCAAGAGCTTCCTTGCAAGCAATATAGAGGTCCTCTTGTTTGATGAGAGCATCCTCACTTATTGCTAGCTCGGCTTGAACACCCTCTAGTTCCTCCATTAGCTTAGTGATAAAGAGTTTGGTTTTCTTGTCTAAGTTCTTTGTTATCATGTTTATCTCTTCATCACTAGATTCATCATCACTAGAAGAGTCACTAAGTTCACTACTAGAGATGTCACTAGGTGGAAGAGAAGGTTTGGGAGTGTGAGTCTTTTTCACCTTCTCTTTCTTGGCCATGAGACAAGTGTGGGAGTTGCCTTCATCATCATCGGACAAGTTGTTGAATAGTCTTGGTGAAGGAGATGACTTTTGAAATGCAATGGTTGCCATCTTCTCATCTTCTTCACTTGAGGTTTGTACGGTTGAGTCCCATTCATGTCCAATGTGAGCTTCTCCCATGTATCTCTTGTTGTGCTTCTTGTAAGTGGCTTTGTCATCTTTCTTGCCCTTGTTGTCTTTCTTTTCATTTGGCAATGAGCAATGAAGTGCTCGGTGCTACCACAATTGTAGCAAGTTCTCTTCTTCTTGTTGGGAAACTTCCTCTTCACAATTTGTATCCTTCTTTCTTGAGCCCCTTGCGGTATCTTCTCATGAATAGAAGCTATATCATTAATCTTCTCAACTCCTCACCATCACTCTCACTTTTGCAAGAGGATGATGTGATGTCCTCAACTTCTATTTTCTTCTTTTGTTGCTTGGGCTTGCTTGTAGAGGCTTGTTGCTTGACTTGACTTGCTTGATGTTGCTTGCTTTGTTGGCTTGCTTGCCTTGAGTTGCACATCCTTGATCTTCATCCCATCTAGCCTTGCTTGCAACTCTCCAAGCTTCCTTCTTTCATTAGCTTCCTCTCTTTGCATGTCAAATGTGATAATCCTCCAAGCACATCACTAGGTGTGAACTTCTCAAACTTCTTCTTGTCCCTAATAAATGTCACAACGGTCTCATTCCTTGGTGAGTACGCTTCCAACATAATCTTCACAACCTTGTGATCATCTGATTCATTTCCACCTAGCCCCTCTAATCTTTCCAACAATGACCATCAACCTATCAAACATCTTTGAGGACCTTCACCATCACAAATCACAACCGGTTGAGCTTGGCCATCAACAAATCAATCTTGGATTGCCTTAACTTTGTCAACCCCCTTCATGAGCAATATGCAATGTGTCCCAAATTCCTTTGCAACTTCAACTCCCATGACCTTGTTGTACTCATCACCATCCAAGGCACTAATTCGCACACTAGTAGCTTGGGCATTGAGATGAATGTTGCGGAACTCATCTTGGGTGAGGTTCTTTGGATCAACCGGTGCTTCAAGTCCATTGTGCACAATCTCCCAAATACCTGGGTGGAGACCAATAAGATAGGTCTTCATAATGTGCTTCCACTTGGCAAAGTTAGTCCCATCGAAATGAGGCAACTTGCCTGCGGGTACATTAATGAGAGGCCTAGAATCATGGTTAGACATAGAAGAATAAGTATAGGATACGGCTCCGTATGTCTTCTTGGTCTCCTCCTTCTTCTTCTTGTCATTCTTGAGATGATAGGAGATGTCATCATCGCCATCTTCGGTGCTACTTGAGTCTTCACTCAAGTGTACACTCTTCTTTGCTTCAAGCTCCTCTTTCTTCTTCTTCTCTTCTCTTCGCTTGGCTCTTTCTTCTCTTCTAATCTTTCTTTCTTCTCTTCTTTGAGCCTTGTCCTCCTTTGCTTTGAGAGCCGCTGCATCTTCTCTTGCTTTGGCTCTAGCTTCTCTTCTCAACCTCCTTTCTTCCTTTCTTCTTGCGAGTTCTCCGGCCGACACATCCAATTGAGGAAGTGTCCTTCCGCTTGCTGTGGAGACACTCTCGCTGCTGCTAGCGGTGTGCACCTCCACTTGGAAGGGATTGGGTTGCTCGGGTTGCACCACGCTAGCGTTACCCGTTCCTCCGTCGGTGGCCATTCTCTCGCACGGTTAAGTGCTGCTGAGAGACCAGGCTCTGATATCACTTGTAAGGACCTGTGTGGCCTAGAGGGGGGGTGAATAGGCCTGTCAAAAATCACAGCTTAAAACTTTATTAGATAGGCCTGGCACTACCCCTCTGTGCCCGACACTGCCGCTGCCCGGCACTGCCGGCCCCAGCGCGGTACTGCCGCGCAGTGTGAGTCCAGATGCTGCAATTCGAAATCTAGCCACAATCCACTGATTCTATATGAATAGAAATGTAACAATAAGTTCTATGAACCAGCAGAAACAACTACTCCAAGCCAAATATGAAGAATAGAGTAGATCAGGCCAAACCCTAGAATCTATCACAAGCTCATGAATATGAAGAGTAAAACTAAGCAAGCACAAGAGACAAGTGATTTATCTCGTGGTTCAGCTCGCCACCAAGGCTTGCCTACCTTCACATTGTTGAGGTTGACCACTTAGGTCATGAGCTTTGCAACTCTACCTCGTTCTCAAGTCAAGGAACCGAATCCTTGAAGTGAGGGGTAATAATACTAGCTGCACAAGTGATTACAAACCTCCCTAGGCCACCACACAAGTTGGCAAGGCTCTAGGGCGACCCCTAGCCGACTAGGGTTCCAAGAACCCAAGAGTAATAGAAGCAAATCCACCGGCTATGGCTCAAATCAAGTGCTCTAGGGAGTAGATCTCAGCTAGGGCTTCTCTTTGGTGAAGGTTTGAGCCTCTCAATCACTTGGAATCAATGGGAATCGAAGATTTGGTGAGAGAGAGCTTGGAGGGCCTTCAATGGAGGAGAGGAGCCTTGTCTGGAGGTAGGTGGGAGTGAATGGTCGTGGATGACCGTTGGGAGGCAGAGGGGATGAAGTAAATACCCCCTGCCGTCCAACAGTCGATTCAAGTCGCGGCAGTGCCGGCCTTAGCCCGGCAGTGCCGCGGCCCGACACTGCCGCGCCCTGAGCGGCACTGCCGCACATACCAACAGACAGAGGAGAAATCTGAATTGGGTGCAGCTGTCTTCGGTTAGAAACTATGGATGGTTTCGGTTGGTTTGAGCACAAGTCTTTCAGCCATAGCAATGAATTTGCATTCCCCCTTGATAGTATGACATTCCCATGGTTTTAAATAGCGAGCTAAAGCTAAAGTGTTTAGCGTTTTATAAACTGTAATTAGCGGACTTTAGCGGCAAAATATCGGCAGAATTGTGCATGACGCAAATAGCGGCATAATTTATTTCAAGCTATTTCGGGCTATAGCGGCAAAAATAGCGGGCTATTTAATTCCATGGACATTCCTAAACTCAAATAATCAATATGAAATATCTTTGTAGCACTTTGAGTCCGGAACCGGTGAAATATAGTATGAGGGGTCCACCAACGCATATGCACCATCCTTTCTTATTATAACCTGCTTGTCATCTTCATAAATCTCATTAGTTCTCCAATCATATTGTCATTAATACCAAAACCCACAATTAGGGCTTGATTGCACTTACACCCTCTGTAGCTGGAAGCTGCTGAAAAGCGGTCGGGGTCTGCTCCGGGACGGACTGCTCTGCTTGCTCTGTCTCTGGCACGGACACCGTCACAGTCTCTGTAGAAGTGTCAAACTGAGTAGATATATGCGGAAGCTCATGTATCGGAGGTAACTCAGCCGGCACGGTCGTCGTGGTCTCAGACTGGACGGGCTCCGTCTGCTCGGAGGACACTACTGAGCTCGGGAGAGTCTCGGTAGTGGTAGTAGCTGGAGCTGTAGACGTCCGAACTGGGTCCTGCAGATCTGGCGAGGGGAACCCAGTAAGCTCGCTGAAAGTGGCCGACAGGTCTCGTGTCACAGAAGTCGTCATAGCAAAGAGTGACTCTATCGGCCTAGGAGTGAAACCTGTCCGTAGCGGACTGAAGAGCGGGGCCCCGCCTGGAGTGGTGTAGCCGGTGAACTGCGAGGAGCTGGGGCCCGGGAGCTGCTGCTGCTGCTAACTGAACTGTAGACCAAACTGCTGTGGAGGCTGGCCAAACTGCTGCGGCGGGGGACCGGTGGCTGCCACTGGAGCTACTGCTGAGGAGGGGGCTACTGCCACTGCCACTGAGGGGGTCCACTGGCAATACGCTCCATGAAGCTGAGAGTCTGCTGCTGTAATGCCAGCATCTGGCGCTGAAGTGCATCTGACCGCTCCTGGGCCTGCTGCTGTGCGAGGGCCTGCTGCTGGGCCATCCTCTGCTGCTCCTGTGTAAGCCTCTGGACGTCCTGGGTGACCGTCCGCTGCTGCTCCTCCATCCGGGCGAGTATGGCAAGGAGTGTCGGATCGGAGGAAGCAACACCGCTAGACCCTGCCTGGTGGTCATGAGCGCGCGGCTGGTAGCGAGGCGGGAGCTGGTAGTCCTCGTCCGAGCTGTCAGTGGGGTCCTCGGCTATGTAAGCGACACCACCCTCTAAGTCAGCCAACTCCTGCTCAGCGAGGGCTCTGACGGCCTCGTCCTGCTCCTGAAGTGTCTCTGGGACCTCTGGCCTCTGGTGGGAACTGGACAGAGCATCCTGTTGCTACTGCGGCTGCCTGTGGTCCCGACCGCGTCCCAAAAGCTGGCTCATGTTATACTTAGGGAATACAGTCGCGGACTCGGTGAGAGACTGACGAGGGTGGGATCCGGTCGTGACAGCTACCTTCCAAAGAAGATAAGAGATCCAGTGTGTGTACGGTAGCTGCCTGCGGGCCTTAATGCCCTCTGCCACGGTGTCCTCCATCTCACACGGTATCACGTCCCAGACGTCAAACTCCTGCTGCCTGACCAAGTAAGCGAGTAGCCACAGCTGCAGTCTAGAGAGGCCCTCACAGAAGCCAACCCTAGGAAGCAAGGTCCGCCTGAGTACCTCGTTGAGGATCCGAGTCGTAGGGGTGAGATCCCTAGGCGCGTGACTCGAACCCTCACCGAAGGGCTCACTGAAGCAGGGGTGGACCAGGTCAGTCGTCGGTTGGGCACCGCCGTGAGGACGGCGGGGTGGCTCCGTCTGGTTGTAGCAAAGATCGTGGATCCGGGTCTGAGAGTGCTATAGTCCAAACCACTCCCAGATCTCTGACGAAAACAGCCTGTAGTGCTCTCCCTCAAATGCAAACTCTATGGTCTCACGGTCTGGGTGCACCCAAAGTGAAGCGTAGAACTGAAACACCTAGTCCTCCACGTACGAGCCAGACCGCCCCAGAAGGTCTGCTAAGCCAGGAAGGTAGGTGAGTATGGGGCGGATCTGCTCTCCTGTTGTGGCGACAACTGCCTCGAGTGGACACACTCTCTGAGAGCGGAGGGAAATACCGACGTTCCTGTATCCGCGGTAGAAGTCCTCCTGGAGCACATTGAAGAAGTCTGCCCCTGCCTGCTCCTGGCGCTCTCTTGGAAACCACTGCTCAACGGGTACGAGTCTGAGGGCCTGAATCTGCGAGCAAGTAGTGCCCCTGAGATCCAATCGCGGGATCGGCGGAGGTGCACGCGTCGACGGAGCACGTGCTCCCCGCAGAGGGACATCGGGCTGAGGTGGCACCGCTGTCCTGCGACGCGTGGACCGACGCCGGGGAACCTCCTCGGGAACCTCCTCCTCAGCCTCTGCCTCTGCCTCTTGAGCCTCTGCCTCAGGTGCCTCTACTGTCTCGGCCTCTGCCTGGCCCTGGCCTGAGCTCTCGGGCTCGACTCCTGGCGAGGTGAACATCGTCCGACGACCGGCAACCATGAGCGTGCCAGTCGGCGAACCGTGGTGACGCTCAACCTCCTCGATAGCACGCCTCTGGTCGGGGGACAACTGATCCTCGATCCTGAGTCCGCCCGTACGACCTCCCTGCTCAGCCCTCTCTGCTGCATCGGGCACTGCCTGGGCCTGAGCTGCCTCCCTCTCCTGAGGGGTGCGCTTTCGGCCACTATGAGCTTCCCCTTCCCGGGTCGCTGCCCGGAAGGGGGACGACAGGGAGGAGAGTCGCCGGGGCCACCACCAATGTTCTTGCAGCGCATGGCTGACAAGAACGAGAAACTGAAGCTCAAGTAGACCAACTGCCACCGAAGGAGAACCCAATGATGCTGAAAACCCCTGACAATCCACTGACACCCAGCTAAGCACAAACTCCCCCTGTCACTGAGAAAACTGGCCGCTGTCACTCACGAGGCTTGGCCTCGATCCGTACCCGCGGGCTTGGCCCCGGGTTAGCTGTCACTGCACACGGACCAAGCTGCAAACTGCCACAGACCCTGACTCGCTGCGAGAATAGATAGGATATATATAAGACATATATTCTAGAGACGAGAAATCCTATCGGAAGCAAAGCAGGTGGATAATGAAGGGAATGGGCTTTGCTACCTGAAGATCCGATGACACGACCAAAGATGAGGATAAGAACTGATGTTCGGGCACACACACGTCACGCGGAGATAGTCTGCACGAACAACAGGCGAAACATAGGGTCAAAGCATGAAGGAACGACGGTTGACGCATTTCGTCGAACACTAGTGAGCAGAAGTTATGGAGATGGGGGAGGATGCTCACTGTGGGAGGTGAACCAGCCGAGAGGTCACCGGTGGGGCTTGGGGACGTCTAGGGGACGATCTCTGGCGAGGAAGATCACGCCGGCGAGCTGGGGTCGGCGATGGTGGAGTGCCGGTGGAGAGGCGCCGGCGAGGAGGGCGCGCACGCTGGAGATACGCGCGAGAGCGGGGGCGAGCGCTGCGCGGCGGCGGCGGCGGCCGGCGGCGAGGGCGGACGACGGCCGACGACCGACGGGGAGGGTGGGTGGACGGGCGTGGCGGCGGGTAGGGTTAGGGTGCAGGCGCGCGACTGGGATTGGGGACGGGCGCGATCGACTGAGGAAGAAACATATGACGTGTGGGACCCATCTGTCAATAGAAGACCGACTTGTGCCGCTCAAAGGAGCATCGGACGCGCCGATAGAATGCATCGGACGCTCCGATGTCCATGCAGATAGCTCCAGAAACGCTTAAAACGCATCAGACGCGTCCTATGCCTTGGCATCGGACTCTGGGTAGCGTCCGATGGGGCATCAGACGCTCCGTTGAGGGAGCATCGGACGCTACCCTGACACTGTTCCAGCCGAAGCTGTGTACAGTGCAGGGCATCGGACGCTGGGGAGCGTCCGATGCTGCATCTTGGGCAGTTTCAAAGATCTCCGTTGCGGCTCACTCTCCCAACCAAGTTCCAACTCAAATAAGAAGCAAATAAACACCAGTTGGAACCTAGTATGAGCATCCTCACATAAACCCTCAATTTTATAAATATTTTGCCATAGGCTAAGTATCATTTTTAGGTAAAATAGGCAATAAAGCTCCAAGGAGACAACATGTGGCCACCAAAACTAGGGGACTTAACCAATTGAAGCCTCAAATGCTCCCCCTAGCGGTGGACGAACACAGCGGTTGCTCAAGGAATAACCAAAAAGAAACGACAAAGCAACAATCATGCATATGCAATGCAATACGGAATTTGAATCTAGGTTGCTTGTCAAGTTTGCTCATGGGTAAGCTTCTTCACACGCTTTTTAGGGCGGTTATCTTAACCACGTCTGACAAGCCTATGTGCATAGCATAATGTAAACATGGCATATGATACAAATGTATGCAAAGACAACCCCCTTTCACCTTTTGACAAAGTTACTTAGATCAAGAACATTAAGCTCAGGGTGTTCTCATCTAGGGGTTTTGTGAAGATATCCGCCAATTGATCTTCAGTTCTAACTCCCTCTAAGGATATATCTTTCTTGGAAACATGATCTCTAAGGAAGTGATGGCGAATATCTATGTGCTTTGTGCGAGAGTGTTGAACCGGGTTGTTAGCAAGCTTAACCGCGCTCTCATTGTCACACAACAAAGGTACCCTTTCTAGGACTACACCATAGTCTAAAAGGGTTTGTTTCAAGTAAAGGATTTGTGCACAACAAGCACCCGCGGCTATGTATTCCGCCTCGGCGGTAGACAAGGCCACACTATTTTGCTTCTTTGAACTCCATGACACTAGTGATCTCCCAAGCAAATGGCACCCTTCGGATGTGCTTTTTCTATTTACTTTGCAACCCGCGTAATCCGAATCGGAATACCCAACGAGTTGGAAGTTAGCTCCTTTGGGATACCAAAGGCCAATGCTTGGGGTGTGCTTTAGGTACCTAAGGATTCTCTTCACCGCTATGAGATGTGATTCCCTAGGATCGGCTTGAAAGCGAGCACACATGCACACACTAAACATGATGTCGGGCCTAGATGCGGTCAAATATAACAAGCTACCAATCATAGAACGGTAGAGAGTTTGATCAACCGGGTTACCTCCCACATCTAGGTCGAGATGTCCGTTTGTTGGCATTGGAGACTTGATAGGCTTGCAATCTTCCATCTTGAAGCGCTTTAGGAGGTCTTTTGTATACTTCTCTTGAGATATGAAAGTTCCCTCCTTCAATTGCTTGACTTGGAAGCCTAGGAAGAATGTGAGCTCTCCAATCATGGACATTTCGAACTCCTTCGACATCAAGTCACCAAATTCCTTGCAATATGCTTCATTTGTTGACCCGAAGATGATATCATCAACGTAGAATTGACAAATGAAGATCTCTCCATCAAGCTTCTTGGTGAATAGTGTGGTGTCGGCCATCCCAATGGTGAAGCCCTTCTCAATAAGGAAGTCCCGGAGGCGCTCGTACCATGCTCTTGGGGCTTGCTTGAGCCCATATAGCGCCTTGGACAACCTATAAACATGATCAGGATATCTAGGGTCTTCAAACCCGGTAGGTTGATCAACATAGACTAGTTCATTTATGAAACCATTTAAAAATGCACTTTTTCACATCCATTTGATATAATTTAATGTCATGATGTGATGCATATGCAAGGAGGATAAGAATGGCTTCGAGTCTTGCAACTGGTGCAAAGGTCTCTCCAAAATCCAAGCCTTCAACTTGAGAGAACCCCTTTGCCACTAGCCTTGCCTTGTTTCTAACAACCTTGCCTTGATCATCTTGCTTGTTTCTAAACACCCATTTTGTTCCAATGACTCTTGCGCCTTTGGGTCGCTCTTCAAGTGTCCAAACTTGGTTGCGGGTGAAGTTGTTTAATTCTTCATGCATAGCATTCACCCAATCCGGATCACCTAGAGCTTCATCTACAATGGTAGGCTCAACAAGAGACACAAAGGAGTGATGTTCAATAAATAAAGCAAGTTTTTGAGATCGAGTCATTACACCCCTTGCTGGACTCCCTATGATGAGATCTTGAGGATGAGCTTGTAGTAGAGGAGTAGTCCTTTGATCAACCACTTGAGGGGCCGCTTGTGGAGCATCAACATCTTGAGCTTGTACCACCATTTGATCATGGGAGACATGAGTATCTTCATTTGGATCTCTCCCATCTTTGTCATCATCAAGTGGTACATTGGATGAGGATGGCTTGTCAATGACTTGCACATCATCATCATCATCTTTAGGCTTGATGGCTCCAACCGACATGTTCTTCATGGCTTCCCTCAATGGTTCATCACCTACATCATCAAGATTTTCATGCTCTCCTTGAGAGCCATTAGATTCATCAAATTCCACATCATATGTTTCTTCTACCATCCCGGTGGCATGGTTGAATACTCGATATGCTTTGGACTTCAATGAGTAACCAACAAGAAAACCAATATCACATCAGCGTTGAAACTTCCCTAGGTGTTGGCGCTTCTTGTAGATGTAGCATTTGCACCCAAACACTCTAAAGAATGATACATCCGACTTCTTGTTGTTGAGTAGCTCATAGGGGGTCTTGCCAAGGAGACGATGGGGGAACAACCGGTTTGATGCATAACAAGCGGTGTTGATTGCTTCCGCCCAAAATCTTTCCGGTGTAGTGTACTCATCTAGCATTGTTCTTGGTAGGGTGATTAGAGTCCGGTTCTTCCTCTCAACTACCCCATTTTGTTGTGGTGTGTAGGTTGCGGAGACTTCATGCTTGATCCCAACTTCATCACAATATTGCTCAATATGGGTGTTGTCAAACTCTCTTCCATTATCACTTCTTATCTTCTTGATCTTCAAGTCAAACTCATTTTGGGCTCTCTTGGCAAACTTCTTGAATGAAGGGGTTGCTTCGGATTTGTCATGAAGAAAGAATACCCAAGTGTATCTAGAGTAGTCATCAACAATCACTAGGCAATAAAGATTTCCACCTAAGCTAGCATATGTTGTTGGTCCAAATAGATCCATGTGTAGAAGCTCCAACTCTCTTGATGTTGATACAAAGGATTTGGTTGGATGTGTATTTGCAACTTGCTTGCCGACTTGACATGCACTACACAATTTGTCCTTCTCAAATTTGACATCCTTCAAGCCCCTAACCAAATCCTTCTTTAATAGTTTGTTGAGAGTGTTCATTCCAACATGTGCTAATCTTCTATGCCATAGCCAACCAAGTGATTGCTTAGTGAACAAACCTGTCTTCAAGTTGGCATCTTCGGAGGTGAAATCCACTAGATAAAGATTGTTGTATCTAAAGCCTTTGAATATCACTTGTGTATCATCTTTCTTGGTCACAACCACTTCTTTGTCAGTGAACAAACATTGAAAGCCAAGATCACATAGTTGCCCAACGGATAGCAAGTTGAAGCTCAATGATGCAACTAGAAGCACATTGGAGATGGTATGATCATTTGATATAGCCACTTTGCCCAATCCCTTGACACACTACTACAAAAATGAATTTGCACAGCGTTGTCATTTTACCCTCCATGACGGACCCTTTTTTTTGCCCGCTGCGGTAAATCCTACGATTTACCGCAGCGGACATTTTTTATTTATCGTGGCGGGCACTTTTGCCCGCCACGGTAAATCGATTTACCGCAGCGGACGTCTTAAATCGTCCGCTGCGGAAAATACCCCATTTACTGCAGCGGGCGTCTTAAGGAGCCCGCCACGGTAAATCTATTTACCGCAGCGGGCATCCTATAAGGCCCGCTGCGGTTAACACCCAGGCCCAAACGGCCCAAGACGAAGCCCAATAGAAGACTTCATATATATACAACACATTAGGGTTTCGGTGCTCAGTCGTGCACTTCTCCTCTCACTTGTCCGTCTCCCTCTCCCACTTCCTCTCCCTCTTCCGCCCGCGGTGGCTGGCTGCGGCGCGCGGCCTCGCCCGCGGTGAAAAGCGTCGGCATGCACGGCCTCGCCCGCGGTGGCCGGCGGCGGCGTGCGCGGCCTCGCCCTCGGTGGCCGGCGTCGGCGCGCGCGGCCTCGCCCGCGGTGGCCAGCGTCGGCGCGCGCGGCCGAGCCCGCGGTGGCTGGCGGCGGCGCGCATGGAGGGTAACGACGCGCGCGGTGGGCAGCGTCAGCGCGCGCGGCCTCGCCCTCGGTGGCCGCTAGCGGCGTGCATGGAGGGCAACGGCGCGCGGTGGCCGGCAGCGCGCGTGGTGGGCCTCTGCACCGGGCGCTCCTCCTCCTCCCCTCCATCCCCGACTAGATCCGGCGTGAGGCAATGACGATGACCCATTCTTCCCCTCTCTCATCTCCCTGACTCTCTCCCCACTCCCTTCCTTTTGTAGATCCGATGGAGAAGAGTGCAGATCGGCTACGGCAGCGGCTCCCTCCTCCATGGCTATGGCTACGGCGGCGGCTCCCTCCTTCACGGTTATGGCGGCGGCTCCCTCCTCCATGGATCTGGCGGCGGCGCCCTCCTCCACGGCTCCGGCAGCACACGGCGGGCCCAAGCGGTGGATCTAGGGTTTGGAGTGGGCTCGCCGGCGGGCTCAAAAATGGGCTCGTTGTCGGGCTTCATGATTTTTTTTTGTTTTTTCCGATCCATTTACCGCAGCGGGCATTTTTTTGGCCCGCTGCTGTCTTCGTGGTTAACCGTGACGTTGCCATCGTGTCAGGCACGTTTGCCCGCTGTAAGAAATGTAAAACGCCCGCTGCAAGAAAGAATTGTGTAGTAGTGACATTGCCCTTTGAGTTGTCACCAAATGTTATCTTCTCTTGGTCATTGACATTTTCTTCAAGTGAGGTGAACATCCGGGGATCACCGGTCATATGTTGAGTGCAACCACTGTCAATCACCCAATGAGATCCACCGGTCTTGTAGTTCACCTACACACATAAGAAATCAAGCTTGAGCTTTTGGGACCCAAACTTGTTGCGGTCCCTTAACCTTCTCTACTAGTGACTTGGCAACCCAAATTAGCTTTGGCCTATTCTTGTTGGGAGGCCCCATGAACATAACTTTCATCTTGCCACTAGAATCTTGTCTAAGCATGTAGTGAGCATTGAAAGCAAAGAGCCTAGCATGCTTGGGAAAGGGTGTTGGTTTAGGCTCTTCACAACTATGAGCAAAGTGTCCTTCCTTTCCACACTCATAGCATCTTCCAATCTTCCTCTTCTTTGGCTTTGTGATGCTCTTGCGTGGCTTCATCTTCTCCTCAAGGAATCCAATGTCGTTTCTATTTGTCTTCATGACCGTGTTCATGAGTAGCTCACTTTGAAGACATTGTCCCTTGGTGAATTTTCTCAATCCAGTGGTTAGGTGTTCTTTTTCCTTCTTGAGCTTGTCATTCTCTTGTTGGAGCTCTAGTTGAGATGGTGTCATCTTGTAGTATTTGACCTCTCTGGAACCTCTCTGCATAGACATCAGATGCTGGCCCTCAGTGTCCGATACCAGCGTCCGATGCAGCCAACAGTTCACGCGCACGTGAACAGTGGCACCGGCGCATCCGATGTGGCAACACCGGAGCGTCCGATGCCACGCACCAGACTAAACCCTAGTCGGGGTGAGCATCGGACGCGTCCGATGCCCATCTGGCCAGCGTCCGATGCCCATAACAGGGCTAAGACGACCTCGGATCGCGACGCGGCCTAAACGACTTTTGTTTCTCTCGACTTAAGGCATCTCTCTGAGCTACCTAGGGCTATGAAATAACAAGTGTGCACCACACCTACCTCAATAGACTCATCTAGGTCAAGCTACTGATTCACGCTCCCCTTTATAGTACGACCAAAGGAAAAACAAAGACCTAAGACTACCTAAGTGTCCTCCAACACCATATGACACTTAGCCTAGTCTACCACCGTCTTCATCGTCCATCCTTTGAAAACCGAAACGATATCCATCGCCAGGGGACATGAACTCCATATGCCCGTATCGTCGCTATTACCGTGACCTAACTCATCCCTGTTTCTGCAAAACACACGTTAGTCACAGTAATCTTGTGTTTCATCCAATCACCAAAACCACTAGGGGCCAAGATGCGTTCAACATGCAAGAGCAAAAGCAAATTATGATCAAAGGCAACAACACCAACTTCAACAAAAAATGCCCACTTAAGAAAGACTTCAACACCTGTTCGAGAAAAAAAGACTTCAACACACAACCCAAACCACAACAAATCCTTCATGAAAAGCACAACAACCGCCACACCGGTAGGAAAGAAACAACAAGAGAGTGAACACAATAGCGAGGTATGGAATAATCATCACTAACCATGCATATATATATATATATAAGCCTGAAACTCTGGTGGGCACGAAAATCATGGAACACTGTTCCGATCCATGTGGAAACGCATCTCATTCCACACATTCAAACACAAAACTCCACAAGAAGTACCCTAGCCAAACCCTAAAAAGACAGCCAACCAAAAGTACCACGGGCCCAGTGCCCCGAAGACAAACGGGGCGTCGCTAGGGCCAAGGGCCCCGGGGTTCGAGCTTTGCTCACCCTCCTTTTTGGTTTAACACTGCTTCGAGTATTAGGTTGGCCTAAACCCTCTAGGGGCTACTGTAGTGGGACACCTTCGACACGTCATCCTGTCCTAGCCTCGTCCAAAGGCTAAACCCTCAGACCGCTCTTTTCCCCTACATCCAAGGAAGCACTTGGACCGACTCTGTCTGTCGGAGTCCAAGGACAATCCTCGATGAAACCCTCGTCACCTGGCTTAGCGGCACTCCTGGCGAAGGACGTTGCACCAACACTCCATCCTATGTCATTGCAGGTCGAACACTACTCAAAAGGCCTACTGAAAAGGCCTTTTGAATAGGAAGAAATCCTCGGCCATGCACCGGGAGATGGAGGACGGAAGGCGATGGTCCCAGAGATGGGACACGCCACGACGACATAAGAGTAGCTGGAGTAGGTGCGGAGAATGCATGATGTACTACTGTAGAGTCATGCCATGCTCAACAAGAGGCAATTTGTAATTTCATCACATCCTTGGATATGGCCTATAAATACCCTGTGGATGACACATTAAGGGTGATGAATAAATTATTATTTGCCTCCAAAATCATTAAAAACTTCTCTGTGCATCACCCTTGGCCCTACCCTTGCTTTTATCTTCAGTGTAGGCATCTCGACCTCTTCCGTGCTAACCCTTAACGTACTTAGGAGGAAATGTGAAGCCCCGTGTAAATAAACAAAAAAAAAACTAAGCGTGGAATATACTTTTGTAATAAAATTTATTATGATATAAATGTCGTTATTATTTTTAAAAGTGTTTCCCTTGTCAATAAGGGAAGCGTTGCTTATTTCAGAATGGAGGGTGTATATATAAAAATAACATGCCTATAGTTCGAAATTTTTGATTTTTTCCTGCAGAACAGTTGGAGCTGAAATGCAGAACTCGTGAGGACCTGTCATTCTGATCCACCGGCATTGAAAGGATGGAGATGGTGCTCCAAATGGTTATCCACGGTTCTCTCCTAGTTCAACTAAATGAACTAGATTTGCAAAAATGAGGAGAGAAATTGTCTAATTAGTTTTTTAAATTGAACTAGAGGAGAACCGCGGATACCTATTTGGAGCACCATCCCCATCTATAGGCATTGTCTTGTCCGCGGATACGTTTGGGTTCACAGAGTATTGTAGAAACCAAACGCAACCAGTCAAAACAAAAAAAAAATAAAATAAGAGGAGTGAGACAGAGGAAGATTTTGTCGTGATCCACTTTCCCCAATCCCTATCCATCCACTTCATCAGCCGCTCCGCCCGCCGCCGCATCGCATCTCACCGCTCCCAGACGAAACCCTAAACCTGCCGCCTGCCGTCGATCTCCACTGCTGCGCCGGCAGCATGAAGGAAGCAGAGAACGGCATGAGGAACCGCTCTCCGACGCGCGCCCCAGGCAGCGGCAACGGCGTGAGGAAGCTATCTCCTTCTCCGACGAGGAAGAACGGCGTGAGGAAGCTTACCCTTTCTCCGACGAGGTCGTCCGCCGCGGAGCAGAGGAAGCCCTCTGCCTCGCCTCCGCCGCCGCGCGTCACCAGGTGGCTGATCCTCGACCGCGTCGTCCATCGCAGCAGCAGGAGGCGTTGCGGGGTCGTCGAGGACGACGCCACGGCCTCGGCGCTCGCCCACGACTGCGTCGGCCGCCCCGTCCGCGCCTCCCTCAGGATCGCCGACCCGCCCGCGGTCTCCCGTCTCTACCTCCACTTGACGGGCAGGCCGCCGATCAATTTCGCGGAGCCCGCCGTAATCGCCGCCCACCGCCACTCCATCCTCTTCCGGATGCGTGTCCCCTTCGAGGATCCTATGTGGTGGAGCTGCATTGGCTACTTCCCCGTCGACTACTTCGTCTACTCCAGCAGCTCCTCCTCCTCCTCGTCGTCGTCACCGCCGACCCTGACTCTGCTTCCCCCTTGCTTCGACGGCGGCCACACCGACCCCAAGTCTGACAAGTTCTTCCAACCATACCGGATCCAGCACCAGCGCATCATGTTGGACAAACAGATGGGCATCCTGTGCCACGGTGACGATGGCGAGTTCACGGTGGCAGACCTCACACATCGTTTCCGCAAGGAGGTCCACCTCTGCCTGCTGCACCATCCGCCTCCTTCGTCTGCCATTCCAATTCAGTGGAGCATTAAGAGGCTGCAGATCCCTCTGGACATGAAGATCAACCTCTACTCTTGGAAGAATGACCTTGTCGTGCCCATTGGCAGACGCTTGTGCTGGGTCGACTACTACCAGGGCATGCTGCTCATTGATGTCCTCACTGACAGTGACAGGAACAGCGACTCAGATCAGCAGTTGCTCCAGTACATCCCACTGCCTTCTCAGGCTTTGAAGTATCGCCGCCTGTACATCGACGCAGGCGAACCTGACCCATTGCGGTGTGTCTGTGTCACTGACTCCGGCATCATTAAGCTTGTCTGTATTCTTACCAAAGAGCCTACCAAAGAGCCTCCTTCTCCTGATCCCTTTACCATAACAACATGGATTTTGCATAATGTGCACCGAGGCGGCGAATGGAGGAAGGATGTTGACACCACAATGAGTGCCGATGAGTTCTTTGGTCTGTTTGGCACTGGCCAGAGCTGCCTTCCACGGGTGCAGCCAAGTTTTCCTATGGTGAGCTTAGTTGATCCGGATGTCATCTGCTTCTTGCTGGAAGATGAGGCCTGTCGCCTGTTGTGGATGATTGAGGTCAACATGAGGAACAAGAAGCTGCAGTCAAGTGCCCTCTATATCAATGAAAACGAAGAAGAAGGATACCCCCCTAAAAGGGGCCGCAGGGACGTGTTCTTTGGTCATAACTTCATCCCCAGCAAGTTCTCCTCTTACTTGAGTGAGAATGCCATCACAGGGTAATATTATATCTCTTGCAATTGCATCTTGCTTGTAGCTCGCTGACTGTTCTGTTTAACAGCCTCTAGTTTACATTTAAAAACATGAGTAGAACATGATGGTGTATGTTGGCAGGTGTTTAGCGTATGCTATTTCTGTGCTAAGTTAAATAAGTAGCCAATCTGAACAGATTAATCTGCTAAAATCACATGGTTAAACTGTAACCTAATCTTTAAAGTCATCGTTGCCGAACGAGTGTTATTCTGTTCAGACTTTGTGTAACCATGACTCTCCACTTTATGTTCACCTGTTTTTATTCTATACTTCTATGGTCCGAAAGCCTATATTAGTTTGGGATCCTAGCCAAAACCAGAGCAACCAGTATAAAACAATGTGCGACCCTCACCCTACGTACGAGTGCATGTGCTATATGGTATTGACAACTTTACTGAACGAGCCATCTTGTTTAGGAAACCAACTATGTACGTACACTATGTATGATCTGGGCATCTTTTTCTTTTTCTCATTAGGAAAGCAAGTTGATCGCCATATGTTTATTGAAAAAACATTTCTTCCTTCTTAGCTATTTTATTTCTCATCAGGGATTCAGTTTTATACTTACAATGGCATAAAGAAGAAACATTCCTAAAAACCGAGTAGGGTAGCTGTGCCCATAACTGATGTTCTACCATTCCTGCTACCAGTCATGGATAAGGAATGTCTGTTGTCGGAAGAAACTTGTCAGAAACCGAGTGACCATGACTCTAAAAAACAGTTAGTTGTGCTCCTATGGAGTTTGTGATAGGCAGGGTCTTATTTGTCGGATTGTTGCATATGAATTACTTTTTGTAATAAAAAAGTTTAATATCCAGTTTTAGTTTCTACTCTTCTCATGTTGATTTTGCTTTTTTCATGCAGTCGGGACCTAAGTGAAAAGATACAGAAGACAAAAGAGGATAGAGTGATGCAGAAGAGTGGACTAGAAGCTCAACTGGAGTGATTTACTGGTCACGGTGGCACAACTCATGTTTTCTGAGCGTGATGAGTTTGAGCTCTGGGTGCTGCACCATCCAGCTCGTGCCTCTGTCAGTCTGTCATTCCAACAAAATGGAGTGTCAACAAGTTGCAGAACTTGATTGCCCCTCCCGGACTATAAATCCTTGCCGGTTTTCGTATTAGATATAACAATCCTAATTGATTTGATATCCGATCTGTGAGGCGAACTTGCACACGGATCATGATGCAGTACTAGAACAGACTAGAAAAGCAGGCGTGGCTTTGCCACATTTACCTTCGAACACTCTCGTTGCAAAAATTGTCAACAGGTATCAATGTTGTACATCATATGTTGTAAATAAATATGAAGCAGCCTTTAAATGAAAAAAAATGTGTGGTCAGTTTCAGAATATTTGTAGTACTCAATAGTTAAGGAATCTGACTATAGTAACAAGGAAGCTTTGAGGAATTTATTTAAAGCATCAGATTCTGCTAATACATATAGGAATCTACACATTAATTAGTTAACCAAATGCTTCTACACAAGATTAAAATACAATTCTTTCAACCCACTGAATTTTCAGCACAACAAAAACTGGACTCTTCTTTTATAGTGATGGCAACTCAAAATACAAGCATGGGACTTTGGAGTTTGGACAACTGTAGTAGTGTAGTGAAACACGGACTTGGGCAGGTCGATGATATAAGACAGACAACACAAGATGGTTGGTCTTAATACTAATGCACAGAGATATTCCCTCGATCCGTTGCTAAAAATAATTGTGATGTACGTGTCATAAATTTGACTCAATTTATATAAAAAAAAATATACAATATTTGTATCTCTAAATAAATTTATTAAAATCTAGATCTAAAGATTTTTTCAATAATACTGATTTTGTATTTTTTTAATATATATTTATTTCTCGAGAAGCTAAAACGATAGATATTTAGGGACAAACAGGCACCAGTAGAGAACAGACCTTTGATCTCGATGCCAAATTTGGCTTTAGTCCGGATTAATTTGGGTCCAAGACCAAAGAGGTCTTAGTCCCGGTGGATGACTCCAACCGGGACTAAAGCCCATAACCAAACAACTAGTGCACCAGGCTTTATTGGCAAGTGGCCTTTAGTCCCGGTTGACATTACAAACTGGGACTAAAAGTCCACCTTTAGTTTCGGTTGCCTCCAACTAATACCAACCGGGACTAAAGAGTGACCTTTTAGTTCCGGTTGGTGTTATCAACCCGGACTAAAGGTCTTTCACCCAGGATTAAAGGTTCCTCACGAGTCTATTCAAAAGGAGAGTATACATAACTCTATCACATAGGGTGTATAGCTTAGTTGATAAGGAGTTTATGTGCGAGGTGGGAGGTACTGAGTTTGAATTTCACACATTGTAAGAATTTTATTTATTTTTTCGCTGAACATGGACTTTAGTTCCGGTTGTGGCCCAACCAAGACTAAGAGCATCTCCAACAGTTGGCCATTTGGGTTAGGCATTCTAGGAATTTGCCAAAAACCATAAAAAATACTCTCCAACAGTTAGCCATTTGGGTTAGGCATTTTGCCAAACTATGCATTTGAGGGACCAAACTAGGCATATTTGCCTAGGCTAGATGGTTAGGCATTCGATGGAGCGATGGACTTTGGCGGCGACGAGATGGACTTTGGCGGCGACCGAGCGGAGAATTGGCGGCGACGGAGCGGAGTTTCTCCCGCGCGCGCGAAAAAGGAGAGGAATCGCGGCAAAAAAAGGAATATCACGGTGGGTCCACAATTTAGGAGAATGGCAAGTCCAAAAATACCTAACTGTTGGAGATCTCCGTTTTTTCACTTTGGCAAATGGATCTTAGACTAGGCATTCTCCAACAAATGGCTAAGTACAAATGGCCAACTGTTGGAGATGCTATAAAGATTGGACCTTTAGTCCCAGATTCCGGTAGATACGGAGCCACTACTACCTATGAGGTGATAGATGTCCACACGATTGGTCCCTCCGCGTGATGCCGTCTCAAAGATAAAAGACACCGGCTAGCTACTTACTCCTACCTGCTTAATTGATGCACCCGTAACACATCAGCAATTAACGTCAATTTCATAATTGTACCACCAGTAGTAGTACCAGTCCATATGATTGACCCTTCCACATAATGTTGTCTCAAACATAAGAGATATCGACTAGCTACTTTGGGCAGTCCCAGTGATTAAAACTATGTGCGGTATCTAAGAGAACCACGTCACCTAAACACATACTCCATCCATCTCAAAATAGATGTCACTAGAAAACCGTGTTTCCCTCACAAACATGTTTTCTTAGTGACATCTAAAAAGAGACGAAAGGAGTATATAGAAACTACCTTACACAATGGCAGTGTCTTCACGCATTAAATAATAACTTTTTTCTGTCTCCCTCTTTATCCCTTCCTCCATCGACCTCCCTACTCATCCCTAGTGTTAATTTGATCATTTGCTAGTGAGATTGAGTGATCTAGTGCTAAGATTTGAAATAGTTCATTCTAGTGGCACTAGCTCTTCGCATTGGCTTTGAGTTTCTTGTTACTTTTGGCATTTGTCGGTGGCTAGATGGCTTGGAGGCGATTGGGTGGAGTTGACCAGATTGGTGATGGTTCTTGGCCACCACCGCGAGTTCATTGTAAGGGGTTTTTCGGGCCTAATCCCCGTCGAAGTGGCAAAAGGCACCCTTAGTGGATTGCTCGTGTCATTGAGCTACCTCTCTTGTGGTAGATTCTTGTGGGGCTTGTCTGGATCACCAATAGTTGGTCGACACAACGGGGAGTAGCGTGTCGGCAAGCACGTGAGCCTCGGGATAAATCTTGTGTCCCGCGTGCTTGGTTGTAAATGATTGGTTTTCTCGGAGATTGATCTTCATTCTTATTCTTGGTGATTGGTTCTTCATCAAGCATTCTCTCTGGTGATTGGCACTTCAAAGGAGTTCCCGAAGGCTCGGTGATAAACTTCTAAAACTAGCTCTCTTGATCATTACTTTTATATTTAAGCTAGTTCATTATATCATTTGTGTAACTTATTTGCTAGACATATCTTGTGTAGATATCTCCTTTTGTCCATATATTTTGTATAGATAGTTCATTGATTATCTTGCTTAGCATTGATCATGTTCATACATTGTGTAGATTACTTCTTCTAGTGTACTTATAGTTGTGCTATACCTATATGTCTAGTATAGTTGAAATTGTTTGTGTGATATAGAGATATTAGGTAGAATTGTTGGATAGGTGGCTTGCAACCCACTCATTAGGCTAGTGCAAAAAGCTATGCTATTTGTGTTGCTAATAGTGTTTGCCTAAGTATTTTTGTAGATTTTTAATTAGGCTATTCACCCCCTCTAGCCAATTGGACCTTTCAGCAGTCTTGCACAACTTGCATTAGACGCGTCAGATGCACATCAGATGCTGGACGATAGGTGCGTCCAATGCCTATGTAGAGAGGTTCCAGAGAGGCTCTGAAGATATTTTTTTACAACGTATTAGATGGTGCTACATCGGACGTTGTCAGAGCCCGATGTGACTAAGAGCCAAGTCGGCTACTAGCCGTTATGTGACATCGGAAGCACGTCCGATGCTCCCGACTGGAGTGTCCAATGTTACGTAGAAAAGTCAATCAATGGTGTCCAACAACTCTATTTTCTTGGGGCTCTATATATACCCCCATGGTTGGCCAAATGGAAAAGGTTGGAGCCCAAGGAAGCATACCAAGTGTTGAGACACATATTTAGATGTTCTAGCCACCAAAGTGCTTAGTAAAATATTAGGTGATTAGTATAGGTGCTTTACGAAGTTCTTAGGCTAGTTACACCATTGCTTTGAGCTTGCTCTAGGTGTTATGTTTAGTGTTTAGTGAGGTTTGCATACCTCTTACTACCTGGTGCTTGCACGCACCGTTGTTATACATCAGACAGGCTTGTAGTCTTGCGAGACCACACCAACCGCTTTTGTGGTGTGGCCGCCACCGTGTACCAACGGAAACAAGGCCCGTGACGGTTCGGCCAGAAGCTTGATAGTGAAGACGGTGGGGAGCGGCCCGAGAGAGGCTTTGCCACGAATGGCTTAACCGGAGACCCATTTACGCGCTGGGAAGGCCCGAAGCTATCCATGAAGTTACCCGACCGAGAGCTTTGCTCTCAAGACAAGGGTGCCACTTTCTCTACTAAATCTCAAGTCTTTGATGCTCAAGTTTTTAGATCTAAATACTTTAGTGATGGTGATCTCTTGGCAATAGTGGATAGTACTTCTTATTCATGGGATGAGAAGTATTGTTCGGGAGTGTAGGTACTAAAAGATGGTATGATATGGAGGGTTGTAGATGGCACTCAAATTAACATATGGATGGACACTTACATTCCATAGGGTGTTACTATAAGACCCTATAATACTAGGGGACAAACAATTTTAAACAAGGACTATGAACTTATTGATCTGACTTCTGATGACTGGGGTAGAACTTTGGTGAATGAAGTTTTTGTCATGACCCAACATTGTTCCAACTTGAATACACCCCTTGAAGATGGAAACTCTAACCAACTCCTCCCTTAACCCTAATCCGAGCTCTTGATACGTGTTGCCATGTGTTTGGATCATGAACCTTATGAACCATGACTCGAGAACATACACTTCCTTTATCTCTTCTCAGTGAATGGATGATCTTATCGGCTTGATGGAAAACTTTGGTTCTATCTATTATAGGGAAAGGACT
The DNA here is from genome assembly GCA_009763385.1 of Coix lacryma-jobi var. lacryma-jobi. Classification (NCBI taxonomy): domain Eukaryota; kingdom Viridiplantae; phylum Streptophyta; class Magnoliopsida; order Poales; family Poaceae; genus Coix; species Coix lacryma-jobi. The sequence continues at coordinate 5,606,947 of CM019831.1, read as the reverse complement.
CCACATTTGACTCTCAAATCTCATAATCTTCTCTAATCAAGCTAAATCAACCCAATGCTAACCTTGGCCAACTAGATGGCTGACTACACAAAATTCTCCAAGTTACCACCCAAGAAGTGATGCCTAAACGTCATAGGGTTTCTACAAACTCTATAAAGTTAATTAATGGCCCCTAATATCAATCTCTCTTCTCAAAATCCAAAATCCCAATTTTCAAGTCATGTCGGATCGTCCGATGTCATGACAAACCATCCATGAGATCACTTAGTGTTAGCAAAAATGGTTTATGTGAGTTGTCCCCCTCTCCTCTCTTTTGGCTACTTTTCATATCTATCATAGAGAACCACCACAAACTAGCATGAAGCAAAACAACCTTCGCACAAATGAATTCCTCAAAAAGGTCTTGCGCCACACCAACAACCTTAAAGCGTCAACAACCTCACAACAAGTATTAGTTGTCACACCCTTAGTAGTCAAGTTCCTAAGTAAGGGTAACTCACGACAAAGCTCTAAACCCTTGCCAACCCTAGAACCCAACTTGGAGTATAACTGATGCTCAAGCCATCGCGAGGCCTACTTATTCTTCTACGCTTAGACAGGAAAACTGACACCACTTATGTAATAAAAAGGTATAAACTCCAAATTGGCACAAACAAAAGCATCCAAATCAACCTCCACTCGCTAGGATTCCATGCTCACACAAAAAATAAAAGCTTTGTAAAGCATGAGGGGTTTAGCTGATGAAATTTGATCTTGAACTTTAGCACCACCAGCTAAAAGCCCTAGTTTGGTTTTGGCTAATTGATGAAACCTATTGGACTAACCCTATGCTTAAGTATGTATGAGATAGGTTGGTCCAACACCAAGTGATAGAGCTAGATGGATGGTGATGTCCACATGATGGTGATCAAGAGCTCCAATGCTTGGAAAAGAAAGAAAGAGAAAAACAAAATGGGCTAGAGGCAAAGGTATATGCATAGGGCCATTTTGTTTTGGTGATCAAGACACTATAGAGAGTGTGATCACATTTAGGATTGATAGTCGTACTATTAAGAGGAGTGAAACTCGTGTGAAATGCGTGAAAGGACCGTGACGCCTAAGAGGGGGGGGTGAATTAGGCAACATAAAACTTCTACTCTAAACTATGGCCTCTAATTTCCACCTAAGCAAAACCTATGCAAGAAAGTAAACTATCCAATGTGCAACTAAGGTTTTGCTAAGTGTGTTTGCTATCTCTACCGCAAAAGGAGTTATGCTACCTAGTTTCCAAACCTATCAACTAGCAAGACAAGCTATGAAAGATAAAGCACAAGAACTAGATAGCAATGTAAATGCGGAAGCTAAAGAGTGTGATAGAGATGCAAACTCCCATCGACGACTCCAATATTTTTACCGAGGTATCGAGAAGCGCACAAGCTTCCCCCTAGTCCTCGTTGGAGCCCCTCGCAAGGAATCCCTCGCAAGGGCCAAGCTCCTGGTCGGATAACTCTGTGGATAGCTCCGGTCCTTCCCCACACGCAAGTGGGTCTCCGGTTAAGCCACTCGTGGCAAAGCCTCTCCCGGATGCTCTCCGCCGTCTTCACTATCAAGCTTCCGGCCGAAACGCCGCGGGCCTTGTTCCCTTCGGTACACGGAGGCGGCCACACCACAAACTCGGTTCGTGTGATCTCGCAAGACTTACAAGCCCCGCCGATGTACAACCACGGTGCGCGCAAGCACCGGTAGATGAGAGGTTTTCAACCTCACTAAACACTAGGCCTATCACCTAGAGCAAGCGCAAAGCGGTGGTCTAACTAGCCTAAGCACTTCGCAAAGCACCTACACTAATCACCTAGTATATTCACTAAGCACTTTGGTGGCTAGAGTAACTAAATATGTGTCTATGCACTATGATCACTTCCTTGAGCTCCAACCTACTTGTTTTGGCCGGCCATGGGGGTATATATAGAGCCCTAAGCAAATAGAGCCGTTGGAGAATGTCATGGGCTTCACAGCGAACCATCGGACGCTGGAGTCGTGACCATCGAACGCGTCCGATGCTCCTTCAACGGCTGGATGCCGACCTGGCACTGTTCAGCAACGGCTAGTCAGCGTCTGATGCAACACCATCGGACGCGTCCGATGCCCACAGAGCCTCTCTGGAACCTCTCTGCATGGTTATCGGACGCAGGGTCCTGTAGCGTCCGATGTTGGTAGCGGTGCATCCGATGCTCGCTGTGCAAGTTAGCACAGTGTCACAGTCGCGTCCGATGTCTCGGTCTTCAGCGTCCGATGCCTCTGCTGGCGCTGTCAGAAGCTAGGGTTTGCCAACGGAGCGTCCGATGCTTTGGCGGGCAGCGTCCGATGCAGCGTCCGATGCTCTTCCTTGCTTCATTTCTTCGTGTTTTCTTGCGCCGTCTTGGTTCCATTCTTGTGCCTTGGACTTTGCTTAGTCTTGAGGGTCTTCTACTGAGCTTCTAATGTCTTACTTGGGGTGTTGATCATGGGATCACACCGTTGGCTTAGTCCAAGTCACATTTGCACCCTATTGAACTACAAAACAAACAATTGCAAACACATTAGTCCAATTTGGTTATGTTGTTCATCAAACACCAAAATTCAAAGTTAAATGGGCCGAGGTCCATTTTCCTTACAATCTCCCCCTTTTTGGTGATTGATGACAACACAACCAAAGCAAGCAAATAATAGATACAAAATTTAAAATGCAATCTACTTGCTAGGATGCAATGCAAGGACAAGATCATATGATGTTAAAGGATATCAAATTGAAACAACACTATTATAACTTATCTTGCCCTTGCCATTAAGTCCCTTTGTGGTATTATGGATTCAAGTCTCCTACTAGCTCCATAATCCACTTCCTCCCTTTTCTTGGACCATCCAAAAGATATAACCATAAAAATTTTAAATTTTGGTTTTGGTTATTTTATTTGTTTTGGTTTGCTTTGGTCCCTCAAATTCTCCCCCTTTGGAATCAAACACCGAAAAGGAAGACATTAGTAGCACAAGGGAGGGTCAAATTTTGTGATCCTTTTTATGTGGAGTGGAATAGATCACAAAACTTGGCTCTCACATTATATAAACTAAACTCCCCCTAAGTATATGCATACATGTGATATATGGGAAAGCATATGCATAACTGGCAAATTAATGCACAAAGGAGTTTAATCTATATAATGCATGGAGAAAGCATAATAGAATCAATTGAAATGAACATGATGATATCGGTTAGGAATACCACATGTAGATGCCAATTAGATTATCACCACACACGATGCTTGTCTCCTGGGACTCCATTTTCCTTGCAATGAGACTACTGCACACATGATAAACTTGAAGGTAGTGTTAGTCTCAAAGCTTCCAAATTGTAGAGTAAACTCCCCCTAAAGGTGTGCATACAAGTTTGAAATACTTGTAGGGGATATGCACATTGACTTGTAAGGTCAAACTACCATTTTGCAAGTTGACATCACTAGAAATGTGACACCAATTGAAGATGGTAATCAGGGTAGTTCATCTACTATTTGGAGTTTGGCACATATAGGATAAAACAATTAAGAGAAGCTATGTGTCGTGCTCCTAAACAATTTAAACCATGTAGGTTTGCTCCAAAGATGAGAGTGATACCGAGCAAAACTACCATATGATAAGCCTAATTTGCATGACAAGGGATATGAACATACTAATGCAAACATAGGTAATGAAGGAACTAGATGCTAAAAGTAATTGCAAGAAAATATACCATTGAAAATAATTGCAAGAATTTAAATCTAGTTACCTAACATGGGAGGGGGAACTTGGGTCCAAAGTACCCACCAACATACTTGGCAATGACTTGATCCAATGTGATGCACCCCATGATATGCACCCAAAACTTTGCCAAGTCTCCAAATTCCCCGTAGTCCACTTGACTACTCACTTCCCTTTCGGGACCCAAACCTTTTTGGTGCTCTTCATGGTGGAGATAATGTCCTTTGGCACCCAAATGCGTTTGGTCCCATTGTTGGCTTGCTTGTTCACCTTGATGGCCACCACCTTGTCATTCTTCTTCTTTTTCAAAAGATAAGGTGTGGAGGCCTTCTTGTTCACTTGGTTGGTGTAGGTGTTGGAGAGCTTGCTTGTTTGCTCTTTGTTTTTCTCTTTCTTCTTTTCTCCCCCATGCTTCACCTTGCACTCATAGGACTTGTGGCCTTCCTTGTGGCAAACATAACAAACCACGGTTTGCTCCTCATCAAGCTTCTTCACTCCCTTGACGGTGTTATCTTGATGAGTTCGGGTTTGCTTTGTCTTGCCTTTTGCTTGAGTCAAGTCCTTGGTGAGGCGAACCACTTCTTGCCTTAGAAGCTCATTCTCCATTGCAACTTCTTGTGTGCAAGTATCTATAATCACATTCTCAACACAAGCTTGTTTGCACATGGGTGAGTCTAAATTAAGTAAATCAATGCAAGAAGTAGAGGCATCCTTTTTGGGCATAACAAAGATTGAATTTTCAATTTTAGGTGCCTCGGTGGGGTTTGCTCCGATGGCTTCTAGATTAGCAACTTTGTTTGTTAGCTCATCACAATGCTTGCACATGATTTCCATTTTAGCAAGCAAACTTTTGTAAGCATCTTGTAAGCTAGCTAACTTTGCTTTTTAGTTTTTCATTTTTCTTAACAAGTTGCTCATCATTACTTGTGCTATCACATGTGCTTGCACTAGCCTCAAGTTTCTCAATTTTATTAGATAGCTCAACATTTAGATTTGAAAAAGTTTCATATTGATCAAGCATAGCATTGTAGGCTTGTTGAGAACTATCTAATTTTTCTTTTAAGTCATTTATTTTCTTTTGTTGGCTAGTGCAAGCCTTAGCATATTTGAGATTGTCTTGCACAAGTTCATTATAAGAAGGTAGCTCATCATCACTATCACTATCACTATCACTAGAGATAGAGCTTGTGTTACCTCGTGCCATAAGGCACATGCGAGAGGAACTTGATGATGAGTGCTTGTGGCCATGCCTCTTGTGTTGAGCTTCATCATCACTTGATGAATCATCCCATGTCTTGATGGTGGTGAGAGCTTTGGCCTTGCATCCCTTCTTCTTCTTGTCATTGGGTGTGAGCTTTTGTTTTGGACAATCTTCCACAAAGTGCCCTTTCTGGCCACATCTATAGCATCCCTTTTTTCTTTGCTCTCTTCTTTGATTGGTGAAGAGGCAATCTTCTATTGTGATGGGCACACCCTTGACATTGAGCTTGCGGATCATCCTCTTCACTCCTTTCATGAGCTTGATTGTTTCTTCTTCATCTAGGGAGGAGTCGGATGAGGTGGAGGCTTGATCATCGTCACTTGATTCTTCATCTTCATCATCCTGTTCTTCACTTGAGGAGCTTGAGCTTGTTTCAACTTGCTTCTTGCTCTTCATCTTTTTGTGCTCACATGAGAGAGCGGTGTCTTTGCTTGATGAAGTAGCTTCTTCTTGACCCATCTTGCGTGACATCTCAAATGCCACCAATTTGCCAATGACAATGGTCAGGGTCATGGTGCTCAAGTCCTCCATGTTGTGAAGAATGGTGATGATGGTTGCATATTTTCTCTTTGGAAGCACAGAGATGATCTTCCTCACAATGTCCGCATCACCTAGCTTTGTGATTCCTATAGAGTTGAGCTCATTGATAATTAGATTCAAACGCGAATACATATCACGAACAAGCTCATTATCATTCATTTTAAAGGAATCATAGCATGATTTGGCTAGATGATGTTTTTGCTCTCTAACATTACTTGTACCATCATGGAGCTCATGGAGTTTTAACCAAATTTCATGAGATGTTTGTAAGGTAAAAACTTGGTTAAACACATCCATGCTAAAAGATTCAAACAAGCAATTTTTGGCTCTTGCATTTAGATGTATTTCCTTTTCATTACTCGCGGTGGGCTTCTCGGGATTCTTAAGGGGTTTCATCCCGTCGCGAGTGACTCTCCAAACACCTAGATCAACAACTTCTAAAAAGCAAGCCATTCTAGCACTATAGTAAGGGAAGTTTGTGCCGTCAAAGTGCGGAGGCCTAGAGGTATCCATCCCAACCACTCTTAGGGACGTCGGCTCAACGGCGGTGAAGCCAAGAGTACACAAGGGAGCCAACCGGCTCTGATACCAATTGAAAGGACCGTGACGCCTAAGAGGGGGGGGGTGAATTAGGCAACTTAAAACTTCTACTCTAAACTATGGACTCTAATTTCCACCTAAGCAAAACTTATGCAAGAAAGTAAACTATCCAATGTGCAACTAAGGTTTTGCTAAGTGTGTTTGCTATCTCTACCGCAAAAGGAGTTATGCTACCTAGTTTCCAAACCTATCAACTAGCAAGACAAGCTATGAAAGATAAAGCACAAGAACTAGATAGCAATGTAAATGCGGAAGCTAAAGAGTGTGATAGAGATGCAAACTCCCGTCGATGACTTCGGTATTTTTACCGAGGTATCGAGAAGCGCGCAAGCTTCCCCCTAGTCCTCGTTGGAGCCCCTCGCAAGGAATCCCTCACAAGGGCCAAGCTCCCGGTCGGATAACTCCGTGGATAGCTCTGGTCCTTCCCCACACGCAAGTGGGTCTCTGGTTAAGCCACTCGTGGCAAAGCCTCTCCCGGATGCTCTCCGCCGTCTTCACTATCAAGCTTCCGGCCGAAACGCCGCGGGCCTTGTTCCCTTCGGTACACGGAGGCGGCCACACCACAAACTCGGTTGGTGTGATCTCGCAAGACTTACAAGCCCCGCCGATGTACAACCACGGTGCGCGCAAGCACCGGTAGATGAGAGGTTTTCAACCTCACTAAATACTAGGCCTATCACCTAGAGCAAACGCAAAGCGGTGGTCTAACCAGCATAAGCACTTCGCAAAGCACCTACACTAATCACCTAGTATATTCACTAAGCACTTTGGTGGCTAGAGTAACTAAATATGTGTCTATGCACTATGATCACTTCCTTGAGCTCCAACCTACTTGTTTTGGCCGGCCATGGGGGTATATATAGAGCCCCAAGCAAATAGAGTCGTTGGAGAATGTCATGGGCTTCACAGCGAACCATCGGACGCTGGAGTCGTGACCATCGGACGCGTCCGATGCTCCTTCAACGGCTAGATGCCGACCTGGCACTGTTCAGCAACGGCTAGTCAGCGTCCGATGCAACACCATCGGACGTGTCCGATGCCCACAGAGCCTCTCTGGAACCTCTCTGCATGGTCATCGGACGCAGGGTCCTGTAGCATCCGATGTTGGCAGCGGTGCGTCCGATGCTCGCTGTGCAAGTTAGCACAGTGTCACAGTCGCGTCCGATGCCTCGGTCTTCAGCGTCCGATGCCTCTGCTGGCGCTGTTAGAAGCTAGGGTTTGCCAACGGAGCGTCCGATGCTTTGGCGGGCAGCGTCCGATGCAGCGTCCGATGCTCTTCCTTGCTTCATTTCTTCGCGTTTTCTTGCGCCATCTTGGTTCCATTCTTGTGCCTTGGACTTTGCTTAGTCTTGAGGGTCTTCTACTGAGCTTCTAATGTCTTACTTGGGGTGTTGATCATGGGATCACACCGTTGCCTTAGTCCAAGTCACATTTGCACCCTATTGAACTACAAAACAAACACTTGCAAACACATTAGTACAATTTGGTTATGTTGTTCATCAAACACCAAAATTCAAAGTTAAATGGGTCGAGGTCCATTTTCCTTACAATGCGGTTATCAAAGTGCCACTAGATGATCTACACTTTGCATGTGCAGTTAGATCTAGTGTATGTGCTAACATCCCTTGTAAAAATGCTTGATAAATGCTAACTCACATACACAAGTAGTGGAAACTTGGTGGAGTTAACACATTTGCACAAGGGATGAAGTGGAGAATGATTCAGTGCTCTCTGAGTGGCATCAGACGCTGGTCTGACGTGCATCGAACGCTGGGGGTAGCATCCGATGGCAAACCCTAGCTGAAGCAGTGCTGACAGAGTGGCATCGGATGCTATGGCAGACGCTTGAAAGGTCCAAATGGCTAGAGGGGGGTGAATAGCCTATTTAAAAATCTACAAAAACACTTGAGAAAACACTATTAGTGAAACAAATGGCAAAGCTTTTTGCACTAGCCTAATAGTATGTTGCAAGCCACCTATCCAACAATTTCTACCTAATATCTCTATGTCACACAATCAAGAAGGCTACACTAGAGATATACAATATGGCACGACCAAAAGGAACTAGGAAGATTATAGTCTACACAAGATATATACTATGAATGAGAGACAATGTGACTAAGAACTATCTACTCAAGATATGTTCTAAGATAGACAAAGAGAACAAGAAGCTATGTATACAAAGGTATGAACAATATAAAATATCTACACAGGATATATAGCAAATGAATGGTTCAACAAATATAATTTACTAGCTCAATGAGTAAGAATGTAAAGAGCGAAGAGCTAGAAGAGTTTTTCATCGAGCCTTCGGGAACGCCTAAGTAGAGCCAATCACCGGTGAAAATTCCGAAGTGTAGAACCAAACACCAAGATATGAATGAAGTCCAATCAATATGATGATCAATCCAATGCAATAAAGCACGTGGGACACGATGATTTATCCCGAGGTTCACGTGCTTGCCGGCACGCTACACCCCTTGTGTCGACCAACACTAGGTGACCCGGTGGCTAATTGCCACCACACCAAGCTCACAAAAGCACCACAAGAATCTACCACTAGTGAGGTAGCTCAATGACACGAGCAATCCACTAAGGATGCCTCTTGCCGCTCCGGTGAGGTGAGGCTCCAAAACCTCTCACAATCACGAACGGTGGTGGCCAAGAACAATCACCAATCTTGCCAACTCACCTCAATGCCTCCAAGCCATCTAGGCATCGACAAATTAAATGCCAAGAGTAACAAGAAACTCAAAGCCGATGCAAAGAACTAGTGCCACTAGAATGAACTCTTTCAAATCTTAGCACTAATCACTCAATCTCACTAGCAAATGATCAAATCAACACTAGAGATGAGTGGGGAGGCTTGGCTATGCTCACAAGGATGCTTAGGGATCGAAATGTGCAAGAGAGACTCATGTGAACCGGCCAAGCCACTTAAATAGACCACATAAGTTAGCCTAGCCGTTGGGCTAAAAACCCTTGCATCGGACGCGCCTGAGTCGGGGCCATCGGACGCTGCCTCAGCGTCCGATGCTCCGATGAGCACCACGTGTCCCCTGTTGACGCTTACTAACGTCGTTACTAAGAATGGACCTTACGATCCATCCCTGGCAACGGCGCCAAAAAAGCTTGTTGGTATTTCTTAGCGAAGCAGCAAAGTCCGCAAGCGCATGGAAGATACCGTTGTAGCACTTCACCCGGTGGTATTCAGGGTATCGTAATTTCTCAGGGAACGGAAGTGTTCAAGGTCACGGATCTAATAAACCCTAGAGAGAAAAGAGGGGAATGACTTGGGTAGCGAGGTTCTTCTAATGCTTAGAAACCTCGAGCAAGGTAACGTGTTTCCTCAATCTTACTTCGGGCACCGGCTTATACCTGGTCTGCCAAGTAACTCCGGCCTTTAGCTCTACGCCGTATCCGAACGTGGGGGAAACTAAGGGAAAACAGGGCTGTCACCACCTGCCACCGACCCCTCACCCGTGGGATACGAGGCAAACGAGGGTAGCTCTTAGCTTAGACACCACATCTACGCTATTAACTACTACTCTAGCGTTGGCCAGGAACCCCTCCAAATGATTCAGAGGCTCCTCTACTAGAGTATCCACCAAGAGATGGACAACGAACCCGCAAGATTGTAAGAACAAGATGACAATGCTCAAAAAGCTTACTAGAACAAAAGTAGAACTCAACCTTTCCTTACTCCAAAACAGTAAGTCGGGTTGTAGAGGTACAGCGGATTGTAATGGTACAGCGCAGAGAGTAGTCGACACTTCGGCTTCCCGACTAGTGCAACTAGGGGATGGAGCCGGTTGCTCTTCTACTTCTCTTACTCTACTCTCTATCTCGCTCCCTATTCTATTCCTATCCCAGAGGCTAAGGATATGAGTGAAGCTCTTCCTCTCTATTTCTTCTCTTGTATCTTGATGTGTCACATTGTGTTGGATTGGATGATGAATGGATGATGTGACTTGATTTGATGAATGGCCTCCCCTCCCCCTCTTCTTAAATAGGCTAGGAGGGAGTGGAACCACTCCTAGACTAGCGAGGTGGCACTAAACTTCACTCGGGAATGCGTTAGGGAGGAGTCAACACACCCCCTCACCGAAGTTGGGCCGAAACTGGAGTTCTCGGGGGGCGGTCGCCCCCGGGAGCGGTCGCCCCCGGGGGCGGCCGCCCCATGTTGGGCCCAAAATGGGCTGGGCTTTCATGGGCGCGTGCATCTCGTCGTTAGCTTTCCGTGGACGGGTGGTGCTTCAAAATCGGAGTTCGTATGAGCCCGTGGCGCCCATTTTACTGAAGCAAGGTCCTGCAGCCCGCGTAGGGTTTGGAGTTGGTTTGGGCCTTCACCACTTGGGTTCTTTGTTGGGCATTTTGGCCCGTGTCTGAGGCCTGGATTGCATGGTAAGTGGGCCACTTGGAATTTGTGTTGCATAATGATGTTTTATGTATTATTTTCCATCCCTTTATATGCATTTCCACCGATGTATGCCTGCAAGCGAATAATCACCAAAACTCGTGGAATGCATCAGTGTAAAGCCCTATTCACTAGTCTTGGGGATATTTTTATATGTTTTTATAATGAAGTTGGTGGTATAAAATATGAGTTAAGGACCACCAACATCCCCCTGCTATGAATATAGGTTGCCCATTCCCAACGGTCACATTTCTTCGCGCCATGGTTAAAGTGACATCGGACACTCCGACGCCAGGACATCAGACGCGTCGATGCCTCACACAGACTTCAGCACAGCATAGCGCTACATCAGACGCTCCGAGCCCTTAGCATCAGATGCTAAACCCCTACGTCCGATGACCATGCAGAGAGGTTCCAGAGAGGGCAAAAACACATCGGACGCATCCGATGGTTCTGCATCGGACACGACCCAACGTCTGATGCTCCCTGGAAAACTAGCTTGCGCCACATCACTTGCATTGGACTCTGCAACACTGATTTCTCAGCGTCTGTTGCCAGCGTCCGATGGTTCTTCAACATCTGTCAGTAGCTAGTGTTTGCCATCGGACGCGCCGCCCAGCGTCCGATGCCCCTTGTTGGGTATTTTAAACACACACAGAATAACCCGCAAGCGCACGGATACCGATGTAGCTTTCACCCGAGAGTATTCCAGGGTATCGATTTCCACGAGGAACGTGAAGTGTACTAGAAGAATTAAGAATGTCCAAGAAAAGAATGGTAATATGGGTAGAGAGAGATATAGGGTTTTCTAAGCGGGTCTATTTAATTAAAGGCTCACTTTGCTTTACTTACTTCGGAGCAACAGTACCTTTCCGATTCTCGAAAAAGACTGGGAAAAGGGTAATCGGGAGAAGGCTGCCAAAAAGCTCTACGAAAACACCAATCCTAACGTGGTGGATTATAACAATCTACAAAGCTGTCACCCCTGTAGCTACCACAACTATCCGGAGGATTGGGCGCAAACTCAGGTAAACCCTAGTCTAGACACCACGTCTACACTAACGCTTACTACTCTAATTACATATGATAACTAGAGCACTCAATACGAGCGGAGATCCAGTAAATAAAATAAAGCAAGAACTAGAATTAAATATAATACTTAGAAGTAGTAAATGAAGAACCTGGAGATTACTTGAAGACGAACTAGATGCTGCACCAATACAATGTCGAGGAAGATCCGACAAATCCGGCTCCTCCTCAGCTCTCTCCTTCTCCTCTCTCTAATCCAATCTCTAATTACAACTAGATGAACTAGACAACTAGAACAAGAACTAGAACTAGATCTAGATGAACTAGAAGAGATTCATCCAGAGGGACCTCTACTTCTAATTGAAACCCTAGTTTCTAACGTGGAGATGAATAATGAAGATGGAGATGCCTGGAGATGGGGGTTTGGGGTTGCTTATATAGCCCGAGGTGGAGTAGAGGGCAAGGAATCGCGTTTATCGCCCACCGTTAGATCAAACCGACTTCGGGGACAGTGGAGATGCATCCTAGGAGGCGGTGGAAGAAGGTTCCAGAAGGCGGAGGCGAAACGGGCTCCAGGGCCGACCGGTCGGTCTCCCCCATAGACCGGTCGGTCTGGCCCAGTGGGCCCACATGGTGGCCCGCCTCGTGGTGTCTTCTAGATCATTCTTTTGCAGATTTCGATGTGAAATTAATATCTTTTCATCCGGAACTCTGAATATAGCAAATGATATGTCCGTTTCGATCGTCTCGATGAGCCCTTCGCAATGGTGCACTCCAATTCATCACTTGAGGTACTTTTATATGGTGAAATATTGATGTCCTACAAAACAAGTGAGAGCACCAAAACTCGTGGAACTTGTTAGTTTCAAACCCTACAACTATGCTTTGTGATTCATTTAGTGTCATTTCATGCAATAGTTGATGGTTAATTATGAGCATTAGTGAGCATCAACACCCCTCACTTGGCATCATTTGCTTTCTAACTTCTACCCTTGCTCCCATGTGCTAACAACAAAGTGTTTCAACACTTGTGCACGTGTGTTAGCATTTTGCAAAGCATTTTCTAAGGGTTCTGTTAGTCACTCACTAGGTCTATAACATCAATATGTTAGAGAACTCCAAGTGGCACTTAAACACCGCATAAACCGTGAATTATCTCCTCTTAATAGTACGACTATCTATCCTGAAGGTGATCACACTCACTAAATGTCTTGATCACTAAAACAAAGAGCCCTATAGGTTATACCTTTGCCTTCGGGCCTCTTTGTTCCATCTCTTCTCTTCTTCTTACAATTCACCAATGGTAGAACACTTGATCACTTCAATTGCATGTGGCCATCACCATCCTCCATGGTTGCCACGTTGCTAGCTCCACCACTTGGCTTGGTCATAATCCTTTCTTATTAGCTACATATATGCTTAGTAATAGGATTAGACCAAATAGGTTTCATCAATTAACCAAAACCAAACTAGGGCTACAAAAAATGATTTATAATTCTTTCATATGAACTCGGATGAACACAAATGTTATATCAAAATTGTAGCCCTCGTTGAGATCTACAACTTTGTAGTTGAAAAGTTTTTGAATTGAAACTATTTAGGGTCCCAAAATATGGTTATAAGTGCACAGATTTTGAAATTTGAAATTTAAACTTATCAAACGATCTCATATGTTGACATGGTCTACACAAAAATTATAGTTCTCAATAGAATCTACAACCTTGTAGTTGAAATTTTTTAATTTGAAGTTATTTAGAGTCCCAAAAATGTGTTCGAAGGTTATATATTTTGAAATTTAAAATTTAAAGTTCCTAATCGATCTTAAATATTTACATAGTTAATACCAAAGTTGTAGTGACCGACCTGAGCTACATCTTTGATATTGACAAGTTATTATTTTAAAATAGTCTAGAGTCTCAAATATGTGTTTGAAATTCACATATTTTGAGACTTCACTTTTTAAATTTTTCAAACTATCTTTGATGGGAGATACATCCTATACCAAAGTTGTAGTACTTATCAAGATTTAAAACTTTGTAGTTATAATTTTTTTCATTTGAGTTCATTTATATATAAAACAATAACGTACTATATATAAATATGAACAGTGTGAGTCTAGTGGTAAAGGAACGGTAGTGTGAAGTGTGAGGTTCTGGGTTTGATTCCTAGAAGTTGTAGTTTTTTTGGTTTTTTTGTTTTCTAAAGACCATTAACCGATACGAATATTTTATAAATGTCCGCTTTCGTTAATCATTAACCGAGGCGGACACCTTATAAATGCCTGTCTTGGTTAATTGATTAACCGAGATGGGCAAAGTTGTGGCGGAACCGTCCTGATTATAAGAGCTCAAGTATTATCTTAGTCAAATCCGTACTTGGACTCACACTTGAACCCATATAACCCTGGTAGTCCGGAAATCTCGAAGGATTTCTTTCACCATACATCATACATGATCGCATCGTTCAAGGATTACATTCGTAAAGATACATCACAGCGAAACGAAATCGAATTTAAACATCAGAGTGCGGAATATAAAACGGAGTTATTACAATACTGAGTTTAAAAAGTGCGGAAGCTGAAATAAGTTTGAAACACGACCACGACATATGTGGTCCAAATAAAACATTGTTTTGATACTTAAAACCCAACACAAGTCATTTCTCCGTTTTCAGATAATGTGCCACCAGTAGTCTCAGACCAGCAAAAGAAAGGGGAAGCTTCTTGACAACCCGGCCCTGGGCCTACTCCTCATCACCTTCCACTGGGTAGAGGCAGTGCTTACAATAGCCAAAATAGACCTAGCCACCTGCAACAACGAGATAAACCATGAGTACGGAAATGTACTCAGCTAGACTTACCCGTCCAACTGAAAATAAAAGACTCCAAGGGTATGCAAGGCCTTTGAGGTGGAGCTGGGATCTTTAGTTGTGAAAAGGTCAAATTCAGATAAGAGGTAATTAAATGATAACGATGAGCTGTTACTTTTAACCCTATTCCTTAGTTCTAGGTTATTACCTGTACTAGAGCACTCACTTGAATCTAACAATCAATAATATAACCATATCCAGTTGACTTATCCAAATTTTAGTTGAACCTTAAAAACATCACATGGAGTTGTACCGTGGTGAAGCTCGCCATAGTTTCCCACTAACCGGGGGAGACGACGACTCGAACCGAATTCCAAACCAGGTGGTGAAAGACCTTTAATACCAGCCCACACTTTCCCCGTCGGGTCCATGCATTGGGCAACTGCTCGATGCTTGTTCGTGGTGGTAATCGTCGCGGCTCACAGCACGGACCGCCCAATCAGAACCTGGCGATGGCCTCACGTGGCAGATCGCAATTTCCATACTAGAGGGCACGACACGGGTTGAGACCGGCCCGAACAGCTTCTAACCGGCTTTGGGGTCGATGATTACAGCAACGACATATCCCTAAGTAAAAGGGCGCATTCAAAAATGAACGAGGGCCAACATCGATACAAACCTACACGATCCAACGGACGGACTGCCCCAAGTTTCCAAACTTGTGCCCTGCCATCCAATTGACCGTATTTCACTATAACTCAGGTTCTTTTCCATGATAGCAAATATAGCCAATCGTGATCTGGTAAATACCCACCAGGGGTATTACGGGAACATCCTCAACTACTACTTTTTATTTAGCGAACTAAGCAATTCTAATTTATAAAGCAGTAACAGGATAACAAGGCGGGTAAAAATCAATAATCAAGGAATGGTAATGCAACAAGTAGGATTCAATCAACTCCTATACTTAACGCATCACAGTATAAAAAGGACTCAAATAAATTAATTGTAAAAGCTGGGAGACTTAGAATGCTCCGGGGCTTGCCTTGGGTGAAGACTGAGGCCTCGTGAGAGGGGCACTCAGGCAGGTTAAGGTCATGGACGGGGTCGACTTCCTCGGCTTGCTGGAGCTCCGGAATCTGCTGCTCGGCGTTTAACTCCTGCTCCTGGTTGGGCTCCGGCGGAGTCGATCCTATTGCATGCGATGAATATATAAATAAATAAATGCGGTGCGCGATAAAGGTGACATAAAAAGAATATTTTCTTGCAAACCAACAAAGCCAACTTGTTGAACCACTTTTGACATTGAGGTAATTACTTATTTATTTCATAAAACAAAATCCGATTATTCACCCTTTTTCTTATTTAAATAAATCACACGAAACTCCGATTGAACTGTGAGTACATTTTTCTGAAATCAGAAAAATCCACAAAAATTCCAGAAGGTAAACAACACTTGCTGGACTCTACTGAACAAATTTCAGTCCAAAATAAAATACAGAACTGCAGATACAAAAATGACAAGCAAACTGCCCAAAAAGGTGCTTTGAACTAGCTCCTTTTCCAAACAGTGCCAAACAGCAGGTTTCATAATTTTCCTGGCTTATGCTACTTATAACCATGCTACTGTAGAAAATTCACTGACAGAGCATGAACATGAAAGCCTACACAAAAATAACAAATCTATTGCAAAATAAACCACTTGAACTGCAACCCTACTGTAAAAGGATGCTAAACCCATTTTCATATTTTTCTCAGATTCTACTTCACATTTCATATTTGTCAAGGAAGTTCCATGATCAGAACCATCATATTATTTCTCACATGAATTTCTAAAGATAGACATAGAAAAGCACCATTGTAAAGCAACTTCAAAATTTTCCATACAATAGCTCAGGTTTTACATTTTTCTTAGACTCAACATGGTATACAGAGACTGTATAAATTTTCCCATATTTTATTTCAACATATAAAACACCTTAACACTTATTCTAAGAAATCAGCAAAAAAGGACTTTTAACCATATCAGAAACTTTTTCCACATAAACAGTACTTCATATAATTTTCACAGGCACAAAACATGACAAAGAACCTATACAATTTTTCCCATGAATTAACTCCACCAGAAAACACGTATTTCCATTTATCCCAACAAAAGCATGTAAACTGAAATAAATGAAAACAGTAAAACAAACTGCTATCAAAAATACTTTCATATTTTTCCATGATAGATCTACTCATAAGCAAGCTAACAAAACTGAAAGCATTCCTTTTGGACTTATAAATCGTGCTATACAAAAATAACAAGCATCTCTGGAAAAATAAACCTAAAAAGAAAAACATTTGAATCATCCCGGCACACTGCGTGAACTCGGTCCATGGACCAGTGCGCGGCTGACGCGAGGGGCTCAGGGGTCAACGGACCCACCCGTCAGAGAGAGAGAGAGTAAGACAGGGGAGAGGGTTGACCGGTGAAAGCTCGTCGACGGCAAGGTCGCCGGCGGCGAGGCTAGGCTCGATGTGTTTGTCTCGACGAGGCGCGTCGAGTGGTGTAGGTGGTTTGGCTAGTGGATGGCCAGAGCATGCCGGCGGCGAGCGGCGGCGCACGGTGGTGGCGGCGACGCGCGGCTACGCCGCTTTCGGCGGTTGCCGGTGAAATCGGGGGAGGCGAAAGCTTAAGCGAACCCTAAGGAGTGTAGAAGTGGGGTTGGTTTGGCTCGGGGAGCTCCAGGAGAGCTTGGCCATGCTCATGGCCACGGCGGCGCTCATGGCGCTCGGCCGGGAGAGATAGGGAGATAGAAGACGGTAGCGTTGAAGCGGGGTGGTGTTCTCACCTTGCCTTCGCGTGGTGAGGGTCGAGGAGAAAGAAGAGGGGCAGTGGTGCTCAGGTCGGGGAGGAACGGCGTCGCGGGCTCTGCGGTGGCGATGACGTCTGCGGCGACGCTCTCCGGTCTCCGGCGTCAACGAGGCTCGGCCGGTGGCGCTAGCGCGAGCACCGGGCGTGCAATGGTGAGGCAGAGCAGCGTGCGGGAGGAATCGGGTGGTGGTGCTCTGGTGAGGCTGGAACACGGCGGGGCTTTTGCGGCGATGGCGAGAGCGAGCGGAGCGCTCGGTCTCGTGTTCGTGCGCGGGTGAAAGCGAGAGAGAGCAAGAGGGTGTGTGTGCGGGTGAGAGTGAGCGAAGGGGGTGTGCTCGGTTTTGCTCGACGGGGCGAGGGGACGGCCGGTCGTGGCGGGGCCGGTGATGGGACGCGGCGCAGGCGATGGCGCGGTCGGCGAGGCGGCGCGGCAGGCGAGACGCGCGTGGAGTGGGCGAGCGCGATCGCTTGCGTGATCGGGGAGGCGAAGATCGGGCGAGGAGTGGCCGACGACGATTTGGCGCAGGGATGGGGCCCCACGCGGCAGGCCGGCCGGCGTACGGCGCGGGCGAGCGCGGGCGCGGCGAGCTGGGCCGGCGCTTGCGCGGCTGGGCCGATGCGCGCGGGCGAGCGGGAGCGGGCGCGGGTGGATTGGGCCGCAAGGACGGATGGGCCGAAAGGGTTGGCGCCGGGAAAAATTCATTTCTCTTTTCTTTTTCCAAATTTTCTCCAAAGTTTGACCACTCAAAAACAGTTTCAAAAACTTCAAACTAGGTTTTGACCCAAATATAAAAGTTGCTCAAAATAATTTTCTCTACAACTTCCATATAAGACACTTTTTCTGAAAACCATTTTTATAGCCTCTGCATAAATAAAGCCAATTTTAAAGCATAAAACATTTTGTTTAACTCATTTTTATTTGGTAAACTATTTTGAACTAAACCAAAACTTCAACATGAAAAACACTCTACTCAATATTCTGCATTTTATAGAATCATTTGCCAAAACAGAAATCCAACCAAAGCATTAAGTCAAATGGAAATCCAAATCCAAATAAACAAACAAAAGACAAAAGCATTCTCATGCACATGAAATGATGCAATGCATTGCTTATGCTCTCTTAGTAGCTAATTGCAGTGCCTAATGCAGTGCTTGACACTAGAGTGTCACAGCCCTTCCCCCTTAAAGAAATCTCGTCCCGAGATTTGTGTTACGTACCATTTCTTAACAAAAGCGGGATAGTTTACGCGTAGGTACTCCTCGGTTTCCTATGTCGCATCGTTGGGTCCGTGATTGCTCCAGAGGATCTTGTAAGTCTTCACTGTTTTATTGCGGGTTTCTCGGGTCTTGGTATCCAAAATCTCTTTAGGCTGTTCATAGTACTCCAGGTCTGATCTGACCGTGACATCCGGGACTCGAACTTCCTCTTGTTCTGGAACTCGAAGACACTTCTTGAGCTGTGATACGTGAAACATGGGAAAAACTATACTCATTTTCGGG
This sequence comes from Coix lacryma-jobi var. lacryma-jobi, assembly GCA_009763385.1. Lineage (NCBI taxonomy): Eukaryota > Viridiplantae > Streptophyta > Magnoliopsida > Poales > Poaceae > Coix > Coix lacryma-jobi. The sequence goes on along the minus strand of CM019831.1, from coordinate 5,588,185 downwards.
GGTAACTGTACTTCATAAGCTACTTCTCCCTTCTTTGCTATGATCAGGTATGGTCCCACATATCGAGGTGCTAGTTTCTTCTTAATTCCAAAACGTTGGACCTTCCTCATGGGTGATACCTTGAGATAAACATAGTCTCCTACTTGAAATTCCAAAGGTCTTCTTCGAGTGTCAGTATAACTTTTCTGTCAAGATTGTGCTACCTTGATATGTTGCTATACCGTTTGCACAATTTCCTCGGCATCCTTCACATAATCTGACCCATAGAATCCTCGATCTCCAGACTCGACCCAATTTACTGGGGTTCTGCATCTTCGTCCATATAAAACTTCAAACGGTGCCATCTTGATACTCTCCTGATAACTGTTGTTATATGAAAACTCGGCAAGGGGTAACCATTTTTCCCATGACTCTCCTGAAGATAAGACACAAGCTCTTAGGATATCCTCCAGAATCTGATTCACTCTTTATGTCTGTCCTGCAGTTTGAGGGTGGTAAGCGGAACTTTTGACCAACTTGGTTCCTAACTCCTTGTGCAACTGTTCCCAAAAACGGGCTATGAACTGGGGTCCTCTATCAGAAACAATCTGCTTCGGAATTCCATGTAACCTCAGGATATTCTGAATGTACAAATCTGCATACTGATGGGGGCGGTGCGTAGTTTTGACTGGTATGAAGTGAGCCACTTTAGGTAACCGATCCACGATAACCCAGATAGAATCATTTCCTTTCTAAGTAGTGGGAAGACCTGTGATGAAATCCATACTGATCTCTTCCCACTTCCACTCAGGGATTGACAACGACTGTAACAGTCCGGCAGGTTTCAGATGTATAGCCTTTATCCTGCAACAAGTGTCACATCTGGCAACATAGGCTGCGACTTCTTTCTTCATCTTTGACCACCAATATCTGGTTTTCAAATCCTGGTACATCTTACTGCTTTCTGGGGTGGATAGACAACTTGGAATTGTGAGCTTCGTTCAGAATTCTTTCTTTCAGCTCTAGATCCTTAGGAACAACTATCCTCTGATTATACCATAGAATTCCTTGCTCATTTATCCTGAAGTTCAACGAACTACTGGTTTCTAACCTCTTCTTTATCTGACAGATTTCTTCATCGGTCTTCTGTCTCTCGATGATGTCACTATCCAAGGTGCACTGAAGTGTGATATTGTTTAGCATGACAGGGTGCATAAGATTAAATCCATCTTCCAACAGAGGTTGTAGGGAGTTGCAATGAGTCTTGCGACTCAAAGCATCGGCTACAACATTTCTTTTCCAGGGTGGTAATGCACTTCCAGGTTATAATCCTTAATCAACTCTAGCCATCTTCTCTGCCTCATATTCAACTCTGGCTGGGTGAAGATATACTTCAGACTTTTATGATCCGTATACACATGACACAAGTTTCCCATAAGATAATGTCTCCAGATCTTGAGCGCATGCACGACGGATGCTAGTTCCAAGTCATGAGTGGGATAATTCTCTTCGTGGGGTCGCAACTGACGAGAACCATAAGCGATAACTCTTCCATTCTGCATGAGCACACATCCAAGTCCAATCTTGGATGCGTCACAAAACACATCAAAAGGTTCCTCCAAGTTTGGCTGAGCCAACACCGGTGCGGAAGTCAACAACGTTCGTAGAGTGCAGAAGGCTGTTTCGCACTCAGGAGTCCATTTGAACTTCTTATTCTTCTGTGTCAAACGGGTCATAGGCTTGGCTATTCTTGAAAAATCCGGAATAAACCGACGGTAATATCCAGCCAAACCCAAAAAGCTGCATACTTCATGTATAGTAGTAGGTGCTTGCCAATCCATAACTTCCTGTACCTTCGAAGGGTCCACGAAGATTCCTTCCTCCAAAAGCATATGACCAAGAAAAGGTACCTTCTTCAACCAAAACTCACACTTACTAAACTTGGCATACAGCTTGTGTTCTCGGAGTCGGGTCAAAACAACTCATAGGTGTTCAGCATGATCCCTCTCATTCTCCGAGTATACCAAAATATCATCGATGAACACTACAACAAACTTATCCAACTCCGGCATAAAGACTGAATTCATCAGGTACATAAAATGTGCCGGTGCATTAGTCAATCCGAAAGACATAACAAGATACTCATAAAGTCCATATCTAGTGGAGAAAGCTGTTTTTGGTATGTCCTCTCGTCTGATCTTGATCTGATGGTACCCTGACCTCAGGTCGATCTTGGAAAACACTTTTGCTTTAGACAACTGATCAAACAAGACATCAATCCAGGGTAAGGGGTACTTGTTCTTTATGGTTACTGCATTAAGCGGTCTATAATCCACACACATCCCTAGAGTCTTATCTTTCTTTCTCACAAAGATAGCGGGACATCCCCAAGGTGACGAACTCGGACGTATCAAACCTTTATCCAAAAGTTCTTGCAACTGAACCTTAAGCTCTGCTAACTCCTTAGCGTGCATTCTATATGGTCTTCGGGATATAGGTGCTGTCCCCGGGATTAACTCTATAGCAAACTCCACATCTCTATCAGGCGGTAAGCCAGGCAACTCATCAGGAAAGACATCTGAAAACTCACATACTACCGGAATCTCAGCTATCTGTTTTGCCGTGATATTGAACAACACTCCGATCTTATGGGGGTTTCGGGGTAACTTGAACCAAAAGGTAGACCCACTGCGGGCTGACCATGGACACTACTCTCTCTGCGGTGTCTAGATTAACCTTCCAAAGTTTCATCCATCCCATACCTAAGATCACATCCAGACCTAGACCAGGAATGACTATGGGGTCCACTATGGCCTTCTTATCCCCAAAGGTCATTTCTACTCCTTTAGCCATTTTACGCGCGGAGAGAACGGCTCCGGTGGAACTTATCTAATATCCCCGGTCTAACTCTACCAACTCAAGATTACTCCTTAAAACAAAGTTCTCACTTATGAAAGAATGCGATGCTCCAGAATCAAACAGCACAACAACGGGGTATTGATTAACGAGAAATGTACCAGCGGTGACAGGCTCTCCTTCTGGCACTTCTTCCACAGTGGTGTGATGCACATGACTGGTACGAGGTGGAGGCTGAGCATACGACTTCTTTGGATGAGGGCACTGGCGTGACAGGTGTCCGTTCTGACCGCAATTGTAGCACGGGCCAATCACATAGGGAGTCTTGGGTCTTGCTGCACTTGCTGCCTTACTCTTATTCTGCATCATAGGAGCGGTGTAAGGCTTCTGGAAGCTGGGACGAGGAAGGTTGATGGTGATCTTTCTCTGTGGGGGACGATATCTTGCTCCAGTGACAGGCGGGCGGTACGGGGCGCGTGCTCCGAACGGGGTCCTCTGCTGGGAAGCACCTCCTTCATTTGCACGGTGGCGTGTCTCTGTTGCTAGCCGGCTATCATTGGCCTCTTGATTTAGGCAGTCACTGACGAAGTCAGTGAAGGTGGTGCGGTGAGTGGGTGACTGTTACCCATCTTTGAAAGCATGGTGGCACTCATGCCACGCTTGAAACTTGCAATCTTCTTGGCCTCAGTGTCCACAAAGTCTGGGGCATAGCGGGCCAGGTTGTTGAAGCTATGTAGGTACTCTGACACGGACCTGGTTCCTTGGGACAACCTCATGAACTCTGCAACTTTCATTTCCATCAGACCACTAGGGATGTAGTGGTTGCGCATAGCAGTGGAGAACTGATCCCAAGTGATACGCGCATTAGCTGGTAGAGATGCATGGTATTGGGCCCACCATAATCCTACGGGTCCTTCAAACATGTGTGCGGCATATTCTGCCTTGAGTTCTTCCATCAGGCGAAGCAGGCGGAACTTCTGGGTGATGGAGTTGAGCCATTCATCAGCTTCGAGCGGCTCGGTGGCTTCCTTGAACACTGGGGGACGAGTGTCCAAGAAGTCACGGTAAGAGCTGTACTGGTTGGGCTCCGGGCCTTGGCGCTACTGGTGCTGTTGCGCGGTGTTGTTGGCGATGTTACGGAGGGTGGCCTCCAGTGGCGGAGGGAGGGAGGGGCCAGGGGGGCCAGGCACACCCTGACCTGCTACTAATACCTCAAGTATATATAGATATAATATATGTACATACTAGCAGTTCTAGGCTTTTTGGCCCCTCCTAATTCAGCCCCAAAAAATAATATGTATGTGAGGCTCAGTAAAATACAACGACAACCTTCTAGCTTACTCGTTTAAGTGATTGTTTTGTTTGAGGCTAACAACTGACTGATGGTTTACCTTTTAATGTTTAGGATCTAGTGCTAATTAATTTTAACTTAATTAACTATTTTTATTATCATGATTCTTTTTCTCGACTAGGAACTATATTGATCGGTTAAAAGTTAAGAGCTTGAAACTACTTTATTTCTCTTTAGTTTTAGTTTTTCTTTTTTTATCGTAACATAAACGTTTGTTTAGGTGTTATATACACTTTTACCATGTTAAATTTTGACACACATAAGTGTTGCCGGATTACATGCCCCCCTAAGTTTAAATCCTGGCTCCGCCCCTGGTGGCCTCCATGTGCCTCTACATCTCCTCCATGTTCCTTTGGCTACCTAGAAACTGACCAAAGAACGCTTCCGGCGTCATTGGTGCTTGTGGGGGTGGCGGTAGATTTTCCTCTGTTCCAGACCCTTGCCCACGCTGGCTGCGAGTGTGTGCCGGCATCTGCATATCCCATTAATAAGCAATCATTAGGTGATGTCACATTGAACATGAATAAATACTGTGTTGTACATAATTCGAAAATTTAGAACACGACCAAGTATAATTACTCATTTCCATACAACATCACAGAATAATCGCTCGAAATTAGACATGCAAACGACAGGTTTCCATAAAAGGTGTCGGATCAAAGTCCGGACTTTGTCCAAAAGATTACATGCCATCATTAACTTAAACATAAAAACCAACACATGTTCGGGACATTACATCACTTAGCGAGCAAGCTCAAGCTATACAAAAGAAAAACGGTTCCTAACAAACTAGCGCTCAGGGGTCTCTAGCGGCGGATGCGGCGTCCTCTATGTCAGCGTCGATCATAGGCTCATCAACATGAGCCTCCTCGGGTGGAACGTCGGGACCAAGGACCTCTCCGTCCTGGGGATCCGGGGCCTCTACTGCGGGAACCTCAGCGGCTGCTGGTGCGGCTGCCTCCTGTGCTGCGTGATGCATCTCGTGGACGGCCTCGTGAAGCTGATCGATGTAAGCCTGCTGTCCATGGATCTGCTGAATCAGAAGATGAGCTCCCTCTCTGAGCTGATCAAGCGCGGTGCGGGCCTCGTCTCTCTGAAAAGCAGTAGTCAGATACATCTGCTCGTCGATGGTCCTGGCAGTAGACTGTGATGCGGCTGTGGTGCGGGCGTCGTCACGCTCCAGAGTGAGCTGCTGAATCCTCTCCTGAAGACGAGTAACCTCGGCGTCGAAGTCCTGCTGAAGTCTGTCCTTGTTCTGATAGGCGGCGGTGAGAGTGAAGGACACACTCTCAAGAGTGCGCTCCAAACTCTCACATACACCTAACAGAGCTCCGGTAGCGCTCATTGCAGGTGTCTCACAGTAGAACCTCTCCTCAGGGCTTCCTGTCAGAACTGTCTCCATCGTCTGCCCCCAGCGCAAAGGAAAAGGTGATCCATGTGGGAACACCCCTGCCATCGCACTGGCTAGGTCAGCGGGGAAGCGAGCGATGATATCCTTCAGCACAAGATATGCTGCCCTGTTAGCTCCATCCTTGGCGCACGTGCCTCTGGTGATCTCTGTCCATCCTGTCCAGTGGGGCTTAGCAGACAAGGCTTTGACCTTGATCTGCACCATAACTAGCGAATCCTATCCATAAATCTCCTTCTGCCACGAGTACTTGGGTTCCTGTCCTTCCTCATAGCCAACGGCCTGCAGAATCCTCCAAAGGATCGTCGGCAACCCAAAGTAGGTCAAGAACGTCTTCCGAGTCAACCTGGTGGCCAGGCGGTGACGCGGAACTCCTCTGCCTCCGGTGGCCTTGCGGGCAGTCAACTTGGTCCGGGCCATCTGTAGAAACAAAGGGTTTCGAACTCTTGTGAGACAGATATTAAGTTGGCAAATTTTATAATAAAAGAGACAACTTTTAATTAAGGGGAGGAAATGTAAATGCATGAATGTAAACATGATGCATGATCATACTTACGTTCTCACTCACTAATAATGACTCGTAAGTCCTAACGTTCTAGTCAGTGGCAAGAACGATCTCTCATGCGTTATCTACACGTTCTACTCGATCGCATAGTTAGTGTACCTGCAGAAGATTCATTTCAGCCCAATCAAAATTCCCGATGATAAAGCAAATAAGTATTGACCAGTATGCGCAAAATATATAAAGGTCAACACAAACACCATGCACCAATAGAAATCACCCTTAAAATCATTGATACCCTCGTATGTGTCTGTGTAGAGCTCGCACATACTTGGTATAAGAATCCCTCGCCTAGACCGACGGTTGGACGGTCATGCTCTCATATCTCACAAAATCATTTTATGCATGTTTTCGCAATCGACACATTCTCTTTTCCCTCGAGAATGGACCAACAAATAAAGATCCAGCATGAACAAATCCCTGAACCCTGTTAGCAGTTAAGCCACCTGAATCCTAGTATAGGGCTTAAGGACGAGACTAGGCACACTTAGTAATTGAAAATAGTTTCAAAAATAGTTTTGAAATACCCATTTTAGTTCGAAAATAGCTTTTTACTGGGGTAATCACTTGAACCATGCTCTGATACCAGCTGTGGCGGAACCATCCTGATTATAAGCGCTCAAGTATTATCTTAGTCAAATCCGTCTGACTTCGACTCACACTTGAACCCATATAACCCCGGTAGTCCGGAAATCTCGAAGGATTTCTTTCACCATACATCATACAGGATCGCATCATTCAAGGATTACATTCATAAAGATACATCACAGCGAAACGAAATCGAATTTAAACATCAGAGTGCGGAATATAAAATGGAGTTATTACAATACTGAGTTTTAAACGTGCAGAAGCTGAAATAAGTTTGAAACACGACCACGACACATGTGGTCCAAATAAAATATTGTTTTGATACTTAAAACCCAACACAAGTCATTCCTCCTTTTTCAGATAATGTGCCACCAGTAGTCTCAGACCAGCAAAAGAAAGGGAAAGCTTCTGGATGACCCGGTCCTGGACCTACTCCTCATCACCTTCCACTGGGTAGAGGCAGTGCTTACAATAGCCAAAGTAGACCTGGCCATCTGCAACAACGGGATAAACCCTGAGTACGGGAATGTACTCAGCTAGACTTACTCGTCCAACTGAAAATAAAAGACTCTAAGGGTATGCAAGGCTTTTGAGGTGGAGCTGGGATCTTTAGTTGCGAAAAGCTCAAATTCAAATAAGAGGTAATTAAATGATAATGATGAGCTGTTACTTTTAACCCTATTCCTTAGTTCTAGGTTATTACCTGTACTAGAGCACTCACTTGAATCTAACAATCAATAATATAACCATATCCAGTTGACTTATCCAAATTTTAGTTGAACCTTAAAAACATCACATGGAGTTGTATCGTGGTGAAGCTCGCCATAGTTTCCCACTAACCGGGGGAGACGGCGACTCGAATCGAATTCCAAACCAGCTGGTGAAAGACCTTTAATACCAGCCCACACTTTCCCCATCGGGTCCATGCATTGGGCAACCGCTCGATGCTTGTTCGTGGTGGTAATCGTCGCGGCTCACAGCACGGACCGCCCAATCAGAACCTGGCGATGGCCTCACGCGGCAGATCGCAATTTCCGTACTAGAGGGCACGACACGGGTTGAGACCGGTCCGAACAGCTTCTAACTGGCTTTGGGATCGATGATTACAGCAACGACATATCCCTAAGTAAAAGCGCGCGTTCAAAAATGAACGAGGGCCAACATCGATACAAACCTACACGATCCAACGGACGGACTGCCCCAAGTTTCCAAACTTGTGTCCTGCCATCCAATTGACCGTATTTCACTACGACTCAGGTTCTTTTCCACGATAGCAAATATAGCCAACCGTGATCCGGTAAATACCCACCAGGGGTATTACGGGAACATCCTCAACTACTACTTTTTATTTAGCGGACTAAGCAATTCTAATTTATAAAGCAGTAACAGGATAACAAGGCGGGTAATAATCAATAATCAAGGAATGGTAATGCAACAAGTAGGATTCAATCAACTCCTATACTTAATGCATCACAGTATAAAAAGGACTCAAATAAATTAATTGTAAAAGCTGGGAGACTTAGAATGCTCCGGTGCTTGCCTTGGGTGAAGACTGAGGCCTCGTGAGAGGGGCACTCAGGCAGGTTAAGGTCGTGGACGGGGTCGACTTCCTCGGCTTGCTGGAGCTCCGGAATCTGCTGCTCGGCGTTTAACTCCTGCTCCTGGTCGGGCTCCGGCGGGGTCGATCCTATTGCATGCGATGAATATATAAACAAATAAATGCGGTGCGCGATAAAGGTGACATAAAAAGAATATTTTCTTGTAAACCAACAAAGCCAACTTGTTGAACCACTTTTGACATTGAGGTAATTACTTATTTATTTCATAAAACAAAATCCGATTATTCACCCTTTTTCTTATTTAAATAAATCACACGAAACTCCAATTGAACTGCGAGTACATTTTTCTGAACTCAGAAAAATCCACAAAAATTCCAGAAGGTAAACAACACTTGCTGGACTCTATTGAACAAATTCCAGTCCAAAATAAAATACAGAACTGCAGATACAAAAATGACAAGCAAACTGCCCAAAAAGATGCTTTGAACTAGCTCCTTATCCAAACAGTGTCAAACAGCAGGTTTCATAATTTTCCTGGCTTATGCTATTTATAACCATGCTACTGTAGAAAATTCACTGACAGAGCATGAACATGAAAGCCTACACAAAAATAACAAATCTATTGCAAAATAAACCACTTGAACTGCAACCCTACTGTAAAAGGGTGCTAAACCCATTTTCATATTTTTCTCAGATTCTACTTCACATTTCATATTTGTCAAGGAAGTTCCATGATCAGAACCATCATATTATTTCTCACATGAATTTCTAAAGATAAACACAGAAAAGCACCATTGTAAAGCAACTTCAAAATTTTTCGTACAACAGCTCAGGTTTTACATTTTTCTTAGACTCAACATGGTATACAGAGACTGTATAAATTTTCCCATATTTTATTTCAACATATAAAACACCTTAACACTTATTCTAAGAAATCGGCAAAAAGGGACTTTTAACCATATCAGAAACTTTTTCCACATAAACAGTACTTCATATAATTTTCACAGGCACAAAACATGACAAAGAACCTATACAATTTTTCCCATGAATTAACTCCACCAGAAAACACTTATTTCCATTTATCCCAACAAAAGCATGTAAACTGAAATAAATGAAAACAGTAAAACAAACTGCTATCAAAAATACTTTCATATTTTTCCATGATAGATCTACTCATAAGCAAGCTAACAAAACTGAAAGCATTCCTTTTGGACTTATAAATCGTGCTATACAAAAATAACAAGCATCTCTGGAAAAATAAACCTAAAAAGAAAAACATTTGAATCATCCCGGCACACTGCGTGAACTCGGTCCATGGACCAGTGCGCGGCTGACGCGAGGGGCCCAGGGGTCAACGGACCCACCCGTCAGAGAGAGAGAGTAAGACAGGGGAGAGGGTTGACCGGTGAAAGCTCGTCGACGGCGAGGTCGCCGGCGGCGAGGCTAGGCTCGATGTGTTTGTCTCGACGAGGCGCGTCGAGTGGTGTAGGTGGTTTGGCTAGTGGATGGCCAGAGCATGCCGGCGGCGAGCGGCGGCGCACGGTGGCGGCGGCGACGCGCGGCTACGCCGCTTTCGGCGGTTGCCGGTGAAATCGGGGGAGGCGAAAGCTTAAGCGAACCCTAAGGAGTGTAGAAGTGGGGTTGGTTTGGCTCGGGGAGCTCCAGGGGAGCTTGGCCATGCTCATGGCCACGGCGGCGCTCATGGCGCTCGGCCGGGAGAGATAGGGAGATAGAAGACGGTAGCATTGAAGCGGGGTGGTGTTCTCACCTTGCCTTCGCGTGGTGAGGGTCGAGGAGAAAGAAGAGGGGCAGTGGTGCTCAGGTCGGGGAGGAACGGCGTCGCGGGCTCTGCGGTGGCGATGACGTCCGCGGCGACGCTCTCCGGTCTCCGGCGTCAACAAGGCTCGGCCGGTGACGCTAGCGCGAGCACCGGGCGTGCAACGGTGAGGCAGAGCAGCGTGCGGGAGGAATCGGGTGGTGGTGCTCTGGTGAGGCTGGAACACGGCGGGGCTTTTGCGGCGATGGCGAGAGCGAGCGGAGCGCTCGGTCTCGTGTTCGTGCGCGGGTGAAAGCGAGAGAGAGCGAGAGGGTGTGTGTGCGGGTGAGAGTGAGCGAAGGGGGTGTGCTCGGTTTTGCTCGACGGGGCGAGGGGACGGCCGATCGTGGCGGGGCCGGCGATGGGACGCGACGCAGGCGACGGCGCGGTCGGCGAGGCGGCGCGGCAGGCGAGACGCGTGTGGAGTGGGCGAGCGCGATCGCTTGCGTGATCGGGGAGGCGAAGATCGGGCGAGGAGTGGCCGGCGACGATTTGGCGCAGGGATGGGGCGCCACGCGGCAGGCCGGCCGGCGTACGGCGCGGGCGTGCCAGCGGTGCTGTCGGGCGGACGCGCGCGGCGCGCGGGCGAGCGCGACGAGCTGGGCCGGCCCTTGCGTGGCTGGGCCGGTGCGCGCGGGCGAGCGGGAGCGGGCGCGGGTGGATTGGGCCGCAAGGACGGATGGGCCGAAAGGGTTGGCGCCGGGAAAAATTCATTTCTCTTTTCTTTTTCCAAATTTTCTCCAAAGTTTGACCACTCAAAAACAATTTCAAAAACTTCAAACTAGGTTTTGACCCAAATATAAAAGTTGCTCAAAATAATTTTCTCTACAACTTTCATTGAAGACACTTTTTCTGAAAACCATTTTTATAGCCTCTGCATAAATAAAGCCACTTTTAAAGCATAAAACATTTTGTTTAACTCATTTTTATTTGGTAAACTATTTTGAACTAAACCAAAACTTCAACCTGAAAAACACTCTACTCAATATTCTGCATTTTATAGAATCATTTGCCAAAACAGAAATCCAACCAAAGCATTAAGTCAAATGGAAATCCAAATCCAAATAAACAAACAAAAGTCAAAAGCATTCTCATGCACATGAAATGATGCAATGCATTGCTTATGCTCTCTTAGTAGCTAATTGCAGTGCCTAATGCAGTGCTTGACACTAGAGTGTCACAAAAGTGACCGTCTCGGTTAATCCCGATTAACCGAGGCCTTCTCACCGAGGCGATTGGAATGCCCGTCTCGGTAATGTTTTTTTTTTGTAGTAGTGTATCACGTGTCCTAGGGTTGTTCTCATGGGAGCTTCGGACACTGAGGAGCATCCGATGTGGCATCATCGATCGTGTCCGATGTGTCCAGGTGCTCTCTGGATGCTCTCTTGACACCCATCGGACGCTGGTCCTATAGGGTCCGATGTAACTCGTGCGGTGTGTCCGATGTTTAGCGCGACTAGCCGTTGAGATTTCTGACAGGTCATTAGACGCTGGATCGGCGTGTCCGTTGTAGCGTCCGATGCAACATTAACTTTAGTGGATTGCTTGTAGCTTGTGGATCCTCATCTTGTGTTGTGGTTGTGCGGCACCCTATTGAGGGTTTGGCGTATGAACCTCCAAGTGGATAAATCGCTACAACGGGGACGTAGCTTGCTGGCAAGGATGTGAACCTAAAGGACCGAGAAGCTACCCGAAAGCGACCAGAGGGGGGTGAATGGGAGCTACAAATTTTCCTTTCGGAAACTAGTAACCACTGTCCCAAGAATCAACCCCAAAAGCAAACCCTAGAGCTTGCAAGTGTCCACGACCCTAGATGTAGGGTGGATGATTCCCAGAAGCACATCGGGACACTACACAACCCTAGAAAGCCAACGCAAAAGACGAAAATCGAATCCGTCAACGAACGAGCGAACCGCGAACGAAACGGCGCAGAACTGCAGTGACCGGACTCTGGCCTGCGTCCGGTCAGCAGGGACCGGACGCGTCCGGTCACCAAAAATCCGGTTTCAGACCTTACTGTTTCAGACCGGACTCACTGTACGGAGCATCCGGTCAATTTTACAATGCGTCCAGTCGAGCCAAAAACGATAGAGGAACAGTAGCACCTGAGCGTCCGGTCAGTTTCTGAACTGAGCGTCCGGTCGATCAAAAACCGAAACACGCGCGAACTGTTCAACGACCGGACGCACTGACCTAGCATCCGGTCGTTTCAAGTCAGCGTCCGGTCACCCCGAAACAGAACTGTTCGTCCACCGAATCGCCTCGATCTCACCCAAACCAATTCCTCTAGGGATCAAACTTGGTGAGATGAGTCACAAGGAGGTTAGTGAGCTATCCCTAAGAGATCATGGCTCGAACCTAACTCCAAATCGGTGAATCGAAGAATTTCGGGGGAAGGGAGAAAAAGTGACCCGAAACTAAAAATCGATCGATCTCCTAGACCGTGATGTTTGAGATGAATTCCTTTGGTGGAAAGAAGTGCCTCACGATCTAGAACAACTTGGTTCAAACGAAATTGCAAACGATGAACCGAGCAAAGAGATCAAGCGACGGGAAAAATGAGGAGCAAAAAGGATTCCGCGAAGAACACAAGCAAAGCAAGAATCACAGCCACGAATTGCAAGCCGAAGCGCAAACACACGCTACGACAAGGAGGTTACGGCCTCCTTTCCTCAAAATCACAGTACACAGAGTGGAGTCTCTCTACGGATCTCAACTAGCTAGAGCAAGAGGTGGGAGAGTGGAAAACCTAAGTGCTAGGAAGCAAATGACTACGCTAACTGAGATGGGGAGGAGGGTGTCTCCCCTAGACTACTTATACTAACCTAGTCTAAGTCTATTTCCTACTCTACCCCTCTCTACTCTAATTACAGAGCGAACCAGCTAAACCCTAAGGCTATTCTGATCCAACCCGCAGTGGTAGGTAGATCCGACGGCCACGCCCGCATAGTCGTCCGCGTTGCCTCCACGTAACCTTCCGATTGCCGTCACGTGTCGCCCTCGCTCTGCACCCCCAGTTTTGAGGCCCAAACCAGGAAACCAGCCTTTTCCATTAGTCCCCGGTTTTGAGGCCCAAACCGGGAAACCAGCCTCCAGCCCGAGTTTTGTGGCCCAAACTCGGAAACCCGCAGCGCCCGAGTTTTGTGGCCCAAACTCGGAAACCGGCCCACGCCCAGGTTTTGAGGCTCAACCTGGAAACCGTCGCACCCAGGTTTTGTGGCTCAACCTGGAAACCCAGCACCCAGGTTTTGAGGCCCAAACCTGGAAACCGTCCACCCGTTGGTTTTTCCCTAGCTGAACCAACAAACCGATGTCGTAGAGGGGATGCACCTCCCGTGCACCCCATCCACCGACATGACCGCATTTCTTCACTTGTCGTCGCCACAGGCTGCCAGCCACCACAACTGATCCTCCGACCTCTGGTCCCTGAGTCCAAGCCTCACGTCCGCCCTTCGTTGTCCGATACATCGGCATGGCACGTCCGCCGCACGGCACGCCCATCCTTCATCGCACCCAGTCCATCGGCATGACATGTCTCAACTTGACCTTCACCTGCCTTCGATCACTGCATCCGTACTCGACACCTGCACAACACAAGCCAAAGAACATGTGCATCAAACCAGTTGACAATCACTCATCACTCAGAGACTCGGCATACACCCATGTATCCGCAATCTCCCCCTTGATGAGTGCATTGTCAACTACACCACAAATCATAGTAACAGAAAGAAGGTAGGAAGGAGAGGAAGAGAGAACCCAACCAGATGACCCAAAAGCATAGCAAAGCCGAAGAAGGTCAAGTGGAAGAAGCAAAGAACTTGGTCCCAAAAGACATGGGCAACGGCTCGACGCAACCAAGCAAAACAAAGCTAGCCCTCAAGAAGAGGTAGAACAGGCTCAACACCGCTAGCAAGATACCAATTGAAAATCAGAGGCAAACAGAAAGCAAAATGCTAGTCCCTCAAGATAGAGGCACAGAGGCTCAACACAACTAGCAAGAAAACCACTCCGAACCAATTGGAAGATCAAGGTAATCGATACCAATCGAGGATAAACCCGAGAAACGTTTGCTAGTCCCTCAAGACAAAGGCAACGACTCAACACAACTAGCAAACTCCCCCTCGACAAGTGCATCAACCAACCGGAGCATAAAAGATTTTCTCCCCCTTAGTTGAACAACATAGGAGCATATGATTTGCAAAAACTCTCCCCCTTAGTTGAAAATGCACTAATCAAGCAATAGGTACCGAGCAAAACTCCCCCTTCACATAAGCTCCCCCTTTCAAAATGCATATGAAGTCAGAAATGCAAGTTAGGAGCTTCAGGCATATAATCAAAAAAGTGCAAAAATGCTCTAATCGGTATAGCTCGGACAGCACAATCAAGCACTCAAATAGCGAAGGCTCAAGCTGATCACGAATACGAAATATGAAGCATATGAGCAAGTGAGCAGTTTTTAGCCAAAAAGATAGTCACCATCAAAATAGCACTAAACATGTATAGATAGGAATCCAAACAAGTGCTAAGCATATATACAAGGTGAACTACCCCTAGCAAAGTTCAATCATCATGCATAGGAATGAAGCATATACTTGTGATTTCAGTTTTAATATCGGAGTTGCAGCGGTAAAGAATTCACAAGTTCTATTATTTAGCATGTGATTGCGAGAGGTTGAGAGCTTGTCATTGCCTCACTTTTCAACCGAGCGAAGCCTATGCCAAAGCAATCAGAAGCTTAAAGCCACGGTTTCGGTCATACACTACATGGCTCAAGTTTAACTCAAAGTGCAATGAGAAACAGTCTCGATACCATGAGGTGTTGACAAGCAATCCCATCTCTATCTTTTCAATTCACTAATACTTGGTTCAGGATTTAAGCAAGATATGAACAACCAAACAAGTGAATGACTCAGTACTAGAGACGTAGCAACCTAGCATATATGAAAAGCAGGAATGGACTCAACACACCCTACACATGCTAGTTGCATATCTTAATGGTGAACATTTTCAGATTTATATACATTAAGCACAATTCACCATTCTAAAAATAGCTCGCTCATAACATGTACTAGTGATCAGAAGGAGCATAAGCTACAAGTATCATCATAAGCAATGGAGCATACTAAACAGAGCATAGTTACATTCTAGTGATTATAAACATGAAGCTCAGAATGTAAATGCGTATGCTAAAATGCAAAGAAAGGAAACTCAAAAGAAAAGAGTCAGACTGTACAAGATCCAAAATGCTTCCCCCATCTAAAAGGGGAAACACACACCAAGCTCACCCCTCAACCTATTAAAGGTTGATTCGTCTAAAGGCTTGGTGAAAATATCAGCCAATTGATGATGAGTATCGACATGGCGAAGGTCGATATCACCCTTCTCCTGGTGGTCTCACAAGAAATGAAAGCGCACATCAATGTGTTTGGTTTTCGAGTGAAGCACGAGGTTCTTAGCAACGCTAATCGCACTCATGCTGTCACAAAGCAAAGGCACTCGAGAAAAGCTCAAACCAAAATCACGCAAAGTGGTCATCATCCAGAGTAACTGGGAACAGCAGCTAGCCGCAGCAACATATTCAGCCTCCGTGGTAGACTAAGCGACACTAGACTGCTTGCGAGAAGACCACGACACCAGAGAAGATCCAATAAATTGGCAAGTCCCAGAAGTGGACTTGCGCTCAGTGCGACAACCAGCAAAATCGGCATCTGAATAACCGCAAAGCGAGAGGGTGGAAGAAGCAGAATACCAAATCCCAAACTCAGGCGTGAAACGAAGGTACCTGAAGATACGCTTCACCGCCTGACGGTGAGAGGTGCGCGGCGAAGCCTGAAAGCGCGCACACAGGCACACCACGAACTGGATGTCCGGGCGTGTCGCCGTCAGGTAGAGGAGCGACCCGATTATACTGCGGTACTCCTTCTGGTCCACTGCTTCTCCATCCTTGTCGACATCCAGGGCAGTCGTCGTCGACATGGGTGTCGGTAGAGGCTTGGCCTCACCCATATCGAACCGCTTCAGCAAGTCCCTCGTGTACTTGCCCTGGTGCACAAACGTCCCCTCTCGGGATTGCTTAATTTGCAACCCGAGAAAGAATGTCAGCTCGCCCATCATGCTCATCTCGAACTCCCTGCTCATAGTATCTGCAAACTTGGCAACCAAAGCGTGAGAAGAACCACCGAAAATGATATCATCCACGTAAATTTGGACCAAGAGTGTGTCTTTGCCTTGCCTGAGGAGAAAGAGTGTTTTATCTACACATCCCATTTTAAAACCCTTAGCAAGCAAAAAGGTTTTCAACCTATCATACCAGGCTCTAGGGGCTTGTTTCAAACCATACAAAGCTTTGTGAAGTTTAAAAACATGGTTTGGAAACTTGGGATTTTCAAAACCGGGGGGTTGCTCAACATAAACCTCCTCCTCTATGTAGCCGTTCAAAAAGGCACTCTTGACATCCATTTGAAAAAGTTTAAAACCCCTGGATGCAGCATAAGCCAAGAGTATCCTAATAGCCTCCAAACGGGCTATAGGAGTGAAGGTCTCCTCATAATCTATCCTCTCCTTCTGACTATACCCCTTCGCTACAAGCCGGGCCTTGTTTCTCACAATGTGGCCCTCCTCTCCTTGTTTGTTTTTAAATACCCATTTTGTCGCAATAGGTTTACAGTCAGGTGGAGGTGGAACTAGAACCCAAACCCGATTTCTCTCAAAGTTTTCTAACTCCTCATGCATGGCATTGACCCAATCCGGATCCGTCAATGCATGTCCAACATCTCGGGACTCAAAATTAGCAACAAAAGCAGAATGAGCAAAATGCGAGATTTGCTGTGACCTGGAGCGAGTGACTCGCTCGCCGATGTCGCCGATCATCTGCTGAGGGGGGTGCTGGCACTGGATGTGTCGTGGCGCCTCCCGGGAAGAAGTGACCTCCCCCTCAATAGCAGCTGGTTCCACCCCGGGTACAAAAGGTACCGCGCGAGGTGGAGGATCCCACGGCCCCCAGGAAGAAGACGTCTCGGGGCCGTGAGTCGTCGTCGAAGCCGCTCTTGGCGGCACGGCAGGCGGAGGGGGTGCTGGATCGTCTATACCCTCAGCACCCTCGTTCTCGTCATCGAAAAGAGGCTCTCCAACCTCGTGATCACCTGCATGCTCAAAACGAGAAGAAGGAGAAACAAGAGTCTCGTCGAAAGTGACGTCGGATGTCTCCACGACTCGGTTAGTGTCAAGGTTAAGAACTCTATATGCTCTAGTGTGAGTACCATAACCCAAAAACACACCGTCGGAAGATCGAGACTCAAACTTGTCCAGGTTGCCTTTCTTCAATATAAAACAATGGCAACCGAAGACTCTAAAGTAACTTACCTTGGGTTGGCGACCAAAACGCAACTCATAAGAGGTCTTCTTCAAAAACGCTCTCAGAAAAATGCGATTCGAAATGTAGCATGCAGTGTTCATAGCTTCGGCCCAATAGCACCTAGGAGTCCTATGCTCATCGAGCATCGTCCTGGCCATCTCAACAAGGGTCCGATTCTTCCTCTCTACAACACCATTTTGGGGCGGTGTGTAGGGGGAAGAAAACTGATGCTCCAAGCTAAGGCGGTTACAAAACTTCTCAAAATCCGAATTCTTGAATTCGGAACCATTATCACTTCTAATAGCTCGCATCGAGTTCAAAGGGAACTCGTTCTGAAGACGCAAAATCAGATTGCGAGCAAAGGAGAAAGTCTCGGTCTTCTCAGTAAAAAAAAAGACCCACGAATATCTCGAAAAGTCGTCAACAACAACCAAAACATACCACTTCCCACCAACCGAGCTCACTCGAGCCGGACCAACAAGGTCCATGTGTAAAAGCTCTCCGGGGTGCGAGGTCATAACCTTGGTCAAAGGATGGTGAGGAGCGGCAACCATCTTCCCATGTCTACAAGAGTGACAAACCAAATCCTTCTCCATCGAAAGCTTGGGCAATCCTCGGATTAAGCCAAGTGAGCTAAGTCTTGCAAGCAAGTCAAAACTCAAGTGACCGAGCCTCCTATGCCACTTCCAAAGGTCAGAGGAAGAAGGATTAGCAAAGAGACAGCGAGAAGATCCAAACGACTCCGAGAAATTCGCGCGAAAAACTTTCCCAAAGGGCGAAATTAGACATACAAGATCGCCCTGAGGATCTAAGATGCGACTAAGGTTCAGTTTAAAACGAATCTCATAGTCCTCATCAAAAAGTTGCGAAACAGAAAGCAAGTTAAAATGCAGGTTAGAAACAAGAGCAACATCGCGTAACACAAAGTGCTCATTAACCCGCACGGAGCCACGAGACAATACCTTACCCTTACTCTTGTCGCTGAAGGTTATGTACTCCTTTCCGGCGACTGGACTAAGGCTGGAGAACCACTTGGGGTTTCCGGTCATGTGCATCGAGCAACCGGAATCCACAAGCCAAATGTCCTCCAACCGTCTTACCTACATCAATAAAAAGACATAGGGTGAGCATACGGTCCAATATTGGGGTTAGTGAAATAAGAAGAATACCAGTGTTGGGCCGGCTGCTCAAAAGAACGGTCAGTATAAAAACCTGTCCTAGCCTGTCTAGGGGGATAGCGATCACCACGCACAGGAAAACGTGGTCCGCTGGGGAAGAAGCGCTCACCGCAAAACTCAACCTGCGGTGGGGGAAAGCGCTCAATAAACCCTCCACCACGGGGTCCGTCAACTGCAAAGGCAGGACCCCGCCGGGCACGCTCTCTACGAGGCCTACGCCTAGGAACCTGAGGAACTGCATCACCAGGCCTAACGTCTCTCCTCGGAGCTCTCTCCTGCCTAGGCCTAACAAACTGAGGTCCTGGACCTCTAGACCTAGTCTCCCTCCTCGGGGCTCTCATCTCCTGCCTAGGCCTGGGACCCTGACGTCCGGACCTAGCAGCTCTCCCCTGAGCCTTCGGCACATGCCCACCATGAGCTGGATGGTACATGTCCGGGTTCTCCAACTCCCGAGCACGGCGCGCCTCTCGCTTGCGCTGAAAGCAGAACTCACTCAAGTGACCATCCCTCCCACAAAAGTCACACTGATACCTCACCGCGTGCAAAGGGGGTTGTTGCTATGCAGGGATGTGGGTATGGTTCACTTTGCCCTTCATTGGCAACTCCTGCTGGATGGGTGGCATTGTGTCCAGCTTGTTCTTGAGGTGGTTTGGCTTGGGTGCCCAGACTTGGTTCTTGGGCGGAGCTCTCGGGGGTTCCTCAAACACCCCATCCTTGGTGGCAGGTTTGGCAGACTCTTTGGGTGGAAGCTTGGTAAGTTTGGGAGTAGTGGTGGAGTTGGGCTTCTCACTCGGGTTAAGACCACTCGACTCTCCAATCTTCCCAAAAGTGGAAAGATCAACATCCTGCGCAAAGCCTACACCTGGACCACCAGCAGCACGCTTGAATTGGGAGATCATCATCCCGAGCTGTGGCTCACCACAAGACACCCATGACAAGATGGTCCGAAGGTATGTGTTTTCTTCCTCGGTTTTGCATCTTGCCATGCTTCACATTGGCAATCTCCATCTCCAGGCCCTCACACAAAGCACACCTCGAGACACAAGTGCTATCTGAGCTGGCCTTTTATAAAGACTCAAGCTTGGCATTCTTCTCTGCCAACTCAGATTGCAAGACAAGACAAGTCTTGCACGCACCCAATAGCTGCGGCCTAGCACGGAGCTCATCCACCTCTCCAACCAACGCAGCATACTTCCCTCTCAAAGTGAGTAGGTCAGTCATGTGCGCGGTGCACGACTCACACTCGACCTCCTCCGACACAACCATGGTGGACTTGGCAAACTCAAGCTCCTTCACTGTGTCCTCCCACTTCTGCCTAAACTCCTTGCGCTCTCTAGCAGCACGCCTAAGCAACTTGTCTTGACTAAGGAGGGCAGCAGTCAACTTCTCAACCTCGGAGGAAAGCTCGTCGTAGGTGAGAGATACCTGGGAGGTGTCGTCGTCGTCGTCGTTCTGAGGCGTATGCTCCAGCTCGCCTCCGACCTCATCTCCGAGCGCCATGGTGCACAAGCCTCCGTCGCCGGCGAAGAAGCACAATCCGTTGAACTTGTCCTCCAGCTTCTTCTTCTTGGACTTGTCATCGCTTGAGCAAGCGGAGTCGTCATCCGAGCCGTCGACGTCGCTGAGCGTGGCGAAGAATGCACGCTGCTCAGCTTGTTGCTTCTCCAAGTACTTCTTCTTGATGTACTCTTTGTCGAAGCCGCCTCGCTTCTTGTGCCTTGGGGGGACGTGCTTCTCCTTGTACTTGGAGTCGTGCTTGCGGCCATGATCGCCCTTCCCTGAGTGCTTGTTCTTCTTGGGGCAGTTGGCGATGAAGTGGTCGGGGTCGCCGCACTCGTAGCATCCGGTGCGTCCTCCTCCGCGACGACGGTTCATGCGGTTGTTGTGAAACCGCGAGAACCGGTTGGCAAGCAAAGCCAACTCGTCGTCTCCCGATGTCTCCAGCTGGTCCTCTGTGATAGAAAAGAGACAAGACAAGGCAAAACCAGCTGAGGGGTTAGAGGAAGAGCCGGAAACCAAAGCCATGGACGAGCGAGAAGGATTTTCAAAAGAAGCCCTCATCATAGCATCAATCTCACTGGACTTGAGCTTACTGAAGAGCTCGTCGCAAGTGAGGGTCTCATAGTTCGAGGATTCGATGATCGCCTGAACTTTAGAGTCCCACACCGACCGATCAAGAGTATGCAAAAGCTTCAAAGCCCTCTCATGATCGTCGAAAGGCAACTGCTCTCTGTTAGCCCTCATCCTGTTGACAATCACCTGAAAGCGAGCGAATAAACTTTCTATGCTCTCGCCAGGCTGATGTCGGAAGTTATCATACTCCCTCTTGTATGACTCGTAGAGCCGGGTTTTGACTTGAGAGGTGCCCTCATGAAAATGCATGAGAGTAGCCCAAATCTCCCGAGCCGTAGAGAGGTGAGAAACGCGATCGAACTCCCCAGCGCTCAAACACGAAAAGAGCGCATTACGGGCTCGGCTATTGGCCTCGTGCTCATCGATCTGCTGCTGAGTCACACGGGCAGCCAAGACCACGTAATCGGCAGAGTTGCAAATATCCCAAATGGAAGTGCCCAAACTCTGCAGATAGGCCGACATACGTATCTTCCAATACGCGTAGTTCGACCCATCGAAAAACGGTGGTTTGCCCACGCCGCGATCCATGTCGCCTTTGGTGGATCTGGAACCGACTAAGGTGGAAGATCCTTAACCCGCTCCGATACCAATTGAAGGACCGAGAAGCTACCCGAAAGCGACCAGAGGGGGGGTGAATGGGAGCTACAAATTTTCCTTTCGGAAACTAGTAACCACTGTCCCAAGAATCAACCCCAAAAGCAAACCCTAGAGCTTGCAAGTGTCCACGACCCTAGATGTAGGGTGGATGCTTCCCAGAAGCACATCGGGACACTACACAACCCTAGAAAGCCAACGCAAAAGACGGAAATCGAATCCGTCAACGAACGAGCGAACCGCGAACGAAACGGCGCAGAACTGCAATGACCGGACTCTAGCCTGCGTCCGGTCAGCAGGGACCGGACGCGTCCGGTCACCAAAAATCCGGTTTCAGACCTTACTGTTTCTGACCGGACTCACTGTACGGAGCGTCCGGTCAATTTTACAGTGCGTCCGGTCGAGCCAAAAACGACAGAGGAACAGTAGCACCTGAGCGTCCGGTCGATCAAAAACCAAAACACGCGCGAACTGTTCAACGACCGGACGCACTGACCTAGTGTTCGGTCGTTTCGAGTCAGCGTCCGGTCACCCCGAAACAGAACTGTTCGTCCACCGAATCGCCTCGATCTCACCCAAACCAATTCCTCTAGGGATCAAACTTGGTGAGATGAGTCACAAGGAGGTTAGTGAGCTATCCCTAAGAGATCATGGCTCGAACCTAACTCCAAATCGGTGAATCGAAGAATTTCAGGGGAAGGGAGAAAAAGTGACCCGAAACTAAAAATCGATCGATCTCCTAGACCGTGAGGTTTGAGATGAATTCCTTCGGTGGAAAGAAGTGCCTCACGATCTAGAACAACTTGGTTCAAACGAAATTGCAAACGATGAACCGAGCAAAGAGATCAAGCGATGGGAAAAACGAGGAGCAAAAAGGATTCCGCGAAGAACACAAGCAAAGCAAGAATCACAGCCACGAATTGCAAGCCGAAGCGCAAACACACGCTACCACAAGGAGGTTACGGCCTCCTTTCCTCAAAATCACAGTACACAGAGTGGAGTCTCTCTGCGGATCTCAACTAGCTAGAGCAGGAGGTGGGAGAGTGGAAAACCTAAGTGCTAGGAAGCAAATGACTGCGCTAACTGAGATGGGGAGGAGGGTGTCTCCCCTAGACTACTTATACTAACCTAGTCTATTTCTATTTCCTACTCTACCCCTCTCTACTCTAATTACAGAGCGAACCAGCTAAACCCTAAGGCTATTCTGATCCAACCCGCAGTGGTAGGTAGATCCGACGGCCACGCCCGCATAGTCGTCCGTGTTGCCTCCACGCAACCTTCCGATTGCTGTCACGTGTCGCCCTCGCTCTGCACCCCCGGTTTTGAGGCCCAAACCGGGAAACCAGCCTTTTCCATCAGCCCCCAGTTTTGAGGCCCAAACCGGGAAACCAGCCTCCAACCCGAGTTTTGTGGCCCAAACTCGGAAACCCGCAGCGCCCGAGTTTTGAGGCCCAAACTCGAAAACCGGCGCACGCCCAGGTTTTGAGGCTCAACCTGGAAACCGTCGCACCCAGGTTTTGTGGCTCAACCTGGAAACCCAGCACCCAGGTTTTGAGGCCCAAACCTAAAAACCGTCCACCCGTTGGTTTTTCCCTAGCTGAACCAACAAACCGATGTCGTAGAGGGGATGCACCTCCCGTGCACCCCATCCACCGACATGACCGCATTTCTTCACTTGTCGTCGCCACAGGCTGCCAGCCACCACAGCTGATCCTCCGGCCTCTGGTCCCTGAGTCCAAGCCTCACGTCCGCCCTTCGCTGTCCGATACATCGGCATGGCACGTCCGCCGCACGGCACGCCCATCCTTCATCGCGCCCAGTCCATCTGCACGACACGTCTCAACTTGACCTTCACCTGCCTTCGATCACTGCATCCGTGCTCGACACCTGCACAACACAAGCCAAAGAACATGCGCATCAAACCAGTTGACAATCACTCATCACTCAGAGACTCGGCATACACCCATGTATACGCAGAACCTCGGAGAAAAAATTATTGTGTCATCTTGTCTCCTTGTTATTCATTGATATTTATCTATTGATCTCTTGCCCGGCTCGGTATACATGTCTCTATCTCTTGCAATTACTTCATTACCTTTATTCTAGTCATAATTGTATCTTAAATACATAGTCTATTTGCTTATCTTGTATTGAGATATATTTGTTGATAAATTGCTCACATAGTTGTATCTTAGCAGTATAGTCTTTGTGTACAATAGAGATCATAATTATTTAGAACTGTGAATAGGTGGCCTGTATTTGACTTAGAGTTGGCGCAACTTGTGCTTCGCCATTTAGCTTACTAACAAAGTTGTTTAGTGTTGTTGTAGATTTTTTATTAGGCTATTCACCCCCTCTAACCATTTAGAACATTTCACCAGCACAAAACATAATCATTGAAAACCGCAACCCCACCAAAAAAATCACGAAAAAGCACAAATTCATCGTCATGCAGCTTCGACATTGTCTCATCCTTTGGAACCCTAGCGTTGTGTCTAGCTTCTCGAGTTATGCTTAGCGAATATATCCAATCCTGCTGCAACATCAAGCTCGATCCGAAATCAGAAGACAAGCCTCGACACGTACTTATCGATGTACCACCCGAAACCTCCACATCATCGATGGGGCAAGCAATATTTCTCGTATGTGCAATTTCACTACCAACAATAACAACCACTCATAAAACACGCAAGAGCAAAAACAAATTATGATCAAACGCAACAACACCAACTCCAACAAAAACACCCACTTTAGAAAGACTTCAACACACAACCCGTACCACACCAAATCCCTCGCAAAAAGCACAACACCGTTAGGAAAGCAACAACAAGGAGCGAACATAAGAGCAAGGTAGAGAATAATCATCACTATCCACACATATATATAGGCCCAGAAACCTGGTAGGCACAAAAAACATGGAACACCATTTTTATCCACGTGGAAATGCATCTTATTCCATGCGCACAAACACAAAACCCCACAAAAAATATCCTAGCAAAACCCTCAAAAGATACGCCAACCAAAAGTATCACGGGCCTAGCGCCCTGAAGACAGACGAGTCATCGCTAGGGCCAAAGGCTCCCGGGCTCTCAAGCTTCACTTGCCCTCCTTTTGGTTTAACGTTGCTTCAACCATTAGGTTGGCCCAAACCCTCTAGGGCTACTGTGGGGGACACCATCGACATGTCCTAGCCTCGTCCAAAGGATAAACCCTCAATCGCTCTTTCCCCTACATCCAAGGAAGCACTTTGGCATGACTGTATTTGTCAGGGTCCAAGGACAATCCTTGATGAGACCCTCACCGCCTGGCTTAGCGACACTCTCGGCGAAGAATGTTGCACCAACATTCCCGATGAAGGTAACTTTGATCCTATGTCATTGCAAGTCGAACGTCGCTCAAAAGGCCTTTCGAACAGGAAGAAACACTCACAGGGTTAGCTATGCACCGTGAGATGAAGGATGGAAGGCGGTGGTCCTAGAGATGGAACACTCCGCGACGTTAGAAGAGTACGTGGAGTAGACGCACAAAATGCGTGATTTGCCCCCTGTACTCCTCCTGTAGTCATGCCCTGCTCAGTAAGGGCAATTTGTAGTTTAACCACGTCCTTGAATATGACCTATAAATACTTGACGGGTGGCACAGTAAGGATGATACCCAAATGACTATTTATCTTCAAATTTATTACAAACTTCTCAATGCATCACTCTTGTCCCTACCCTTGCTTTATCTTCACTATAGGCGTCTCAACCTCCTTCGTGCAGCTGGGTAGGAGGCCATGTGAAGCCCTGTGTAAACAAAATAATACTGATTGTGAAATGTACTTTCGTAATAAATTTATTATGATATATAAATGTTGTTATTTCTTTTTGCAAAAATTAATATAAATTTAAAAGTTTTTGCCTTATCAAGAAGGGAAATGTTTGCTTATTTTAGAATGGTGTGAGTATATAAAAACATGCCTGAAGTTTGAATTTTAGAGGTGGTTCAGTTTGATTTGAGTTTTCCTGCACAACAATTATTTTTTTTAAAAAAAAATGGAGCTACTGAAATGCAGAACTCGTGAGGGCAAAACTGTCATATCGCATGTGTGGGAGGAGTGAGACCGCGGAGGATTTTGTCGTGTGGTGGCTCGTGATCCACATCCACTTTCCCCAATCCCTATCCATCCATCCGCTTCCCCCCGCCGCCATCTCATTGCTCCCTGACGAAACCCTAACCCTGCTGCCTGCCGTCGATCTCCACTGTTGCGGCGGCAGCATGGAAGAAGCAGAGAACGGCATGAGGAACCGCTCTCCGACGCGCGCCCCAGGCAGCGGCAACGGCGTGAGGAAGCTATCTCCTTCTCCGACGAGGAAGAACGGCGTGAGGAACCGCTCCCCAACGCGCGCCCCCGGCAAGGGCGTGAGGAAGCTGACCCTTTCTCCGACGAGGTCCTCCGCCCCGGAGCAGAGGAAGCCCTCTGCCTCGCCTCCGCCGCCGCGCGTCCCCAGGTGGCTGATCCTCGACCGCATCGTCCACCGCAGCAGCAGGAGGCGTTGCGGGGTCGTCGAGGACGACGCCACGGCCTCGTTGCTCGCCCACGACTGCGTCGGCCGCCCCGTCCGCGCCTCCCTCAGGATCGCCGAGCCGCCCGCGGTCTCCCGTCTCTACATCCATTGGACGGGCAGGCCGCCGATCGAAGGCTTCTCGGAGCCCAGAGCCATCGCCGCGCACCGCAACTCCATTCTCTTCCGGATGGCCGTCCCCTTCGAGGATCCTCTGATGTGGAGCAGAGTCCCCTTCTTCCCCTACGACTACTTCGTCTACTCCTGCTCATCCTCATCACCGCCGACCCTGACCCTGCTTCCCCCTTGCTTCCACGGCGGCGACACCAATCCCGAGCTTGATAATTTATTCCAGCCATACCGGAACCAGCAGCAGCGCATCACGTTCGACCAAGATGTGGGCATCCTGTGCCATGGCGACCAAGGCGAGTTCACCGTGGCACAACTCATGTTTTCTGAGGATGATGAGTTTGAGTTCTGCGTGCTGCACCATCCACCTCCTGGCTCTCGCATTTCAACGGAATGGTGTGTTCACAGGGTGCAGAAGCCTCCTGACATGAAGATAAGCATCTACTCGTGGATGACTGATGTTGTCCTGCCCATTGGCAGATGCTTGTGCTGGGTCGATTACTACCAGGGAATCCTTCTTGTTGATGTCCTCGCTGACAGCATCAGCGACGACACTGATCATCATCAGCAATCGCTCCGTTACATTCCTCTACCTAAAAAGGCTCTCAAGTCTCGCCGTCCGTACAGGGACGCAGGCTCACCAGACCCATTACGGTGTGTCTGTGTCACTGACAGTGGTGTCATTAAGCTCGTCTGTATTCTTACCGAACGCCCTGCTTCGTCTTGTCCCTTCACCATAACAACTTGGACTTTGGATGACAAACACGAAGGAAAATGGACGATGGATGTCGACACCACCATGGGAGAAGAGAAATTTTTCAGTCTTTTCGGCGCTGGCCACAGTTTCCTTCCACGGGTGCAGCCAAGTTTTCCTTTGGTGAGCTTGGGTGATCCAGATGTCATCTGCTTCCTGCTGAAAGATGAGGACCGTGGCCTTTTCTGGATGATTGAGGTCAACATGAGGAACAAGAAGCTACAGTCATGCACCCTCTATATCAGTGAAGAAGAAGAAGAAGGATATCCCCCAAAAAGGGGCCGCCGGAACAATTTCTATGGTCACTACTTTATTCCCAACAAGTTCTCCTCTTACTTGAGTGAGGATGCCATCACAAGGTAATATTATATCTCTTGCAATTGCATCTTGCTTGTAGCATGCTGACTGTGCTGTTTAGCAGCCTCTAGTTTACATTTGAAAGCATGAGGAGAACATGATGGTGTATGTTGCCAGGTATTTAGCGTATGCAATTTCTGTGCTAAGTTAAATAAGTAGTCAATCTGCTACCAGTGATTTGGCATGTTGAGATATGAATAGATTAATCTGCTAAAATCACATGGTCAAACGGTAACCTAATCTTATCATTGTTTAAAGTCATCGATGCAATACTATGCATTAAGCCATTAAACTAGTGAACATAAGTGTTATTCTGTTTAGACTTTGTTTAACCATGACTTTCCAATTTGTGTTCACCTGTTTTTGTTCTATGGTCCGAAAGCCTATATAGTTTGGGATCCTAACCAAAACCAGAGCAACCAGTATAAAACAATGTGCAACCCTCACCCAATTAGCTCTGATTACAAACCAACTCTACGTACCGAAACCAAGTGCACGTGCTGTATGATATTGACATCTTCACTTTTTTATGAACAAACCATCTTGATTACCATACTGTTTCTGATAGAAAAATCTTCTATCTCGTTCACCAAAACATAAAGAGGAAACATGATAGGTAAATCAATTTACTACACTAGAGGCTAGGGAGGCTATGCCCATAGTTGGATTTCTACCATGGTTATTGGTACTTAGGATCAAGAATGTATAGAAAGAAGAAAACTTGTCAGAAATGTCGAGTGGCCATGACATTGAAAAACATTCAGTCATGCTCCTAAGGTGATTGTTACATCCATTACTCTAACGTAAGGGACAATTTGAACAGGCTGAGTAATGTCAAAGTTATATGATGCCAAAGTTGTTTTCTATAATTCAGTTAAGATGCAACTAGTTGATTTGTTAATTGTACCTGTATATATTTACTAAAATAATATATGGCAATTATCAAGACATGGAATGTAGAAATTATCTAACTGTGTTTTGTTTTCTACTCTTACATATCATGTATGCAAGTATGGAACATTGATTGCCTTGTGACTTTGCTTTGTTTTGTGCAGTTGGGAACTAAGTGAAAAGATGCAGGCGGCAAAAAAGGAGAGAGGGATGCAGAAGATTGGTCTGGAAGCAAAAGTGAAGTGATTTACTGGATGGATGACAGCACATTTTGAAGACCCATGTTGTGTCTGTCTCGTGTGGAGAGAGGTGGAGGCCTTCGTGCCATGTTGTTTGAGAGACCTTATTTGATATTGATACTCAACCCTGACACAGAGCACATTAGGCTTTTGGTTCTGTCTTGTAATGGCTTTTGGTTGTGTCTTGTAATGTGTCCTCTCCATGGAGAGACGTGGACGTTGAATGCACATGCTGTGTTAGGGCACTCTCAATGCTAGAAACCACCATTCTATAACTTTAAGACCTTATCACTAGAAACTATCTTTCCTAATGCATATATTGTACAAATAATTTCTATGAAGAAAGAAATTTAATGCAACCCAAACAAACAAAGATTAGCTGTGCCAAACAGTACGTACGTAGACTTTCTTGATGCATTGCTACCCCTGCTCATACTATTTCATATTTGCACGCAAAAACTAAAAAAAAAGGGTACATGTTCAGACTTCAGACTACTTTCAGAGATACTACAAGTTTAAACTGTTTTCAGAGATATATTACATGTTCAGACTAGTTTCAGATACTACAAGTTCAGAGATACTGCACGCGTAGGCTCCAGCTCCCAGCTCCCAGCTCCAGCTCCGTGGTGGCGAGTCTGTTGACGAGCGCGAGCACATTGCTGGTGGTCTGGTGGAGGTGTCGGTGAGGAGGACATGGAGCCTACTAGAACCTTCAGTCGCACAGTGCCCGCGAGCTCCATAACCGGCCTTGCGAGGTCCCAGCGGGCAGCGGCTGCAGCGTGCAAGCTCCTAGTCCTACCGGCAACGCGCAGAGGATCTCCAATCGCCCGATCGAAACCATCCTCTCCTTCCCAACACAGTCGCCAGTCGCCATGGTTTCCAGCTACCTCGTCGCGCGTGATGATTCGGTTTCTATCTTAGAAACCAAGTCTACGTTCTATTCATTAATATCTACGGTCTGCTAACTGTCGAACTTTTGGGCATAGACTAGTCCATGCTTGCCTGCTGCATTGCATTCTGGTGGTCTTATGATCGTGTAGTGTGCAGCAAGGCCCATGAATTTTGGGACTGTATCTGGGGCCTAAAACTCTAGACAACTTCCCCAATTCCAAACAACAAACGACAACTGAATCTAGGGCTTAAAGCTGTAGACAAGTTTCCTAATTGCAAACAACAAATGACAGATATGATGCTACCAATAAAATGGGGTTAAATTGATAACTCAGGCTGCATGATAGTAGCTTTTTTTAAAAGATAAGTCATGAAAGTTTCTTAAGTGAACATGGAGAGTCAAATGCATCTCAGAGAAATTAAAAGAGTAATCAGATAACGATGGGGATGGGGGGAACCCGACCCGCAGCTTCCTCAAACATATCTCTTGCCCTTCCCTTTCCTTGTTTTAGTCTGCCATTCGAATTCCGACGACGAGGACTGCTGCTCTTCTGGAGCAGGAGGAGGCTGAGACTGCTGCTCTTCTGGAGCAGCTGCCATGGAGGTCTCACAGCCCATACATTGGATCCCTGCCTTGAACTTGGTGTTGAAGACTGTGAAGACCCTGAACTTTCAGGCGGTTTCCCCTTCCCCGCCGTTGAAGATTCTCCTCCACCCTTTTTACCTATGTATATGGCCAAGAGAATACATGTACATCATTCAGTGCAAAAGCTGATATAGATAAGCGTATTAACAAGTACCAATATGAAAATGAAAAGGACACGACACTACATCTCCACTCCGAATGAAAACTCCGCAAAAAACTTGAAAAGGACTCACCAACTATATATTAGATAGGCTTTATGATTATTAATTACTCAAATTTGTTGTTCATGTGAGGCTAATATATGCATACTCTACCAACTATTAGATAGGCTTTATGATATTAGTTACTCAAATTGTTGTTCATGTGACTAATATGCATACTCTAGTGACATACAAATTTAAACTACTGATTAAGGAAAAATATTAATGCATGGAGGGTCCGATCAAAGTTCATATACAAAGTAATATTAATAAAAAAATAAAATGCTTTGAAGGTGGGGGGACAATAAGCAGGAACCCTTAGCAAAGTTAGGATGTGATTTGAGTTTTGACAAGCACTACAATGTGTTCCATATTCTTTTTTTACAGTCTTAATGAAAATTGAAGTATTTGAGAAGAATGGGTAAGGGGCAACTGGAAATGACTAGGTATCTTTTTATTTTTGTTTACTAATATTACTTCTTATGAAAACTTGCCAAAAAGGGTGACATAAAGACAATCACTTTTTTAGCTAAAATCCTAGAAAAGACTATAATGTCAATCTTATATTACAGAAGAAAAATATGTACTGACATGGTGTCATCATTGTTTCCATTAGTCGATTCACTACAAGGTAAAGGGTTCAACACCAAGGAACCTATAGGTTGCCAGTCTAATCAATCTGGTAGCAGGACATAAAAATATGGTACTCAGGAAACAAGAAGTCGTAGTATATATTCGCAACAACTGAGAAAAATGGAGATGTTCAACTGTTGCCTTCGGAGGAAAGGTAAATATTAGAGAATAGTCAAAGACTTAATAATGATTACAGGGTGATTACACATATATATAGGAGAGAGAGGGGAGCCCAAAGGGCCTGAGCAGCCAGAGGTGGCGCATAGGGAGGAGGATTACAGTTGGCACATAAATAATTCTAACAGTAAACATGGAATAATAAATTTTCATCAAAGTTGTCTGATAGTCCAATACTGTGACTTCAGCAATGCAAGGCAGCAGTCAAATGAGTCAAGAATACATAAACCCAAGCTTTGTAACTGCACTAGTCACTTGAGGAAACAATAAAAAATGCTCAGAATGAAAATTTATGAACATCAGATCCATGCAAGAATGCATGCATATGGTTGATTTCCTGGGCAAGTATGTGGAGTTCTGGTCAAGTGCCAAATATGCCATCTAAGTTCTCTCAATAAGTTATCTGCTGAACTGACAACTTTTGCCTCTTGTAAAAGTTGCAAGACTTTCACATTGTAGTGCTTTGATTATATTTTACACAGTATAAGTTCATTCGTCTTGCCTTCTCCGAGTTCTAAACTAAATTAAGATAAACTGTATATGATACTGAACTTCCTTCTGTAAATCTGATATTAGGTGTGATTTGCATCATGCAGAAGGATATCTAGACATGTTTTTCAACAATTTTTGGAGAAAGTGGAGACAAATACCTGACTGTGAAAGATGACAAAAGTGGCAGGTACACCTTACTTGAGCTGCAAGTAGCCTACAAGTTATAAATGTTAGATTTCAATTTTAAACGCTGAGACAAAGTAAGCTACAGGTTTTAAAACATACTCCTGCTCAATGTCAACTTTGTCACTGACGATCCAACGATAAATGATGTCAGGAATCAAATTTGGATTGTTTGCAGGTATCATAAGCTCAATACCATCATCATTCTTGAATTTTTCCTTCCAAGTCTTAGAAGACTTGTCCTAGAAAAAAAGGAATAGATTAAGATAATTAAGCGGAACACATGGCAAAGAAAAAAGTGAAGATTAAATTTGCCAACAGATAAAATTTAAGACATTTATATCTCCTGGTATGACAAAGAAAACAGTGAAGATTAAATTTGCCAACAGATGAAATTTAAGACATTTATATCTCCTGATATGGCAAAGAAAAAAGTGAAGATTAAATTCGCCAACAGATGAAATTTAAGACTTATTTATATCTCCTGATATGATTAATTTTTCTACTGGAACAGATTTTTCTTGGTTGTGCAAGTAGTCATGTAGGCAAAGCTAAAAAATAGAGAGGGTGCAGTTGCCTTATAGGTGTGGACTTGTGCCATAGGGTTACTGTACATTAAAATTTTAGTTAAAATCATTGTTTTATCATTTTTCAGGGGGATGCAGTTTGGTTGTGCAAGTAACCATGCATATACTTAAGTCATTAATTGTGCATATGCGGGTGTGTTTGCATTGGTTGAGTGACTAACCCCCTAGCCACACAGCTGTATGGACAATGTTAGAGTGTTTGATTTGTGTCTAGAGGGTTAGCCAAGCCTTGCCGACCATACATACCAAGTTATAATAGTCAGGCTATGATAATTCCAGTTAGGTATTGCAAAACCAAAGGTTGCCATTGACAGATGCTAAAGGCAGCTAATTTTAAGCTAAACTTGGACATGTACACGCATGTCCAAAGAAAGCCATAATTTGCATGGGTGTTTCTATTATAGCAGTAATAAAGTAACAAATCTGTTGTACTATTAGTTTCGACTTGACTTTAAATAAAGAGAGAGAACTCACAAATCGATTCGAGGGACCATGGATATATCCATCCCGCATAAGTCTGAACGCGCTGTGCCTCGAATCAGTATATGGTTTATTATGATTATTACCATATGCTATTACGTCATCAACAATGCAGTTTTTTTCAGACTATAAGCATTAGCATAATCCACATCATGTTGCTCAGGTACTTGCATTGCCCTGTCCCATGCCTGTTGTACAGATGTAGCCAAGCTTTTTTGCTTTCTACGCAACATAACTAATAATATGCCCCTGGCAGTAGACTCCACACACACATGTGTGTTTCAATAAATAGTCTGTCCGCACTAGTTAAGACAGGACTTTTCAATGTTTTTAGAAAACCAGTTAAGTTCTCAAGATATGGTGGAAATTGTGATACCAAATCTGATTTCTTGCTGTGGAAAATTATCTCTATATAATCAATCAGCCTAGTCAAATCAGCATGCATTGATCTACTGTTAAGTCGCCTATTAGCACTTTTAAACACCAAAACATGACCATAGGAAACCTTAAAATCATCCAAATTAAAATCACCCTCCCAGCTTTTTGAGTCAGCAAATGCTCTTGTAAAGCATTTTAACCAAGTGGATAAAAATAGGCATCCTTCTTTAGTCATCACCAATGAAACCCTTCCATCTGGTAAAGTAAACTCTGCTAATAACTTGTCTTTGTTTCTTAAAATATATTCATTTATGGTGACCCTGAAACATAAACAATAGAAAAATAAAAATAAAATAAACAAAAGAGTTAGAAAAAATATAACGAAAGGAGATAAAGAACAATAAACTTACCTTCCTCCAAGAAGCCTAGCGCAAACATGAACCGTAGTGTCCCGTTCTATCCCGTAAAACAGAAGGCTACCATCGGGTTCAAGTATTTTTCTGCCATATACAAAATATTGGCATTCCAGATTCGTCTTCATCTTCTGTGCATACAAGTCCATCAAATGTTGAGAAGATTGATTCAAATTTATTCTCAGGATCAATTCCCCAGAGACATGCCTCACAAAGATAGGTATCAATAAACCATCATTATCTTTGGAATCACCATTATGTTTACTATCAATATTGCTCAATTTGCACTCATTGGTCTGCTGGTTGTGAAAGCAAGGCATATAGCTGTAATCCATCTTCTTAATACATGTGGTTTTATCCACCGGGAGGCTTGCTGCCTTGGGATCCTAGATACATACAGTTGGTGAAATTGTTGTGTTGAAAGATGCATTGGATAAACAATGAGCTATGAGAATGTGGATGACGAGTGCGATGAATCCTTACATGTAGATAACACAGAAGATCCACCGCTGAGGTTTCCATCGGCCATTTAATATGATCACTGAGAATTCAAAAAGGACGAATCGGATTTCATGTCATTGTTAAAAAAAATATATATGCGTGATTTTTAATTGGATCGCATATCATTAGCATTTAGAACATCGGCAGTCTGACACACCTTGTCCTCACTCGAGCAATCTGATGAGCAAGCCAGGGTGTTCCATTGCACAAAGTGATATTAGCAGCCATGTAGTGCAGTTCTCGCTCCTGAAGATTGATGGCAAGCTGTTAGTCAAAACGTGATGGAACACCAAACCAGAATTAAAGACAATCTTTTTTTTCCAAAAAATGGATTATAAACACAATCTTAGTGCAGCAACGGAGGCTTCCACTATTGCTACAGCCGAACTTAATAACATGTTCTCACAAAACGGCAACCGTGAGCTACATGTTATGTTGTGATAGCCTGCTAATTAATGCAGAAGATTGCACACTTAACCAGTCTATTATTGCTATTACTTCATGCTGAAATTAAGGAAAGGTAAAGGCTATGAACCTGGGACTAGGATGCACCTAGACAACACACAGGATTATTTCAAATAGCTTCCAGAAAAGTATCTAGGAATGGCTGGAAAATTTGACAAGGAAAAACAACAAACAGCGTACTTTGGCAACCTTAAGTAGACGTGACATGCTTCTCCAGCCAAGGTTATGTTTCCCCCATGATGTCACTACATATCTGTGAGATAACTGAATCTTGCAGAGTGGGGCCACTCTATCACTATGATAATGAGTTGATGAACTGTGTTTTGTTGAACCATCTTCATAATACAGCTTCCTAGTAGCTATGGATTTATCTGCCAGAAAGCAGCTTCTTGCCTTCGGGTCCTACACACACAGAAGGTATATTTTTTGTGTTGAAAGATGCATTGGAACAAACAAAGAGCTTTGAGACAGACGATGCGTGTGATAATATCTGACATGTACTTAGAATTGTAGATAAGTCAGAAGTACAATTGTAACCCTGATGAAATTATTATTATTTGAGTTAAATCTGAGAAGATGCGAAATTATTGTTTTGTAAAAAGTAGGGAAAACAGGAAAGTACAAACATTAAATAGTCATGGCAGATGGTAAATTTAGCTAATGTATTACACGATTCATCAAATATAAATGGGACTGGCTGCACAGTAGACATGCACAACAATAAATAACATACCTTAGCAGGGTTAAGTTGAGGTGGCAAGGTTCTCGAGCCAAAGAGCAGAGCCTCTCTCTTTTCACTGTGATCATGAGTGGAGGCGTCATTTGTTGACAAAGCCACATTGAGAATTGAGTTGTAGACTGATGTCTTCTCATCAACCATGAGAAGCAACATTGGTGACGAAGCAACAGCACATCCCTTCATGGCCTTTCCGCAATCCATCTCTCCAGAAACTGTTGTTTCATCTTGCAGGAGACTTGCTGCCTTGGCATCCTACACATACAAAAGTGAACTGTTATGTTGAAAAGGCGCGTTGGATGGATCTAACAGGTGGGTGGGCTAAGGATCTGAGGTAGAGCTCGATCGGGAAAATAAAAAAACCCAAGAAAAGTAATCATGTGGAAAGGAGCAGAAAACTCCCAACGTTCCCAGTTGGAGGCGGCGAGAGCTCCGGCGACCGCGGCCACGGTTTGCTGATGCGGCGGCGGCGGCTGGAACGCCATGACAGCTAGATGAGGAGACCTAGAGAGAGAGTTGGATTTGGTGGACCTGGACGTACGTACTGCGACAAGCAGGAAGGGAAGCTAGGCAGCTGCAAATAAACCCCAAGGCCGACCCCGCCCCGACAGATTTGAGATTTGACCGGATGAGGAGGAGACTACTATCATCTTGCTCGTGCTCGTGCTCGTGCGCACAAAACCGAAACCGAAACCAAAACTTCAATCTTGCTCGTGCTCGTGCTCGTGCGCACAAAACCGAAACCGAAACCAAAACTTCATCTTGCTCGTGCTCGTGCTCGTGCGCACAAAACCGAAACCGAAACCGAAACCGAAACAAAAACTTCCCGGAGACAAGACGAGACCCCAAGGAGGAAAGAAACAGCGAGACTAACCATGAACCTGTTGCGCCCAGCACCGTTGATGGTTCCCACCACAGCGCCCAGCACCGTCGCGCCGGCGCCATAGGAGCAAAGAAGAAGAACTCCTAGTGGCGGGCGACGTCGTCGGTGCTGCTCCTCCAGCACGCCAAGCTCGTCGTCAGGGGCTCTTGCCAATGCTTCTTGCGGCGGCGGCGGCGGCCGCATCTTGCCGCCCGAATCAGAGGTCACGTTCGTCTCGTCCTCGCGCTAAGGGGAAGGGCGGCCGGCCAAGAGACGAGCAATGGAAACGTGCTTCGGCCGGGGAGGAGAGGAGCAATGCTGAATGCTGAGGCCATGTTTAGATCCCAAAACTTTACAAGATTCTCCATCACATCGAATCTTTAAACACATGCATGGAGTATTAAATGTAGGTAAAAAAAATAACTAATAGCACAGTTTGTCTGTAAATGTCGAAACGAATCTTTTGAGTCTACTTGGTCCATATTTGGACAAAGTTTGTCAAATAACAACGAAAGTGCTACAGGAACTTTACACCCAAATTCCTACCAACTAAACACCCCCTCAGTGCTGGATGCTGGGGGAGAGAAAAGGGAAAGCAAGGAAAAGTGGGAGACCGACCGAGGCAGGGTGGGGATGGACTGCTGCTTTGCTCGGTACCTCTTCCTTTGTCCTTGATTTTTTTAAAAAAAATTTGTCTCTACTCTACAGTACGTGACAAAAGACCATGCACTTTGCAAACTCTCTGCTTCAATTTTGAGGCCAAGCAAGGAATCCCCCTGGTTGAACAACTATTTGTTTGTAAATAAGCAGTTACATAAAAACATATTAAGGCCTTGTTTAGATTGGTAAAGTGAGATTTTTTTTCTCAAACTGTAGCATTTTCGTTGTTATATATTTGACAAAAATTGTCGAAATATGGACCAAGTAGACTCAAAAGATCCGTCTCGACATGTACAAACTAAAAATATAATTAGTTATTTATTTTACCAACATTTAATACTCTATACATGCGTCCAAATATTGTGTGATGAAAAGAGTGAAAAAAAAGTTGATAGTTTGAAGGCATCTAAACAAGGCATGTATATCTATATATTATTATAATAGTTGGAACGAATACATACAACACAAGCTGCAGCATATGCTAGTTAAAAAGTAAAAAGAAAAAGAAACAGGTGGGGGCGCATTTGATGGTGAGGTAGCAAATTGGAGTGCCTCTTGTCACAGACAGTTGTTTTGTTTTTCTTTTTGGCGCCGATATGATTTGGAGTCAAGTTATTGAAATGTACAGTAAAGCACAACTTTTATTTGTAACAATGTACTACTCCCTCCGTCCCAAGATATAAGACGCGATTTGACTCGGTGCTGTCTCCAAGAATCAATTTTGACCTATAATTTCTCTCATAATATATAATTTATAGAAATAAAAGTTTGATCATTAGAAAGTATTTCTAAATATAAATATAATGCAACTACTTTTATAGTATAAACTTTTTATATGATTAGAATAATTGTTAGTCAAAGATAACAAAAGTTTGAATTTTAAAATACGTGCGTGCCTTATATCTTGGGACGGAGGGAGTACTTACTGTACTCCTATATTCAAGCATGTACTAGTAGGAGTACGTATATTGAAGCATGTAGATCGAAGTAGTAGGTAGTAGTACGTGTACTCCTACAGTATACTACTATTCAAGAAAAGAAAAAAATTGAAAGTAGGGAAAAAAAAAAAGGTGCAATGATGCGTGGCGCTGCTGCTAGCTGCTGCTGGTCGTGCGTGCTCCGGCCGGCGTCCTCTTTGTCCGTGCACCGGCCGGCCCGGGCCTTGAATGCTGTGGAGCTCTTTGTGATCTTGTGCATGCATGCACATGCACATGCACCTTGTCCTCCCATCGAATGCGAATGGACGAGTCAAACAACGGTTCAGTAGTACTGTGGTTCAGCTCTGGTTGTCTGTTTGCCTGCCTGCGCTGCCAACGTCGTCAGCACTTGGCAGCGGGGCAGTAGTAGCGAGGCAGCGGCAGCACTTGTGCGCAGGCATCCATCCATCCATCCATCCATCCGCTCCATCCTCTCAACGCGTCTCTAGCTAGGGCTACGGCTGCTGCGTGCTAGTCCTACGTGCTACGTACTGTACGGCTGTTGGCATAGCCTCACTGCGCTTTGTTTACATCAATGAGCTACACGATGGTTAGGCCATCACCAGGTTCCAGGGGCCAGGGGGCATTTGATTTGAAATCGTCCTGATCGATCTTGCCGGCGGCTTGGCCGGTCGGGAGACAGACAATGCGATGGCAACATGGCACTAGTGTACTACAGTATAGTATAGGCTGCCATGCCATGCCATGCATAGGAACCGGTCCCGGTTCGCCCGGCGTTGCATGCGTCGCCCGCGGCAGTATGGTTTACGCCTTGTTCAGTTCGCGAAATATGTTGCGAAAAGTTCTGTAGCACTTTCGTTTTATTTGACAAACTTTGTCCAAATATGACCCAACTAGACTCAAAAGATTCGTCTCGACATGAGCAGACTAAAAGTACAATAGTTATTTTTTTTACCACATTTAATGCTTCATGTATGCGTCTAAAACGAGTACTGCGCAAATATATTGGGGTCTTTTTGCGAACTGAACGTGGCTTACTAGTCGATAGGTTGAGTGTTGGAGTAGCACAGAAGTTGAGTGATAGGATTGGCGAATCAAAATCAGATCAACCCCGCAGTACCCCTACTCCTAGCTCTCTCTGACCACCTATGCCAATGCCTCATCAGGGAGAACCTCTGCCTCCTTCAAGGCTGGCTAATTTTTATTTTTTATTTTTTTTTTAAAGCTGGCTGGCCACCCTTTCCATGCATGAGACCCCGTAGTACTGTAGGTGTGTACTCAAGTCACATACGGAGTACTGCCCGTAGTATTGACCAACAACGAACGGGCCACAAGTGATGAGCGACCGAGTTCCACTCCGATACACATGTTTAGTATGGAGTAGGAGCACAATACAAAAAAAAAAAAAAAAAAACCTGAATTCTAGCCATGATTTAGCTCCAAACAGACAAAAACAATATCTCCTGTCATATTTTGAAACTGTAAAGTACTATAAATATAGACTACAAAAATTACTGATTACAAAGTCTACATGTAATATGCGAGACGAATCGTATCATGTGCTAATGACAGATTAGTTAGTTAGACTCAAAAATTTAATGCAATAATAAATCTAATTCCCTATTCCAAAGCGATGCAAATTTTGGAGTGTTACACTCTGCCCACATCGGATTTTGCGGCTCCACTTTAGTCTATTAAAAAAATACAATAATTACAAAACATAAACTAGTTTGTCAATCGGGAGCTAATTAATTTGCGGGACGAATCTATTAAATCTATTTATGCTATGATTTGACAATATGACGCTACACTAATGATGGATTAATCTGGGAGTACATATATATTAATTTTATAATAGACTAAATTTTAAACTTCAGTCCCCTGCAACCAAACACCCTTGGTTATACGTAACACTTAATAACTTTTAATTAGACGTCGTTCACGCCCATCATCAGACGGCCATCACCAGGGTCCAGGGTTCAGATCGAGGGGGGGGAGGGGGGAGTGTTTGAAATTGTCATGCATAGGCCCGGTCGGGAGCGAGACAAGCGATGGCAATATAATGGCTGCGTAGTCCTATGGCAAGTCGTGGCAATATTGGGGTCGCCCGTATCGATCAGCTTGCACGCCTCCACGGTACTGTACGTACACTAGCCGGCACAGGATTGACGAGTCAAATCAGATCGCTGCCAAGCGTCTCGCCTTCAACATATACGTATTGATCACCGCTCCCTGGCCGCAGCTACTATCTACTACTCGGAGTCTACTAGCACTACCAGAGAACAGGCCTTTGGACGATTTGCAAAATCAGCATTAGCCACGGAAAAATTTGCGCCCGGGACTAGAAAGTCCTTTAGCCCCGGTTGGTAACACCAACCGGGCTAAAGCTCCCCAGCCCAACGGCTCAATTGTCAGAGGGGCCTTTAGTCCCGGTTGGTGTTACCAACCGGGGCTAAAGACGGCCTTTAGCCCGGGGCCGTAACACCAACCGGGACTAAGGTTTTGCCCCGGTTGGTGTATGCAGCCGGGGCTAAATGTTGGCATCTTTAGCCCCGTGCCGTAACACCAACCGGGACTAAAGGTTTTGCCCCGGTTGGTGTATGCAGCCGGGGCTAAATTTGGCATCTTTAGCCCCGGTTGGTAACACTAAAAGATTTTGTTCCGGTTGGTGTACCCAGCCGGGGCTAAATGCCAACATTTAGCCCCGGCTGGGAATAAGGACCGGGGCTAAATGTCCCTCCCTATATTTGAAATGTTCTTCTACCTCCGCCGTGCCCGAGCTCCTGTCTTCATTTTTCTTCATTCAGTCACTGCTTGCTCTTGCTTGCTTGTTTGCTCTCTTCTCCTCCGGTGATTTTTGTTTGTTAACACATCTCCGGCGACGAGTGATTTATTTCATTCACATCTACACCGCCATCGACTCGTGAAAGGTTACTAGCTTAAGTTATTCATTTTTGTAGCTATTTTGAGTTCATTGACTTGATAGTTCAAATTATTAATCTAAAAACAAAATATGACCGTTTAATTAGTTTATTTTAGTCTTTTAGAGAAATGTGACCGGTTTAGAAAAAAAATATATAATACTTTAGTTTAGAAAATGTGACCGGTTTAATTAGTTTTTTTTGAAATAGAGATCATTTAAATCATTTGTTTACACAAAAATTAGAAATATATAATACTTTAGTTTAGAAAATGTGACAGTTTAATTAGTTTTTTTTTGAGAATAGAGATCATTTAAATCATTTGTTTACAGAAATTAGAAATATATAATAATTTAGTTTACAAAATGTGACCGTTTTATTAGTATATTTTATTATTTTGGAGAAATAGAGATCAGTTAAATTAGTTGTTTACAGAAATTAGAAATATATAATACTTTAGTTTACAAAATGTGACCGGTTTAATTAGTATATTTTATTATTTTGGAGAAATAGAGATCAGTTAAATTAGTTGTTTACAGAAATTAGAAATATATAATACTTTAGTTTACAAAACGCAGAAGGATGCCTGCTTGGTATGTTGTTTCGAGGGCACCAAACCAGGTTTTACACCAGCTGGGCCGAGTGCAGTCAGTATGTCCTCAAAGTTAAGGGAGCTGTGCATAAAAAGTACAAGTCTTTGAGGAAGCTTCTGCAGCTCTAGATGCTTTTAACTCAAGAATCAACTCAATTCCTACTGCACCTACCCCTACCTTACCTTCCTATCCGGTTGGAGTGGCAGACAGTACATCTTGTTGGACTGTGATGTGGGAAAAATGTGCAGGTGTTTGTAGTGCTTTGGTTGTGGCCAAGTGGATTAGGTTGCACTGTTATCTTGATGTAATATTAATTAATTAGACAAGTTCAACTGCTACTACTTTTATGCCACCAGTGATTCTTACTAAATTTCATGTCAGACATTTATAATTTATTTGTTTATAAGAATGAGAGATCGATATAATTATGTGATATGTCATATAATGCAGACGATGACACGTCACTGGATGTACAATGTCGATCGTCGCTCAAAAGAGTTCATTGATGGCGTGCATTATTTTTTAAGAGTGGCCGAGGCAAACAAGCGGAATGGTTTTATGTGCTGCCCATGTGCCCTTTGTAATAATCGAAGGAATATTCTAGCTCAAGGAGTCTTCACTCACACTTGTTCAAGTCGGGTTTCATGCCAAACTATAGTTGTTGGACGAAGCATGGAGAAACTGGGGTTATGATGGAAGAAGGTGAAGAGAACAATTGGACCCTGACGATGACATTATTGCTCAATACGGTGACTTTGTGATACTGCAATGGAGGAAGGTGAAGAAGAGGCAAGTGCAGGAGACACAGTCGCTGAAGATGATGCTCTTGGTGATGTCATTCGTGATGCACAAAGAGATTCGAAAGTGAAAAGGAGAAGGCTAAGTTTGATGTATGCTAGAGGATCACAGGAAATTACTATATCGTCTGCTGCAGATGGACAAAAAAAGTTAGGCACAACACTTGAGTTGCTACAATGGAAGGCACAGAATGGTGTATCTGACAAGGCATTTGGACAATTATTGAAGATTATAAAACAAAAGATGCTTCCGAAGCCTAACGAATTACCCGCACTACGTACGAAGCAAAACAAGTGGTCTGTCCTTTGGGTTTAGAAATCCAGAAGATACATGCATGTCCTAATGACTGCATCCTGTACCGTGGCAAGGAATACGAGAATTTGGATGAATGCCCTGTATGTAACGCGTCACGATATAAGATCAGGCGAGATGACCCTGGCGATGTTGAGGGTGAAGAAACGTCCCCGGAAGAAGAAAATCCCTG
This sequence comes from Coix lacryma-jobi var. lacryma-jobi, assembly GCA_009763385.1. Lineage (NCBI taxonomy): Eukaryota > Viridiplantae > Streptophyta > Magnoliopsida > Poales > Poaceae > Coix > Coix lacryma-jobi. The sequence goes on along the minus strand of CM019831.1, from coordinate 5,545,855 downwards.
CCAAGGTTATGTGGTACGCTCCTATAATACCACGCCTGAAACGTCTGTTCAGAAACAAGGACCATGCAAAGTTGGTGCGATGGCACAAAGAAGACCGTAAGGTAGACAACATGTTGAGACACCCTGCAGATGGGTCCCAGTGGAGAGCAATAGACAGGAATTCCCAGAATTGCAAAAGATGCTAGAAACTTAAGGTTTGGTTTAAGTACGGACGGGATGAATCCTTTGGGGAACAGAGCAGTAGTCATAGCACGTGGCCTGTTACTCTATGTATGTACAACCTTCCTCGTGGTTATGCTTGAAGCGAAAGTTCATTATGATGCCGTGCTCATCCAAGGCCCGAGGCAGCCTGGCAACGATATCGATGTACCTGAGGCCATTAGTTGAGGAACTCCTACTTTTATGGAGTAAATCAGGTGTACGTGTGTGGGATGATTACAAACAGGAACACTTTGACCTGCGAGCATTGTTGTTCGTAACAATCAATGATTGGCCTGCTCTAAGTAATCTTTCAGGACAGTCAAACAAGGGATATAATGCATGCACACATTGTTTTGATGACATGGATGGTAGTGTATATTGAAAAAATGTAGAAAGGTAGTGTATCTTGGGCATCGTCGATTTCTTTCGATGAATCACCAGGTTAGAAAGAAAGGCAAGCATTTTAAAGGTGAGACAGACCACCGGAGCAAGCCTCGCAACAGAACTGGGGAAGATGTACTTGAGATGATCAAGGATGTGAAAGTAGTCTTTGGAAAGGGGACGGGCAGTGAACCTGTTCCGAAAGACGCTACGGGACACGCACCCATGTGGAAGAAGAAGTCAATATTTGGGAGCTACCCTATTGGCATGTACTAGAGGTCCGCCACGCGATCGACGTGATGCACCTGACAAAGAATCTTTGTGTCAACCTTCTAGGATTCATGGGTGTGTATGGGAAGTCTAAGGATACACTTGAAGCACGACAAGAGTTGCAGCGCATGAAAGAACGAGACAACCTACATCCAGAGAAGACAGATGATGGACGCCATTACTTAAGACCTGCTAGCTACACTCTTAGCAATGAAGAGAAGGAAATCATGTTTGAATGCCTAAACAGCATCAAGGTCCCATCTGGATTCTCCTCCAATATAAAGGGAATAATAAATATGCAAGAGAAGAAATTCTAAACTTAAAGTCGCATGACTGCCACGTGCTTATGACGCGCAATTGCTTCCGGTTGCTTTAAGAGGAATTCTACCTCCACATGTACGTCTTGCCACTGTGAAGCTCTGTGCATTCCTCAATGCAATTCTCAGAAGGCAATTAATCCACTAGAACTGGCTACTCTACAGAATGATGTGGTTCAATGTCTTGTGAGCTTTGAGTTGGTGTTTCCTCCATCCTTCTTTAATATCATGACACACCTCCTAGTTCACCTGGTCAAGGAGATTCATATTCTCGGTCCTGTGTTCCTACACAACATGTTCCCCTTTGAGAGGTTCATGGGAGTACTGAAAAAATATGTTCGCCAACGTGCTCGGCCAGAAGGAAGCATCGCCAAGGGCTACGGGACAGAGGAGGTCATTGAGTTCTGTGTTGACTTCATTCCTGACCTTGACCCGATTGGTGTTCCTGAATCGCGGCACGAGGGGAGGCTATGTGGAAAGGGGACACTAGGGAAGAAAACATATATCGGTACGGGGAATGATTATTTCAATAAAGCGCACTACACAGTTCTTCAAAACTCAACCGTGGTGGATCCATATATCGATGTACACAAGGAGTTCCTACGATCCCAATTTCCAGAGAAGAATGAAGTTTGGATAACACGTGAGCACATGAATACTTTTAGCACTTGGTTGCGAAAGGAATGTCTGGGGTAATAACAATATTGATGAGCAACTATATTTGTTGGCTAGGCAACCGTCATGGCACATCCTCACGTACAAAGGGTATGAGATCAATGGAAACACATTTTACACCATGGCCCAAGATCAAAGGAGCACGAACCAAAACAGTGGTGTTCGCGTAGATGCCACAGACCCATCTGGGAAGAGGCAAACATATTATGGCCGCATAGAGGAGATTTGGGAACTAGACTACGCACCTAATTTTAAAGTCCCTTTGTTTCGATGCCAATGGGTCAAGGCGACCGGAGCCGGAGTAACAGTTGACAAGGAGTATGGAATGACAACAGTGGATCTCAACAATATTGGATACAAAGGTGAACCATTCGTCCTTGCTGCTGATGTGACTCAAGTGTTCTACGTGAAAGACATGTCTACAAAACCCAAGAGAGGGAAAAATGATGATAAATCAACCAAAGAGCCAAACGCCACATAGTTCTTTCAGGAAAAAGAAACATCGTGGGAATTGAGGACAAGTCAGACATGTCAGAAGATTATGAAAGATGACCGAATACCGCCCTTCAGTGTGACCAAAGACCCAAGCATCCTGCTAAATGCTGAGGAGACTCCATGGTTACGACATGATCATGACCAAGGAACATACGTCAAGAAAAAAGATCACCAGTGTACCCGCTTGATATATATATAGTGATGTTTTAACTAATATTATATATTACAGCTAATAATGATTATGCATAGTCATGGTTCGTTGATGTCGTTGTCGAAATGACTTGATTTATTTTGGCAAGCATATGAGCCCAACTTGATGCCCCACAAGTGGTGTTAGATTTTTCTGATCATTATTTTAATTATTACATTTTTTCTATGTCGAATGAGATAAAAGTTGGTAAAAGTTTGGCTCCATTCTGGATTATTTTGTTGGTAGGCCCAATTGAACCTATAATTATTGGGTGCAAGTGTGCGGTAATTCAGTTAAACCGGAAAAAGTAGCAAAACATCTCCGAAAAAAAACACAAACTTATTGGTTGCCTCACCCGTGCCAACTTATTTGGACAATAAAAGATAAACAACCCAAAATTTAACGTTCATATAATACAAAAAATATTTTCTATCGAGCACCAGTTGTTTCAGATATTAAATTTAACATTTTATTTTTGCATTAACAAAATATAAATTTTCTTTACATTTATATTTGTTATTATAAGAAAAGAAAAGAATTTATGTTACAAAATTTTCTACTATACAATAAGGTAAAAGGAAACACAAATGTTATTTTTAAGTAATTTTATGCCAAATATTGAATTTACTATGCAAATAACAAGTATTACAACATATTAATATACCCAAAACCTAATTCAAAACCCAAAACACAGAAAACCCAAAAATAAAGGCGGGAGAAGACCCTTTAGTCCCGGGCCGTAGCACCACCCGGGACTAAAGGTACCTTTAGTCCCGGGCCGTAACACCACCCGGGACTAAAAGTCTCCCTTTAGTCCCGGGTGGGCTTACGCCCCGGGACTAAAGGTGTTTTAGTCCCGGGCGGTGCCACGACCCGGGACTAAAGCCTCCCCGCCTATATAGGGCACAGTGCCCTCCTTCCTCAGATCGACGTCAGACGCCCGAGCCGCCGCCTCCCAACGCCGCCGTCCTCCTCCGTCGCCTCCTCGAGCTCTCTCGCCGACGTCCGCCTCCCGTCGTCCTCTCCCGCGGCCCTCCTCCCTCCGTCGATCTTCGGTCCTCACCGCGTCTCTCTCGCGCGGGCACGCGCCGCCGCGCGCCTCGTCCTCGCGTTCGCCGCGCGCCGCTGCCGTCCTCGCCGTGGTGCTCGCCGGCGCCGTCATCCTCGTCGTGGTGCTCGCCGTTCGCCGCGCGCCGTCGTCCCTCCGTGGTGGTGCTCGCGGTGTCGTGCGTGTGTTGGTGTTGCGTGTGCTCGCGGCCGGTCTGCTCGCCGTGGTGGTGGTGTCGCCGGCCGGTCTGCTCGCGTGTGTGTGTGCAGTGTATAGAAAAGAAAAAGAAAAAGAAAAAGAAAAAAGAATGAATCATGTGTTCCTTTGGACATTTTATATGTTCATAGAAAAATGAATATATATTTATAGAAAATATGTATAGAAATGTTTTTTACCCTAACAAAATAGTATGTTTACACATGTAGTCCGTCGCCGCATCCTCACCGCGACGTCATCCTCACCGCCGTCCTCTCGTCCTCTCGTCAACGCTGCTGTCTCGCCGTGGTGCTCGCCGGCGCCGTCGTCCTCGTCGTGGTGCTCGCCGTTCGCCGCGCGCCGTCGTCCTCGCCGTGGTGGTGCTCGCCGGTGTGTGCGTGTGTTGTGTGTGCGTGTGCTCGCCGGCCGGTCTGCTCGCCGTGTGGTGGTGCTCGCCGGCGGTCTGCTCGCCGTGTGTGTGCAGTGTATAGAAAAAGAGAAAAGAAAAAGAAAAAGAAAAAAAAGAATGAATCATGTGTTCCTTTGGACATTTATATATGTTCATAGAAAAATGAATATATATTTATAGAAAATATGTATAGAAAATGTTTTTTACCCTAACAAAATAGTATGTTTACAACATGTAGTCCGTCGCCGCCATCCTCACCGCGGTCGTCATCCTCGCCGCGACGTCATCCTCACCGCGACGTCACATCCTCGCCGCCGTCCTCGTCGTCCTCTCGTCAACGGGTGTCCTATGTGATAGATGGAGGAATAGCGTTTATGAAAAATCACTTAGATGTATTTACATATATATGATATGATATTTCCATAGTATTATTTTTACGAATATGGTCTTTATGAATATACGTTATTTAATGTTGTCAAAACTAGACCCTAAAACCTAAATCCTAAACCCCTAACCCTAAACCCCTAACCTAAACCCCATACCGGAAACACCATACCCGAAACCCCTAAACCTAAACATTTACCTAAATCGGTCATGTATATGTTTATGGAATAATCACTTACATATGTTTATGTCCATAGTATTATTTTATGAATATGGTCTTTATGAATAACGTTATTTTTAATGTTGTCAGACCTAGTCCCGAAACCTAAACCCCAAACCCGAAACCCCAAATACTAAACCGACCTAAACCCTGAACCCCAAACCCCAAACACTAAAACCCAAACCCTAAACCTAAACCCCAAACCCCAAACACTAAACCCAAACCCGAAACCCCAAACACAAACCCGACCCTAACCCTGAACCCCAACCCCTAACCCTAAACCCCAAACCCGAAACCACAAACACTAAACCAACCCTAAACCCTAAACCCCAAATCCCAAACACTAAACCCCAACCCTAAACTAAACCCAAACCGAAACCCAAACACTAAACCCAAAACCTAAACAACAAACCGAAACCCCAAACACTAAACCCCACACCCTAAACCCTAAATCCCAAAACCCCAACCCAAACCCCAAACCCGAAACCCCAAACCCCAAACCCTAAACATAAACCCAAACCCTAAAACCCTAAACCCAAACCCCTAAAACAAAACCCCAACATAAACCCAAACCCCAAACAAACCCAAAACCCAAAACACTAAACCCCAAACTAAACCCTAAACCCCTAACCCAAAACCCCACCCAAACCAAAACCCCAAAACCCAAAACCGAACCCAAAAACCTAAACCCTAAACCCTAAACCCGAACCCGAAACCCGAACCCCTAAACCCTAAACCCCAAACACCTAACCTGAACCCAACCCGAAACCCAAACACTAAACCCAAACCCCAAACCCAACCCGAAACCTAAACCTAAACCCCAAACCCTAAACACTAAACCCCAAACCCAAAACCCCTAACACTAAACCCCAAAACATAAACCTAAACCACTAAACCCCAACCTAAACCCCTAACACTAAACCCTAAACCCTAAACCCTAAACCCCAAACCCTAAACCTGAAACCCCTAACCCTAAACCCTAAACCCTAAACCCCAAACCCTAAACCCGAACCCCGAAACCCGAAGACCGAAACCCCAAACACTAAACCCCAAACCCGAAACCCTATGCACGTTAGTTGCAAAAATATGGTGTTTATTATCCTCCATGTCATTCGCAGAAATGGCCGACCCAGTTGACAACATGGAGGAGGAAATGTATGAATTAATCAACAGCGGCGCTAATCAAAATTTAGCAGGTGATGATAACAATAATCAAGAAGTAGATGACGACAGTCAATACTTTGCCGATTATGAAGAAATAATGCAAGAAAATACTAGCGAGGTATATACCTACAATAATCTCTATGTGCACATGAAATTCTAAATTATTTATAAATGTATTTATAATCTACTGTTCCTACATATGTAGCCCTCCGGATCGACAACGACTACCGGGAAGAGTAGGACCGTACGAGGTCCGAAGAAGCCGTTGGAGGGCCGGTACATTATCTCAGAATTCACGAGGAAACAGGCCAAGTACTTGGAGAACATGCACAGAGATTTGTTGCCCACTGGGTGCCTTGTAAGGGATAAGATCCCGATCAGTGCTCGTGAATGGAAGAAAAAGGCAAGTGCTCCTGATATAAGTTTTGTCTCTGATCTTGATAAGGAACTGGTTTGGCAAGAGGTCCTTGCACATTTCACACTTGAAACAGAAGATATAAATTTGAAGGCCAGAGTTCGGGACTGGGCTATGAAGAAAATGGCAACACTATTCCAGGGCTGGAGAAGAACTTATACAACAAATTTATCAAGAAGGACCAAACTCCGGATTTCAACACTAAGGCCTACGTCAAGTTGAGGCCATTTTGGGATGAGTTATGTAGAATTCAAGAAATCAGAAGAGAGTGAGGCACGGATCAGAAGGATACCAGCAGAATGCCCGACAAAAACAATACCACCATCACTTGGGATCAGGTGGCTATAAGAGTGCCCATTCCTAAATGGGAAAGAATGGAACGAGAGTTGCAAGCCAAGGGCATTGAACCAGAATGGATAAAACTGGCCTGAGCGCCGCCAAGTATTGGTTTTTTGGTCATGGAGGAAGCCTGGACCAACAAACAGGAAGGGTACACTATGGCGAAAAACTCCAAAGAGCAGCAGAAAGATTTCTTTATGCTAGAGAAATGGCTGCCAGTGGCAGGTGGCAGCCGAACAGAGACAAGGACGAGCTGACATACGCCCTGGAGAATCTTGAACATGGTGGGAGAACCAGAGGCTATGGGGAGCTGTCATGGGTACATGCCTTCCCTCAGGACAAAGAGACCTATAGAAGCCACGCGAGAAAGAAGGAGGAGGAGGCACAGCGGATGCGCCGGTTAGAAGAAATGGTTATTCAGTCACAGGCCGCGGCTCTTGAAGCAGTTGAGCGAGAAAAGCACTTGAAGGCAGAATGAACGAGGAAATAAAAAGGCAAGTGCAGTTAGCAATGCAAAGTCAATCTGCATCAGAGCCGGGAGTCAACATCAGCCCCCTGAGCAAATGAAAAGCAGTTGCGCTTCCACAGAGGTCCCAGACGCAGCACTGCGCTTTCCTGTGGACGACATCACGAGCCTCTCACGACATGTGAACTGCACATTCCACAGGGGAATACCACAGTCATGGTGGCTATAGGTGTTGTATCTCCTATCGATCCTACGAAGACACCAAGAAGTCATGGAGCAATAATACCTCCTGGATATGCTACGTCTCGGTGGACAGGGTGGTAAAAGGTTACGAGAATGTCGAACTTGACATTAAAGGAGGTGATGGCGAGAATACATTAGGAGAAGCGGAGAAGACATTCATATGTTGGCGCAAGCGCTATATCATAATTCCTGGCGCATCACCTCCTCCTCCTCAACAACCTATCCCTAGGTGTGTATGAAATTAGTGAATGAAACTTAATAGTATTGGTGAGCTAATAGTATAAATGGATACTCATACCATGTTGTTTTCGCAGCAGGACATCCCCCAACCTAAGTCCAATTCTACATTCACCACATGATCACAGTGTTGCGGACGATGATGATCAAGATCAAATACGATGGGATCCATCATCGCCACCGGCCCCATCTCCTCCACGACGGGATCCAACACCGCCCCCGGCCCCATCTCCCCACGGCGTGATCCAACGCCGCCACCGGCCCCATCTCCTCCACGACGAGATCCAACACCGCCACCGACCCAACCATCTCCTCCAAAGCGGGCTCCGACACCGCCACCTGCCCCATCTCCACGGCGGGTTCCAACACCTCCACCGCCAACAAAGAAGAGGCCTGTCACACAAACAAAGGCGTCAGCCCCACCACCTCCGAAGAAGAAAGCACCTGTGAGAAAACCAGCTCCCAAGATGACAAAACTTGCATATGACATGACCGAGGAGGAGACTGACGCTGCAGTGCAAAAAGACTGTAACAAGTTCTTCGAAGCTGCCATTGCTAGTGGTCGAGCAAAGCGAAACCCGGAGAAGCCGTACCTTTTTGTTCGTCCTGAAAAACTAAGGCAAACTGTGGACGCTCACCAAAAAAAGGTACGTGCTGCCCGTAAGGCTTCGCCAAAATCAGACTATGATCGCACACTTAGCAAATCACTTGAGGAGGCAAGAAGGCAAAGAAGAGAGCAGGAAAGGGTGTCCCACAGCTCGGAGAACAAGAGAAGCAATCAGTGCCAGATCTAGTTGTTGATAATGAATACGGTACAAACATGGAAATCATACACGAGCATATGGAGACGTTGATCCTGCGCAACTGCTCGCATTTTTCGAGGAAACTGGTTTGAATGTGGAAAACATACTCGGAGAAGCAGGCATCAAAAGTGCTCCAGAAGTTGATAAATGGCAGAGGGCATATGTATATGGCCAAAGTCTATACAACCCAGCGGCCCTGAGGGATCTTGGTACACAGATGCACTTGCTAAATCAGTGGTACCTTACGATGTGTGGCAGAAAAGCTGATGACTACATTTGCGTCAGAATTAGAGACCATGATTACTTCCGTGGTGATGACATCATATATGTTCAGTTTAATGAGTTACATCAGCTCTGCCACATGGACGCTCTCGACAAATCTCTCGTCAGCTGCTTCTGCCTGTAAGTGATTGTTTCCTTTAATAATCTCACTTTAGCTTATGTATATGTATAAGTAATTATCCTCACACTGCTAGCAAGCGTTTCTAAAACATGTGCAGAAACATGATGAGACAACTAAGGCGTAAAAATGACAAGGAGATTGGTTTCATCGATCCATATATCGTCTTCAAGCACCCAAGCAATACTCACTCGGATGCATGGAAAACTCAAACAGAGAGTAATTTGCGGAGGTTCTTGGTAAACCAAAGGGACAAAAGATATATACTATTCCCCTACAACTTTAGGTGAGTTTTGTTATCATATGCACATTTTATTATAGGTTGACATAAAGAGATATATATATGTGTTGACTATATAAACATAAATGCAGTTTTCACTGGATTCTAATGGTGATCGATCTCCACGAGAGTCGTTTGCTAATCTATGACTCTCTGAGAAAACCACAAGAAGATTACCAAGATATGAAATATTATCCGAGGGTAATGTGATCTTTAAATATTGATTCCTGCTATAGCTCTTTAACTCTGCAATAGTTAATTAACGTTCCAATTATTGTGAAGGGTTTGGACTTGGTTTGTTCAGAAACACCGTCCGGATCTGAAAGCGCAACTTCCTGATCCTCTACTCCTAAATGTAAGTTGTAGAGTACCTCCCCGCCTCTTTACCTTAATTAGCATCACTCAGCAGACGCACGCTCAACCGAGAGTACTCTTTTTACATATTGTACAGTGGGTTCTACGGCAGTCACCGGGAAACAATTTATGTGGGTACTATGTTTGCGAGTTTCTGACGGTGTATGAAAAAAGAACTCCTTTACAGAGTCAGCAAGTACGTAACATGTAAATAAATTTATTTTATTTTTTGTTGCTATTACATAAATATTATGTATGTTAATACTTTCTTTTTATTTTAATCCAAATTGAAGGAGACATGGTTGAAGAACCAGGTGATGGATAAGGTCCGCCTCAAAGCAATTCAAGAGACCATCGCGGGCTTCCTTAATGACCATGTCCTTAAGTCTGGCACCGAGTATTGGTTTAATAAAGACGAACCAATGAAGCCAAACAACCAGATGAACACTTGTATGACCTCTAAGTTAGGAACGGTATTATATTTGTGTGTAAATATCAAGTTAAGCATGCATGCATGGGATAATGTTGTATATTTTATGTACATATGTGTGTATAGCTAGCTCTATAATATATATATATATATGTATAGTTTCATATTTCATTGTGTGTGTAATTGTAAATTTTATGTTGTTTATATTATATTAAGCGAGAATAATACGTGTATTTGAAACTGGCCTAATATAATAGAATATATTAGCATTAGCCGAAGAATACGTATTAGAAAACCTAATGTAATTGTAAAACAAAAAACAATAACCAATTGAAAAGAACAGAAAAGAAGAAAAAAAAAAAGCAGATGGATCTTTAGCCCCGGTTGGTAACACCAACCGGGACTAAAGAGGCCAGCAACGGTGGCCCGGCTGGAGGCCCCTTAGTCCCGGTTGGTGTTAGCCAGCAACGGTGGCCCGGCTGGAGGCCCCTTTAGTCCCGGTTGGTAACACCAACCAGGACTAAAGGGGCCTCAGCCGGGCCACCGTTGCTGGCCTCTTAGTCCCGGTTGGTGTTACCAACCGGGCTAAAGGTCCCTCCATTAGCCCCGGGCCATGGAACCGGGGCTAAAGGTCGGGGCTTTAGTCCCGATTCCTTAGCCCCGGCTCCATGTCCGGGGCTAAAGGCCAAAATGGCCCGGGGCAATAGGCCTGTTCTGTACTAGTGTAGCTATGGCTCTCCCTGCCCATGCCAATGCCGAATATGCTGACCAACAATGGGCCAAGTGATGAGCGATACCGAGTTTACACTCCGATACACAATAAATATAAAAAAAGAAAAAAAAAACATCTAGTACTCTTACTGGTGTGTGTCCCCACTGCTGTTTTCTCCCTCCTTCTAACAAAACATGCAATTCTCGCTTATCGAGGAGTCAAATAATAATTTCTACCGTTGACCAAATTTATATAAAAAAACTACTAACATTATTGACAAAATAAGTATAATTAGATTACTAATACAATATATTTTCATAATAGTTTTATTTAGCGACATAAATACTAATACTTTTTATTAGAACCTTGGTCAAACTTGAACCAATTTGACCTGCACGGATCCCTAATTACATATTTTTATGGATAGAGGGAGTATTAGCTGCTGCTACTACGTACGTATAGTATACTGAACTCTGCTGTGTATCAAAAAAAAAAAAGTTATTCCACCAACAAATAACATGGGAATGAATATATAGTATAGACATGAGAGAGCACATGAGTTTGGTGGAAGCAGCTCACATCCACGACGAGCGCTGTCTCCTGCAGCTGCAATTTTGCCTCTGCGGCCGTCGAAAGGAAAACGAATCTTTGCCGTCTGACCGCCTGAAAAGCTGAATCACCATCCATAAAAACCCTGGAGCCAACGAGCAAGCAACCACTACTAGCAGCATGCATGCATGCCGATTGCCGGTGCCCACGCGCCCTCTGCTGGGCTGCTGCTGCAGTGTTGTTCAAGATTCATCAGCTCGATCCATCTTCACAGTGGGGCTTTCATTGATCAATTTGTTCGTTACACGTACGCGCACTCGTCATAACTCAAGTAAAACAAAACTGAGTTACGGAGTAATATAAATATTAAATCTGGGTTTCAAAGAGAGGACAGAGCGAGGCCGGGAATCCAAAAATGAAGTTACTGATCCATCATCTGATGCCGATGGGTTTGTCATGTAAACAATTGGTGTTCAATAACGTTTTACTATTATAGAGAATAAAATGAAGTTACGGAGTACTGTACAACTTACGACCCACCTAGCGGTACTACTGTACACTACTCCATCCATGCTACTCCTAGTAGTAGTATAGGGCCGGGGGGTAGCTGGGTAGGGGAGCCATCAGTGGTGCTAGTACGACAGACACTGTCATGCACGCAGCTGGCTGGTGCTAGTGTACTGTATAGTAGTAGTCTAGTAGAGCAGCTACCTATTAGCTACTCCTAGACGGTGGTGTAGAGCAAGTATAATAGTAGGCTGCAAGCTGGCTAAATGCTGAGGTGGAGGAGAGAGAAAAGGAGAGAGAGGAGAAGCAGGCTGTAAGCTTACAGCCAGCTCAGGCATAAGAACCAAGAAACTGTGTGAGACAGACAAGTGGACCCTGTATTAAATGAGTAGCTAACTATTGTATGAGTAGGCTGAAAGAAGGCTGTAAGAAACCTTGCAGCCAGCTTACTGGCTGTATTATTAAACTTGCTCGTAGAACGATCCCGTGCATATCCATTGTAGGCTTTTCATTATTGCATGGTCTATCTGCTTCGCTTGGATATCAAAAGTTGCAGATCAACCTCGAGGTCTTCAGCTATACTCACCCTCGATAATTGTAAAAATGTAGTTTTTGACAAGGTTTACATCAAATATTAGAAAAATAAATTATCAATAACTTTTTGTTATTTAAGTTATTGAGTTTGTAAATATGAAAATTATACAAATAGATTTATCTTAAAGAATATTTTTATAAAACATATAAATATATCACTTTTCTATAATTTTTTTTATAAAAAACAAGAGATCAAAATTGTGTTTAGAGACTATGCCGTTGTCCTGAACGATAACTTTTACGAGTGTACAGAGGGAGTTAGGTATATACTCCCTCCGTATCGTAAATAGAAGACGTTTTGGAACAAGATTTCGGTCAAACATTGAGAATATAAATCATGAATAACTTTTCAATCACTGAGTTTAAAAATATAAAAAATATATAAATAAATTTATCTTGAAAAGTATTTTCATAAAAACACATATATATATATATATATACCACTTTACAATAAATATTTTTAAAAAATCAATGGTCAAAGTTGTGCTTTGGAGACCGTGTCACTATCCTAAACGTCTTCTATTTGTAATACGGAGGGAGTAACTCGTTCCTTATTTTTAGATCCGATAGATTAACCAAGTGGGAGGTCCTATATATGTCAACCCAGGGACTAAGCATATACAATTTGGGTATTCAAAATAAGTGTTTACTTAACAAATGACTTTTAAAATTATTGAATGAAGATAGTATATGTGGCAGGAACTATTAAGATATAAATACATTAAGGGTAAGACCCATTAAGGGTAAGACCTTAGAAAGTTGTGTTAAAAACCAACCGAATTCTTACTTTTGGAAAAGTTTAATGAACATTAAAGACTTTTTTATGGACCTTGGCTCGTTGTGTAAAGGATGGATCTCAAACTAGGTTCTGGTTTGATACTTGGTTGGAAAATAAGCCACTCATCAAAGACAAATTACTATATGTTTAGTTTAAACTTTATTTCATGTTGGTTAGTCGGCTGCAAATATGTTTTGTTTGTAGTTCGTTTTGTGCATGTTGGCAAGTCACATAAGATCCGACGTGCTGAACCTTTGGTGACTAATGTCATTCAGGCTGCGCGCATTGCTTAGTGTTAGCACGTGCAGGTGTGTTGTTTAATCTCCACTCCACTCTAATAAGCCGGCATCCAGGTCCAGGGGCAATGTATGTAATAATATACTACTTTCTTGGTTTAGTAACATGTGCAATTTAGGGGAAAATAGCTTTTCTTAAAGACAAATTCTGTCTGGGCTAAAGCACCTCAACTGAAACAAAAAAGTACAGTATATATATAATATAGAGAAGGATCGTTGAAAGTTTCGTAAGTTTTTGTAAGGCCTTGTTTCAGATCACAATATTACCCAACATATTTTGCGCAGTAAAATTTTTACACGCATGCATGGAGCATTAAATGTAGGTAAAAAAAAATAACTAATTGTACTTTTCGTCTGCTCATGTTGAGATGAATCTTTTGAGTCTAGTTAGGTCATGTTTGGACAAAGTTTGTCAAATAACAACGAAAGTGCTACAGTAACTTTTTGCCACATTTTTCGCGAACTGAACAAGGCCTAAGTCTCAATCATATAGATTCATTATTTTATGTATCAGGTGTTTTTGTATTTGCATCAAATTGCATAATATAATATCATGCTTCTTATCAGTAGCTAGTAGTAGTAGCATTCATTCGATCATTGGCTAGCGTCGCGCGTGCAGCTGCGAGACCTGACACCCTGCCGCCGTACACTGATCGAGCGAGCGGCTCAGGTCAGCGGTCAGCAGCGCCGCGTGCCTCTGCAGTCTGCACGGCCCAGCTCTCCCCCAGCTCGGTCTGTGACACACACTGCCAATTTTGTTGGCTGCGTGTGTGCAATGTGCATGCAGCTCTCCCTCTACTGCCAATTTGATTTGCCAACGTGCTTGCCGGCCGGCGTGGACACAGACACGGACACAGACACAGACACAGACACCACACACCACCGCCCGTGCAAGTGCAAGTGCAATGCATGGTGCCGTACGTTGACGTACCGCAGTCACGGTCACGGCGCGTCCATGTCCACGTAGGAGTACAGAAATTGGTCGCGCTGACACGTCGGAGCGAGCAATATCAATTAAGCATGTGTTTGTTGTAGATCTAGACTGATCTGGGTCAGTTTAGTGAGTTGTCTATTGTAGTGTAGATCTTTGTCTTATTCATTTCTGCTAATTTGACTTCCATAAAATTAATTTGAAATTTCTGAAATTTATTTGCATTATCTGTCATTGAATTTGAAATTCTGCCTATTTGCGTTCCATAGAATTAATTTGGTAATTTTAAAATTTGTTTATATCATTCGCCATTCAATTTGAATTTCTGTCTATTTGCTCTCATAGAACTGATTTAGAAATTATGTAATTTGTTTGTAGTGTTTGTCATTAGTTTTGTTTTTTTTCTTATTTGTTTATCTGTATTCTTTGTTTTAATTTGGTCTCTTAGATATGAATCATGTGGTTTTTAAATTAATTTGGGTGTTAGATGGTCTTATGTAACCTAAATTATTTTATATGTCAGATTTAGATGTTGGTAGTGTTTTTTCATCCGGTGACCAAAGGGATCAAAACATCTAAGTTAGCCCTAGACAACCTACAGTAGGTAGTAGGTACGGTATGAGTGTGTACCCACATGTGTTAGTTTGAGTGTGTGTGTGTGAATTTCTATTTTTGTACTTAAATTTAAGTGTATTTCAATCAGAAAACTTACCGTAGTTTTTTTATTTATCTCTAAAAGCTTATAAAGAACTATTTTTCTTTACGAAAAGGTTGTGTTTGGTTGTACAAGAATAAGAGAGGGTTTTACCAGTACGCCATTATAAAAAATGGCCCCAACCGTGAGCTCCCGGAAAGATAATCACGCGCCGTTATATCATCATCCATCTTCGTTTTTGTCCACATACCACTCCGTCTGAGTTCCGTTTGTTTTCCGCCGTCTGGACACCCTGACGCATGGGACCGAGCCGAAAAAATCCGCAACATGCCCCTGGTGGCGCTGTTGACTTGGCTCGTTCTCATCCCCCCCTTCTTCTCTCTCTCTCGATCCCTAGCGGCGGCGCCTCTCTCTCTCCCTCACCCCGCTCTGCTCCTCCCGATGAGCTGGCCGGCCTCCCTGGCTCCCGTCGAGCTGCTCCTCCCGTCGAGCTGGCTGCGGAAGCTGCTGGCGGCGCGTGCTGTACGCGGAGGCCCGCAAGGACGCGGTGGACTTCCTGATCGGCCTGCTGCGCGTGCCGGCGGGCCTCGCGGCGCGCGCTGGCCAAGCACGGCGAGCCCGCGCGGGGCTCCCTGGGCTCGCTCTACGCGGGCGCGCTGGCGCTGGACGACGCGTTCTTCGCCTCCGGCTCGCCCAACCGTGACGCGCTGCTCAGCCCCGCGGCGCTGCCCTCGGCCGCGCTCCCGCTGCTGCTCGGCCTCGGTGGCGAGAGACAAGTCTAGCGAATTGCGACCAAAGCGCCACCACTACGGCACGCAAACGCCGCCGCCGCCGCCACCTCGATCCCCTTCACCGCTGTCACCTCCTCCATCCTCACCTTGGTCGCCTTCGTCGTCGCTCGCCTCCTCCATCCTCACCTCGGTTGCCTCCAACGTCATCGATCGGCCGCATCTGCTGTCCTCACCTCGATTGCTACCGCCGCCATCAGTTGCCTTCCTGCCGTGATCTGATTTGTCCAGCCATAACGCTATCACATCCGTCCCCAAGAAGGTACTCGTTCCCCTCGTGTCCCTTACTCCCTTTTCTAGATACTAAACCTGATTTCTTGATCGATCTGGACTTATAGAAAATCTTGGTTGGTACTGCAAGAGCTAGTTCTTGTGCTGCAAGATCTAGGTGCCTTTTGCCTTTTCTGTAGGAACTATATCTGCGTTGCTGCTAAAGTGCTAGCCACTTGAGCCAAAATAGGGTTGCACTGTTTGAGAAATTGCTGTCAGGGTCACAAACAATAGTTTAATCACTATGATGTTGTCTTTCTTACCATGCTTATGGCATAGAGTCATTTGTTAGCAGCTAATGGCAGATCCCTTTCAGTGCGATACAGCGATGTGTACTGATGGTGTAAGAAATGAGGCAGTTGCTGATCTTAAGAAGCACAGAGAATTATTAAGTGTACACCGAGTAAAAGTTGAAGATGACCGTGCATATGCGAGAAGCTGTTGTGTGGCCTCTGAAAGAAATTATGCCAGAATTGATAGGCAGCAGGTCAAAAATTAGTTTTAGCGGATGACCATGTATTTATTCTACTAACTCATAGTACCCAGATTATATTATATATTGGTTGTAATGACTAATTGACCCAAGTATAATACTTATGATCGAACCTCGTCACCATTGTCCATAGATTTTAGAATTTACAAGGATTTGTTTGTAATATATACCTGGTCTTGGCATTAACATATAGCTGTTTGGTGTGTGCACTGTTGCACAAGTGATGGCCAAATGAAACAAACACTAGTTCCGAAAATGCATGTCATCTTCAGTACCATGCTATTGCTGGTAGTATCATTGCTCAGCTTCTGAAGTTCTAGTTCAGAAATCTACAGTTTTGCTTGTATATATTAAGGGGTTGTTTAGTTTGGAGAAATATTTGGATTCTGCACTGTAGCACTTTCGTTGTTATTTGACAAACTTTATCCAAATATAGACCAACAAGACTCAAAAGATTCGTCTCGACATGTAGATACTAAAAGTACAATCAATTATTCTTTTTACCTACATTTAATGCTCCATGCATACAGCTAAAGATTGATGTGACGGGGAATCTAGAAATATTTGGCGAAAGTTGCAGCGACTAAATGACTGAATTCTGACATGCACGACACTTCCGGTCCATCCCACCAATTATTCTATTTCTGTACAATCAGTTTAATTATGAAATGCTTTGTCTGTTCAGATCCCACACACTTTGGTTATATAATTGCCACATGATTACCACTGAACTGAGTATCATTTTTGCATGGATATGGAGTGAATATTCTAATCCTAGAAATATTTAACTTATTTCCATCCTTAACTGAATGTTGTATCTATTTCATTATTTGGTTACATTCAGATTTAGATAATAAAGAGAAACAAGGTGAATGAATGTTCACTGGTTTCATTATACCAGTGAATGAATGTTGTTCTATTTTATTGTTGTAATACCAATAGTTTTTCCTACAATTCGAATTCGATATTTACTTGTCATCTTAGTTTGCCTCATCTACAATTCTCAGTTGACAGTATGTAAGTTTCGCTTGTCATCTAAGATGCTACACCAGCACGCCCCGCCGCCCTGGTAGGAACGCTCATCTTGGGGCAGCTCAGTTGACATATCTTAGTTTCTTAGTTTGTTCGTTCCAGTTGACAGTGTAGCATCGGGTCGATGTGGCCCTAGCGGGAACACCAGCACGCGCCGCCGGGCGCGCGGCTGGTGACGAGGGCCGTCGCCGCCCTGCTGCCGTCGACGTTGACGTCGTGAGCTTCTTGGACGCCGGCCATTGCTAGCTACCTGTGCGCGGGTGTATGCACGGTGGCTGTGTTGGATGAGCGCTAGTGACTAGTGAGCACGTACGTACTGGTACTGCATGGGCAAACAAATCGGTGGAGGGGAGCGGGAGCCAAAACACTCAAATACTACCCCTCTGGATGGCATACAGGGTAAGCAAACAAATTCACGTAGCTGGCAGGACCGAGGACACTAGTGTCTTGTCTCTACGTCGTTTGACACCGTGAGTAGCTAAAACGGACAGAGTGGCATGTGGGCAAAAACGAAGATGAACGATGATATAACGGTGCGTGATTATCTTTCAGGGAGCTCAGAGTTGGGGCCATTTTTCATAATGGCATATAGGAAAAACCCTCAGAATAAGGATAGTATTGAGCGAACCACGGTTCTCCCTAATTTAACTAAATAAACTACATATGTAAAAATAAGAAAAAAAATTATCTAGTTAGTTCTTTAAATTAAACTAGAGCAGAACCGCGGATATCCGTTGGAGCACCATCTCATCCATGTAGTACAAGAAGTTGACAAGTATGTATAAATGAGTGGGCCAATATTCCGTTCACCTTTGTCGGCTGCGTAGAATGTCCGGCTGTCATTATCTGGGAAAAATAGGATACGGACCATCTCTATACGAATCCCAACCTTGTCGCTTTCACCATTTACACTTAGGCCATGTTCAGTTCGCGAAATATCCCAAAATATTTTGCGCAGTACCCATTTTAGACGCATGCATGAAGCATTAAATATTGTCGAGGGAACACCGAAGGGGTACCCCCATCAGACGCTAACTCAGCAAACTAAATCTAGAACACCAATTAATAAGGAGCCGTCCCAATCCGGCCCACCTAACAAGGCCCACACTCGCAACCTGCCCCAGGGCAGTGCAAGCCCACTATTGGCCGCACGCCACCCCTCGACGCCCTCTCGCAAGGGGCCTCGAGCCTAACATGTTTCACAGCCCCGCGGAGGCGCACCGCGTCCCTCGAGCGACGCCTGACTCCGGGTACCACGCGCATTTAATGTGTTCACCTGCCCCAGTCACGTCCGTCAGAACGTGGCATGCATTACGGAGCCAGGGAGAGGTCAATACGACTTTTCACCGTCGGCGTGGGCAAAAGGGCATGCGTGCGACACTGTTTCACCCACTCCCTGTACGAAATCACGCCCCGTCACCTCCAGGTGCTCGAGCCCCTGCTGCGCGACCGAGAATCCCGGGGCACGTCTGTACCTGCAAGGCCTCGAGCCCCCCGAAGTCGTCACCTCGAGGCCGACCCGCGCCCCTCGAGCCCTTCTTGTTGTCATCTGACTGGTTGGCAGGTACCCCCGAAGCCCAGCGATACCAGGCCACGCTTGGCGTAGATCATGATGGGCGGCCTACGACCCCTACGTCTGCGCCCCCACGCCCATGACAACGCTTCCAAGACAGGTCAGCGGCGCACTCCACGTCAACTACGGAGTCTTCGACAAGACAACACCTCTACGCCTCACTGTAGCGGGCGACGTACATCCTAGCTCCTATAACACTATTATGTAACCCCGGTCACCCCTTGAACTATAAAAGGAGACGCCGGGAGCATTTATTCACAAGACACACATACGCACAGCACCCGAGCCTACATACACACACGAGTTGGGACCCCGGTCTTGGCTCACCAAGCTTGTATTCGCCCCTGTACAAGCACTTCGGTGCAAGGAATACAAGAACCCCTTCCCCGCTGGACGTAGGGTCTTCTTTGCCCGAACCAGGATAAACCTTGTGTCTTTTTGCATCACCATCCAGGAAGAGAGCACGCGATCATATTACTCGTTGGTGTCCTACCCCGGGGTAGAAACACCGACAAATGTAGGTAAAAAAAATAACTAATTGTACTTTTAGTATGCTCATGTTGAGACGAATCTTTTGAGTCTAGTTGGGTCATGTTTGGACAAAGTTTGTCAAATAACAACGAAAGTGCTATAGTAACTTTTCGTCAAATATTTCGCGAACTGAACAAGGCCTCACTCACCTCCCACACTTGATGAGAAAGCTGCAAGACCTCTCTCGAGCATCCATGGCGAGTCGTGGTATACTAGTATTCAAAACTATTCTTCACGACTAAAAGGTTGTGGTATACTAGTATTCAAAACTATTCTTCACGCGGCAGGTCGAGTCGTGCATGCCTGCCTGCCTCTCATGTTCACTGCTCCACTGAAACAGTTTTTTTCTTACACACCAGTCAACAATGGCGCGCTGCCGCAATTTGTTCTGTGTCTGTCTATATATTACCTTTGACCTTTCTCCAACCGGTTAGGTTATGAGGTGGTAATCCAGACCTCCAGAGCAAGAATTAAGGGACGACGACGAACTGAGGTCGTGAGGTGCAACAATGGCGTTCACACGGCGGCGGAGGCCGTCACCGGTGGTAGCCGCGGCCATCGTCTCCTTGGTGATAACCAGCCTCATCCTGGCCGTCCCAGTCCCAGCCACCGCGCAGGGGAAGACCGGGCAGGTGACGGTGTTCTGGGGCCGGCACAAGGACGAGGGCTCGATCCCTGCGAGAAGCCTGCGACTCGATCCGGCCTGTGCAGCATGGTGATCATGTCCTTCCTCGACGTCTACGGCGACAGCGGCGGCAGCTACCACCTGGACCTGTCGGGCCACTCGACGGCCGGCGGCATGGGCGCGGCCATCAAGCGGTGCCAGTTCCTCGGCGTGCCGGTGTCCATCTCCATCGGCGGCTTCGGCGGCGGCGCCTACTCGCTCCCGATCGACCAACGCGTCGGCGCTGGCGCTCTTCGACCACCTCTGGAACACCTAGCTACTTCGGCGCGCGGCAGCCTCAACGACGACACGCGCCGCCGCCGCCGGCCGTTCGGCGACGCGTGGCTGGACGGCGTCGACATGTTCCTGGAGCACGCCACCCCCGCCGAGCACCACAGCACGCTGGCGCTCGAGCTCGCCAGGCACAACGTCCGCGCCGGCGACGGCAAGATGCTGCACCTCACGCACGGCGACGCCGCGGTGCGGGTTCCCCGACGCACGCGTCAAGGAGGCGCTCGACACGGGCATCTTCGAGCGCATCCACGTCAGGTTCTACGACGACGCCGATGGCGCGGACTGCGCCGCCGGGTTCAGCGCGGCCGAGTGGCGCAAGTGGACGGCGGCGTACCCGTTCACCAAGTTCTACGTCGGCCTGCCGGCGTCGCCGCTGGCGGCCAGGAGCGGGTTCACCGACCCCGAGGCGCTCCGGAGGGCGGTGCTCCCCGTGGCGCAGCGCAGAAGGCGGCCAACTACGGCGGCGTCATGCTCTGGGATAGGTACTACGACAAGCGCAGCAACTATAGCCGCACCATCAAGAGCTGGGTTTGAAGTTGGAATCTGTTCTATGCTCTGCATGTTTTTGTATCGAATAAATATGCAATAAAAAATGAGATCTACGTCGACACAGTACAGTGTAGTCATGATTCTTGACATGTGCAACATATTATCTGGTTCTCAAGAAACAGAGGACGCCACCACCGTTGAGTTGACTAGAATGAGCACCGAAGACTTTTATTACCTTCGTCTATAAAAAACTACAATTCACGTTTTTAAAAAGTCAAACAAATTGAACTTTGACTGAGTTTTATATAAAAAGTATAAAAGTACCATTACATTAGTATAGAATATATTTTTATAATACATTTATTTGAAGACGTAAGAACTAAAAATATTTACTACATATTTGATCAAACTTAAGCTTCTTTGATCGATATATATCTTATAATTGTATCAAACTTAAGCTTCTTTGATCTATCCTATTACAACAACCAACATCAGCATTAGTAGCAATGTAACAATGTTCATAGATAGATCATAGTGACTCACTGACCAACACTCCAACAGGTCACAGGCTCACATCCAATGCTACTGCCACTACCAAAAGCGCCTGGAAATCATAAACAAAACAAGTACAAGCATTGTTAGCATTGTTAGAAACAAAAACAAGAATGAGTAATTAAGTATCACTTTGTAGTTTCTACCTCTCTCCAGTTCTATTGTTCATCTTCTAGCCGCCACTACCGCTGTCAGATCCTTCTTGTGAATTTTGATCATCCAAGAAGAGGTTCTTGAATGCCTCCCCTAGCTAGGTCAGTGTCCTCAGGTATATGTTATTCCCTCCTTGCTCCCAGTTCCCAGTCCTTGATAAGGTGAGCATCTCCATGTGCTCAGGCAACAAGCGTCGCCGCCGATCTTCGAGAATTCTGGATGTACAGCTAAAACAAGACTCGGACGAGACAGTTCACACACGGACAAACATGATATCTCGATCCATAATGGATAGGACCGTATAGGTTAGGTTGTGGTCACGCCACCACAGTAGAATGTCAAAATTATCATCATAACAAGTGACAGAGTCACTGTCCAAGTAGGACTTCAGCTCACTAGTAACACATGGAGCAGCTGAAGATGACTAAGAACAGGTAGGACCAGGACCTCCAAAGATCCTTCCCCGTGCATGTTTTCTCTTACCAGTGTGAGATGAAGGCACTGCAACCCTCTGAGATCTAGCAGCACCAAATTTCTCATCATATTTGGCAAACAATCTATACAATTCATCTTTCACATCTTCATAGTACAAATTGTAATCTTTTCGCAATGCCTTACCAAGCAGATCAAGCACATTATAAAACCCTTTCATTTTAGCTCTAGGATCCAGTATAAATGCATAAGAATAAATCAATGGAATTTTCCCCTAATATTTAAGGAATTTATTCTTCATAGAAACAACAATAGATCTAAAATTATCATCTTCTTCAGCAGTTTGCAAATGTTCATCAATATCAAGAATATGATGCAACACAAGTGGATCAGTGGGATAATAAACACCAGACAGAACAATAGTGCAGTCATAAAAGATTTCTAGAAATTTAAAGATTTGTTCAGCAACGTACCAATGTTACAAAGTCAACAATTCAGTACCATAGTTAGAGTTAAGCCACACAAAAAATACTTCCTTGTATGGCAGCAAGTGTTTCAGCATCAAATAAGTAGAATTCCATCTAATATCCATGTCCAAACCAAACTTTCTAGGCCTAAGACCTTTAGCAGTGCAATAGTTTTTAAACAAAGCAATTCTCTGATTAGAAGAGTTTAAAAAGTTAATTGCAGTTCTAAAGTCTTCAGTATAAGGAGCCAACCTTTTTAAGCCAGATTTAACAATCAGTTTAATGATATGACATGCACAACACATTAATGCACAAGCAAGTACTGCACTTTCTGAGGATCATCTCTTGTAGGTGCAGGATAAGAACCCAAATAACCAAAGAACAAAGGTTGCAATATCTCATGAGCTTTAGAATTTACAGAAGCATTGTCTAGAGATACAGAAAAATACTTTGTCAGTCAGTCCAAACTCTTCAACAACACTAGCAATGCTATCAGCAATGTTTTCACCATTATGAGTGTCACACCCTGAAAGTTGTATTTCTTGAATTAGAGTTAAAATGATTTATTTATGAATTTCTGTGCTCATAAAATATAGGGAAATAAATTTTTCTCTAAATTAAAATTTATCCTAGGGTTTGGAGACATGTTTGTGCATTCATGTTGGTGCATTTGAGATTTTGTGTCGTGTGGTTTTGGTTAAAACTCAAGTTGAATTCAAAATGATTTGCAAACAATTTGAAAATGTACTTCTTATAAAAGGATTTTGAAAATAAAGACCTTTTTGTTTTTTTGAAAGTTTGGAAAGTTTAAAGTTTCAAATCTTTCTGTTTCTCTCAAAAGATTCAAAATCAGATTTAAAAAGGAATTCAAACTAGTTTTGGAGATGTTTTGAAAATCCTTTTGAAAATGCAATAAGAAAAATGGAAAAGGATTTTTTCCTTCTCCTCCCTCTCCCTCCTTGCTTTCGGCCCGAGCTGGCCCAACCCGCCCGGCCTCGTCCCCCTTTTCTCCTCCTCGCCGCTGAAGCCGGCCCAGCCTGCCCCGCACTCCCGCCTCTCTTCCCTTTGCGCGGCCCGCGAGCAAAAACCGGCCCAGTTCGCTCAGCAAGCACGCTCGCCTCGCCCTGCTCCCACTGACGGCGCGTCCCCACCGCACGCGCGCTGCACCTCTCTCCCATCTCGCTGGCCGGTGGTCCGCTCCTGTCAGGCGTCGTCTTCCCCGAGTCCGAACCGGGACTCCTCCTCCGTGCATGAGTCCGTCGCGCCTACGCCTCCTCCTTGCCTTGTTGCCTAATCCCGAGCCCCTATAAAGCTTCGC
Organism: Coix lacryma-jobi var. lacryma-jobi; assembly: GCA_009763385.1. Taxonomy (NCBI): domain Eukaryota; kingdom Viridiplantae; phylum Streptophyta; class Magnoliopsida; order Poales; family Poaceae; genus Coix; species Coix lacryma-jobi. The sequence continues at coordinate 5,521,861 of CM019831.1, read as the reverse complement.
GACCCTCCGCCGCCTCTGTTCTTCCCAAAATCATGAGCTCTCATGCCCTAGTTCGACCAAGCCGCAAGCTCCGCCGCCGCTAAGATCCCGCCGCCATAGAACTCGGCCCTGGCCGCCTCACCACCGTTGCTAAATCATCACAGAGCCCCTGTTGGATCCAGTGAGCCTAACTCCTCTCTTTTCCCCTTGTTTTTCCCTCCGGATGGTGCCTAATTTCTCGCCGGACTTGCAGACAAGCCACCGCCGCCTCGCCTTGTCCCACGCCGTCCAGGAACCCCCTCCGGCCACATCATTACCTCAGGTGAATCCGCATTGAGTTTCTGATCCTTCTTGTGTTTTCCCCGTGCCTAACGGAGCACCTTAGCCCTAGGTTCGTTCGCACCGCCGCTCTCCGGCCATGGCTCCGCCGAGAGCCATCGCTCCCTTCCCTCTCTCCGGTTGCTAGCGCCGCCCGGACCTCTCCGATCTAATCTGGCGCATCCAAAACGGATCGGACGGCTCCTAGCGTTCCATACCCCTTCGCCCGACGTTTTTCAGATAACCCCTTATAACCTTTTGATCTCAACCCGCAGTCCAAATGGCCCTGTACAATGAGTCTGTGGAAACTTCCTTCAAAGCCCCTGCGCTTTTACCAAAATGAGGCGCAGTCCAGACGAAATTCAGATTTTGTTTATTTATTTAAAACCGCAAAAATCAAGTTTGTTTTATTTACAGTTTTGCCACTGATTTCAAATGCTTATAACTTCTTTGCTTTAACTCCGATTTAGTCCGTTCAACTTGCGTTAGATTCGTTTCGAAAAGTTCTTTCCAACTATATAACTTTTAATACCGTTTTCTGTAATTAAAATTTGAGTTAAATCTAATCTAGTAAATAGTGCCTCTAATCTTGTTTAAATCGTATCTTTTTCGTTATAGCTCCGTTTAGCGTGATCTTTGCGTCTGTGTGACCGTAGCGAATCGTAGATCAGTTTTCAAAACTCTTTATTTATTTATTTATTGATTGGTGTACTGTTCTAATCATAGGCTATGTTTGCTATTGCATGGTTGCTTTTGGATGCTTGTGTGGTGTTCTGTGATCGTATGTCCAGTCGGTGAGTTGTACGTTGGTGATCAAGAATAAGTTCGTGATCAAGATATCGTGATCAAGAGTCAACCTTTGGAAGTCTACAAGTCAACAGAAGAAGGATCTTGAGTTTAAGGCAAGTATAGCATGGGATCTTCCTTGATGTCCTAATAACCTTAATTCACCACAATTTTCATATTGCATGAGTCTACCTTGATGCCTATATAGATTTATCCTAGGCGTTTGATCTTGTACCTTGATAACCATGGGTATGCATTGGATAGCGTGACGCTTGTGCTCAACTTAAAACTATGATCATGTAAATTTGTTTTAATGATATATGTGACATGTTAAAATATGACTTTTATAGCAACATGGTTTAGGAACTACTATAAGGGATCACCCGGGAATACAGTGCAACCATGGGAGTTATATGGCTCTAACCTTAGCTCAGTATGAGGACCTTTTCTAGCTTGTTAGAGGTTACCCTTGTGGCGCAAATGGGGGACAGCAGGCTGTGGATCCCTGGGACTGGTTGTATCACACAGACTGACTAACGAAACCTAGCGGCCCTAACTTGTTAGACGAACCTTTGAAAGGCTGCGCAGTGAAACCCAGCCATGCACCTTGGCAGTGTGATGTGGGACTAGCTATCCTTGGCAAACGGGAATCACTACTCATCGGGTAAAGTGTACAACCTCTGCAGAGTGTAAAACTGATATATCAGCCGTGCTCACGGTTACGAGCGACCTGGAATTCTTGTGGTATTGTTGTTGCTATAAATTATAAATGATGGTAATAAATGATGGTTATAAATGATGGTGATGATGATGATATTTATTCAATGGATACATGTTTACTTGATCATATGTTTAAATTGGGTTGGTTATACTTTGATGCTACTTAATGCTAAAATCATGCCAACTAAAAGCTAATGCGGTTAAACCAGTGTCAGCCTTTTTGAGCCTCATGAACCCCATGTTATATTTGTTAAGTACGAGATGTACTTATGCTTGCTTTACTTTTCAACACTTTGGAAAAATTCCGGATGGGTACCAGTTTGTTAGAAGTTGGAGAAGTTGGGCTTGTGATCAACCAGTCAGTTGTCCCTGTGAAGTTGGTGTCTCCATCTGAAGATCGGAGTGTCTTTCCGCTGTCTGCTCTTTAAGGTTATGTTCTTTGTGTTTATACGTTATATATGTGCATTGTCTTTCGATATTACCCTTTATTTGTGGCTATATGTGAGATTTGACTTCCTGGGCTCACATATGGTGTATACCTGGTTTTGTTCTTAAAACCGGGTGTGACAATGAGACACTTCAATCAATCTTAAACCAACTACTTTTTTTTGTAACTCCCAAGAGGCACTAACATAATGAGCAACAACAGATATGTAATCCTCCTTAGCATTACCAGACCAGATCGATATCAGATGTCAAAGAAACAGAACTAGCAGCAAGCAAGACAGTTTTCATTAGCATATCACGTTGTTCACCATATAGTTTAGTCATATCTCTAGTGGTGGTTTGTCTAGACACAGGTTCAAACAGAGGGTTATGAGCACATTTAATATAATCTACCCAAGCTTGTGTCTCACCTATACCTAGTGCAAGATCCAACATAGCAATCAAACAATAAAGCTCCATGCGGACAACCATAGGATCATACACCTAGTTTTTCAAACCATCAGGGTTCAATGCAAGCCTAGAATGCGTCATAGTAGCATGATTGAGTTTAGCCATACAACGCCAGTGGCCAGTGCTAGTAGCAGAACGAGCAGTGTATCGAGCACGACAGTGCATACAAATAGCAGCTACACGAATCTTGTTCTCTTTGATCTCATGAAAGTACATCCAAACATCAGATTTCTTACCTCCAGTGGCTGAGGTACCATGAGTCCCAGTGGAGCCAAGATAAAGATCACGTGGGCTATGCTTGGGAAAGCTTGTCGATCTACAAGCATAATGATGATAAGGGGCGTCGCTACATGCCAGGAGTGGGTAGTGGGTACACGGTGTCATGCTCTAGGACAGGTACTTCCACAAATGCAGCAAAATACAGTTCCAAAAACATCAAGAACTAAATCTATAACTATATTCACCCTATTCAAAATTTTAAGATGTTTTGGGTTTTCTAGATATACATAATAAAAATAAAATATCTAGAAAAGTCATAACGTGTTATAATTTGAAGTGGACGGAATATATTAGAGTCGTTTTGTGCTCTGCATGCTTTTATTTGGAACAAAAATAAAATGACAAATACACACAGTACCAAATTAAATTCCTGATCACACTTGGGGAGTTGTCATATGCTTTTTTCTGTGGACAGAAGAAGAAAGTATCCATATATATACCTGTTCACAGTTCACACTTCATCATGGTCTGATGCTTCTTCGAGTTGTTGGACGACCTCATGCGCTGCCTGCTGCTGCTGCTCCTGCTGACGAAGAACTGGTCCCTGACCCCGAGGACCCGTCGTCGTCCCGCCGCTGCCGCTGCTGCTGCTGGTGCAGTGCCTCCAGCTCCGCCACAACCTCCGCCATCGTGGGGCGGGCATGAACATCCTCGATCTCTGCGCATCGCAGCGCAAGTTCCGCCACCTTCCGCACAGCGACCAGATCGCAGTGGCCTCTCATGCTGGGGTCGATGACGCTCGAGATATCTCCGTGCTGGTGCTGGTGCTGGCTGCTGCTGCTTCCTGGCCCACCTTCAGAAAGCATCTCGCGAACCCAGTCGGCAATGTTGATACGTCGTCTGTTATCGCCGCCGACGGGGACAGAAGTTGGCCGAGAAGTGATGAGCTGCAGGAGAACGATGCCGAAGCTGTACACGTCGGTTTTGCCTCTCACCTCACCGGCCTTGAGGTACCTGCATATTGCGTCCATGAGTACATGTTTTTGCATCGATCGACAGTATTATTCATAATAAAACAACTCTAAAAGCACACGACAGTATTATTTAGGGCGTACTCAGGGTCCACGTATCCAGGAGTACCCCTCAGCGTGTCCGTGATCGTGTGTGTTTTTGCTTCACTGCTGATAGCCTTGGCTAGGCCAAAGTCAGAGATCTTGGCATCAAGATTTTTCATCAGGAGGATGTTTGCAGCCTTCACATCTCTATGTATCAGCGGCGTGTTAAAGGCGGAGTGCAGATAGTGCAGTCCTGCACGCATGCATGCATGCATTGTTCAGAACTTAAATTAAACAAGGTAGATATAGCTTCATCAAAAATTAAACAAGAAGGTAGATCACAAGATAGACCAATTGTTTCCATCGATTCAAAATGTAGCTCATTTTTAGGATTCTATCTGATCAATTCTTTTTTAAAAAAGAAAACGACGGAGGGGATAGACTCCCCCATCTAAAAAGTTTATTGGCATATACTTCTGTCCCAAATTATAAGTCGTTTGGACTTTTTCATAGCAAAATGGACATAAAAAGTCAAAGAAGAAAAGTTAAAGCAATTTATAATTTGCAATGGAGAGATTATAAAGGGTAAATACATAAGTGTACAACACACTCTATCGAGATTGTCGATAATAGGAGGGTTTACTTGAACTCAAGAAGCAGAGCCATTGACGCATGCCACAGACTATAGAGGATGAGGCGCACCTCCCCTCCCCAACAACTAGATCAGCACATACCCAATTATACAAATACAACCGAGAGGATTTTTCACGGTCGAAAGCGCCACAACAATCAGAACAGATGGCCATATATATATTTACCAGCATGTACAAGCTCCATGTACGGTCTACAAGCCTCAAAAAGATATAGCTATTCATTTAGAAGGCGCTAAATAGAAATTGGATTTATTATGTTTTCTAAATAGATTGCGCACATAAGCCATTATAAAAACAAATACATAAAGTAGACCTGTCCCCTAAATATGATTCTACATTACCTATCTCTATCAAGACTATTTAAACAACCAACTAAATTTACATCTAAGTTACACCTATGCAATTACAATAGATCGATGATCCAAATGTATAATCCCTAAATTTGACTTTTAAATTACCCACACTGCTTCTCACCTAGCCCCTTTGCATCAGCCTCCCCTCTTGTGCGCTTCTCAACTAAGCCCAACCCCTCAGCACAAAGCACAATACAAACTTTATGCTACTCGATAGACCTCAAAGGGAATGGCTGATGTTAGGACCGACTACACTAGCCAGAAAATTGTACTAGGGATCGGAGGAGATGGATTAGCTTACATAATACAAATTATTACAAAATTGTCACTTCACATTTTCTGAAACAACTTAAGGTCTACCAGAAAAGGCTACTTCATTTGCAGAGCCAAGGTCATCTAAGAGGTGCTTGAGGCCTATCAAACAGGTCCTTAATAATATGTTCAGGCTGGCTCCTCAACTAAACATGTATATTTTTTGTGTGGGTGGCGGTGGATCTAACTAGTGCTGGCATCAATGGTGGTTCAGGCGATGATAGCGGATTCCATGCGAGTGGAGGTGGATGTGGTCAGTGGTGGTGATGGATCAGTGTTTGTGTGAGCCTTTTTGATGGCTTATTTAAGCAACACGGAGGTAGTATCTTTTTTTCTAGCGTGTTTCATAAAGATCAATATAGAGCCCTTTTGATGCCCCTGTAATAATGAGATGGTTGGTATTTAATCATACTCCAACATATAATGTTAACTATTCAAAATTCAATACTTTTTCCCGCAAGAAAATGGTATGTACTTAACAAAAATATTAATGGTAGTAATATTAATGGTAGTAATAAAAGGTTACCCTTGCAACTTTGCAAGAGATATGAGAGAAAATAAAAATTAAGGAAGAGAAATTGATGAATGGTTGTGAGATATATGTACGTAGGTACCATTGGCAGAATGCAGTGCGATTTTTAGCCGTTCTAACCATTTCAGAGGAACCTCCTTGCCTAAGGCGCCTGTCAGCAACAAATATTTCAAACTCAGCATGATGGTCTGATGAAATATGGAGACACAGGGTTGCGGGCCAAAATTTTACAAACCTTTTTCCAGCCGGTCTTCTAGATTTCCTCCTTCCATGTACTCATAGACAAGGCCTAAATGGTCTTCATCCTGGCAATAGCCCAACAATGACACCACATTCTTGTGACGACTACCGCCCAAGTGCTCAACCTGCACGAATACGTAGTTCCAGACGATCTATAAACTTTGAGGAACAATCATGCATGTTATAATGTGCTTACTGTTTTCTTCACCAATGCCAAGTCCCTCAACCTCAAGCCCTTAGGTGGCCGGGTAGGTCAGTTCTACCCCAAGAAAACTAATTGAGCTATGATTAGTTCCCATGATTAATTAGTTCTACAATCACATAATTTTATTTGTGAGGAATTATATGAGTTCTGCAACAGTCACTATAGCTTAGTGGGGAATTTTGGAGAGCAAGAAATTTTAGCCCAAAGCCTCTCTCTCTCTTCTTTATATATAATGCAAGCTCACCTCTGCTAAAAATTGATCATCCCCATGTGATGACGACGACGCCGTTGCCGCCCCTGGTGATCTCATTCTCATCTTCACAGCAACAGGTGTTCCATCTGACAACTTTCCAAAGAAGACCGGGCCGAACCCTCCCTGGCCAATTCTTTTCTTAAAGTCATCTGTGATTCGCTTTAAATCCCCGTAACTGAAACGCTGAGGAACCGTAGGCGAGTGACGGCTGCTGCTGTCGCCTACAGGCCGATCTTGTTGTGAACCATCAGACATATCTGCATGGCCCTCCCATACAGTTTGTGGCGGGGCCTGACCGTCTCCAACAGCCTCCTGTGGTGCTAGTGCCTCACCACTAGGACTAGGACCAAACTGGGCAATTGGCGCTGGGTTTCAAATAGATCAAACAATATATATGTAATTAAACTCTGTTGTTGATAAGTAGAGTATTTAAAACTGCTATATATGATTGTAGTGTAAAATGATTTTATTTCAATTCGAATGATTTTGCATCTTGCTGAAAAGCATGATTACATCAAATAAGAGAACTACTATGCTGATAACCAAATTAGTATAGTACAACTTGTATATGTACGTACTCGGGTTGTTTAGATTCCTAGACGACATAGCCCTTATCACATCAAATGTTCGAAGGCTAGTTAGGAGGACTAAGCATGATCGATCTAATTATAAAACTAATTACAGAAGTGTGAGACTAATTTGCGAGACAAATCTATTAAACATAATTAATTCATCATTATCACTATTGAAAACTTGAAATTCCCTCACGGTGCACTACCATCAGGGAAAATAAAAATATTGAAATGAAAATGTACGTATCGTCATAAAAAATAAAAATATCACTATGAAATTTTTTACGGTGCACTTACGGTCAGGGAAAAGAAAAATACTGTCAGGGCTAGCTCGACAGGGTAATTCCAGTTTACACTGACGTTGGTCAGGGAATTTCAAGTTTCCAGTAGTGTATTAAACATTTATTATAGCACCATATTGTCTAATCATTGATTAATTAGGTTTAATAGATTTATTTTACGAATTACCCTAGGAGTTATGCAATTAGTTTTATCATTAGTCTATGTTTAATACTCCTAATTAGCACACAAACATCCAAAAAAGCCCTGCATGTCCGATCCAAACGCCCTCCCTCATAGTGCTATGAAAAGGACGAAACAACTTGTTTGCCACGCCACACACCACACAGTCTACGGCTCTAGCTAGGTGGTCCACTTGGTGGTGTGAATGGGTCATATGTCAAGCAAGCATGAAAAATTGAAAATGTATACTCTCTCCATACCCATATTAGTTGACGTTTAGGACAGCGATACGGTCTTCAAAACACAACTTTGACCTCTTATTTTTATAAAAATATTTATAGAAAAGTGATATATGTATACTTTTATGAAAGTATTTTTCAAGACAAATCTATTTATATAATTTTTATATTTATAAATTTAGAAACTTAATAGTTATTAATGATTTATATTCCCAATGTTTGACTCTAATCTTTTCTAAAACGACAACTAATATGGGTATGGAGGGAGTATGCTCCTACAACTTAATAAAAGTCTGCATTTAATGCCTACATCTCTATCGTCCCCATTGCAATCTCACAGTCAGAGGATTATTTGATTTGATGAAACAAATTGTATATATCAGCCAGCGTATTTAGTTACCTCCTTTTGAATCTTTTCTTTTGATGATGAACCAGACGGCAACTGCTGCTACAAGTATGAGCACAGGTGCTCCAAGTCCAAGTCCAAGTCCAAGTGCTAATTTAGTGTTCTTGCCGCTTGGACTAGAGTTACAAGTATCATTGACACAAAGGTACGGATTGTTGTCGACCCTAGAAACATAAAATTACCAGCATATTTCAGTATATATATGCATGTGCCCAGATTGACACAAAATCAAGAGGATAATCCAGAAATCTTTCTTCACTAGCTAGCTGTTCCAATATGGGAGACGTGTCTCGATCTCTTCCAAAATAACTTTAGATATGCAATGCTCAGTTATCTTAAAAACAATAGAACTTAAGTAATTACATGCAATAGATGTGGTTCTGTGTGCAAGACAAGCAATTTGTATGCATGTAGTTGCTATAGAGACAGCATCTGTAACGATCACTACTACAAAATTGTACTATAAAGGTGGCTCTCCCAGTCCCAGCTACTAGCTAGTAGTTTTTCTACCTCTACAAATCAGCTATTCTGCAGAAGAGTAGTTTTTCAGTTGTCTCTATATATAAATAATGGAGGCGGCTATATTATTTCGAGTTGACTCTGTAAATCATTATCTAGAAATCATAAATTCAGACCTAATCAAAGAGACCACACTGGGCAACCACACATGAACAAGCGTCGTCGCAAGTCATCAGTTACGCGATTTTATATTTTAATGAGCTATCGTTTCACTACAAAATATGAGATTAGAAGTGGGACCATATATATATATATATGGGAACCTTAGCGTCAGCGATCCTTCCTGAGATTTTTGTAGCAGACTATCAGGAATTGATCCACTGAGGTTGTTGCTTGACAAATCTCTGAAAAGAAGTTGAAAAATATAAACATTAAATTAAAGGTGGTTCTGAATTTTATACTTTTATATAATGATAATATAATAATATGTAGGTCCAGCAAGCTAGGCTTACAACAATGTAAGGGATGGCACTCGACCCAGGAAGTCGGGTATTGGCCCCGAGAGATTATTGTGGGATAGATTCCTGGAAATAGCAAGCAAAATTGAAGCACTTATAGATCGGTGATGTCGTTAATTTTTAAAAGCTCACCTGCAGCGGCCCAAGGACGACTAAACTGAAGAATAGCATTTCAATGTTATTATTGGACAGGGCAAAGATTACATCATCATACGTTGTATAAAATTGTTGTGCCTAGAAGTAATAATATATAGATGGCCGGCTTAAACAACACATCGATCAAGTGGGCACGATGAGGCAAAGACTTTCATAGCCTCGATCAGCTTCAGGGTATTAATCTGTTATTATCTTTTCCCTTTATTAGTTATTGGAAAAGAAAAACAAAAATGAAAACAAAAGGTTTGAGTAATAGGTTGGGACATATATTTGTTAAAGCGCGTCAATTTTGGCCTTGTATATATATTTATTAGCCGGTAAGTTGCAATGCAATGTTTTTTTTTGCGAATGAGGACAGTGCAGTGAAATATTAAGTGTGAAAATTTCTGAAACTATATTGTGAAGAACGTACAAATGTTGGAGCAATGTTAGCTGACCAAAAGAAGGATCAATGTCACCAACCAATCCGCTGGATTGCAAATATCTGCGCAAAGGAAGAAGGTGAAAACTGGCTATTAATCGTCATCGCATAAACTTATTTTCATTTCAGTTTTTAATTGCAGCACATTGTACAGAAAATTGGACGGATGAGTGAAAAAAACTCACAAGGCAATTACTCTCTGGGGACCAGGGGGACTGTAACTGCAGTTGAGGCCATCCCATGCAAATGCTGCGGGGGCACACGGATCTCCTTCCCAGTTTTTCTTGACAGAATACTTTTTCTGCACGCTCATCACTGCAGTGGCTGGTCGAGAAAAACGTACACACGTTTAATCAAACACACGTTTCATCGATAGTATATATACTCATAAATTAAAGATCGTTAACATGCATCACTACTGGATTTCAGGTATTCGGTAAAGCCCTAAAAGCCTTTGCCAAATGCCACATTTGTTAAAGAGCACATGACTAAGAAATATTTAATAAAGAGCTCTTTGCCTAGTGACTTTTATTGTACACTCACCAAAGTGAAACACTTGACAAAATATAAATTCAAAAAAATATAGAAAAAATTACAGTTTTTTAATTAGAGGATTCAAACCTGTGACCTCTCCATCACTCATAGCCCCCTCTACCAATGGCCCACTGCACTACACTATCATTTGTATCTAAATTTTATTTTTTTTCCGCCACATATTATGTTAAATCGAGTGTAAATTGCTCGTTTGATGCCCTAAACAAATTTAAATCAAAAGGTTGTCAACTACAAAGTTTCAGAACTTTTTGAGATCTACACTTTTTGTTTAAGAAGTTTCTCCATCCGAGGTCGTTTATAAAATTTGAATTTTAAATTTGAGAAATTTCAAACGTAGTTTTCGTTGACACGATGATTTCAAATTAAAAAATTGTCAACTACAACTTTTTGAGATCTACAACTCATTTTGGTCGTTTCTCCATTTGAGGTATTTTAAAAAATTTAAATTTATTTTTTAATTTAAATGCAGTTTTGCATGACAAGATTACTTTAAATTTAAAAGTTGTCAACTACAAAGTTTCATAGCTTTTCGAGATATACAAATTTCAGTCTGGTCATTTCTACATACGAGATCTTTTGAAAAAAATCAAAATTTAAAATTTCCAAACTCGGACGCAGTTTTGCATAAAAAGATGCCTTCAAATCAAAAAATTATCAAATACAAAGTTTCTTAACTTGTCAAAATCTACAAAGTTTATCTTGGTTGTTTGAGCACTTATGCATTCGACATGGTGGTTCTAACATTATTCACAAATCTTATATTTTATAAACTATTTAGAGATATGTAAGATTTGTGAACAAATTTATTATCAGTTTGTCAAATGAAGAAACTACTAAAACAAAATTGTTCATCTTGATGAGTACAGTTAAATAAATTTGTAGTTGAAAACCTTTTCATTTGAATTAATTTACTGCTTTACATGTGATTTAAAAACTGGCTATCACGAATGTCCAAAAAAATACTCAGCAAGCCAAAGAAGCTTTTTTATCGAGTGCCAAAAAAACATTCAGCAAAGAGCTTTTTGTCGAGTGTGTTTTTTGGCACTCGGCAAAGAATTTCTTTACCAAGTATTTTATTTTCGAGCTTTTTCTATTTAATACTAGCTCGGTAATAAAGAGCTTCTTTATCGAGTGCCGAAAAAAAACACTCGACAAAAAATAACTTGGCACTCAATAAAGTTAAGTTTTCTGGTAGCGCATAACATACCGTCGGCAGCGCTGGTGGCGGATTCATTCCGTGGCCGCACCAAGTATATCTCCATGGCGCTGATGAGAGGTGGAAGCTTGGAGCTGGACGTTGGCACAAGCGAGACGCTGTGAGGTCCCGGTCCCCGCGCACTGCCCTTGACAACCGTGGTGAGCAGGTACGACGGGCTGAAGGCCGCAGCTAGCGTGACATTGCCGTCGAGAAGGACGTCGAACTGGCGTGCCACGTTATCGACGACGTCGGCGAAGTAGAGGAGGAGGATGTCGGTGTTGGCGTCGACGTCCATGGACAGGTCCGAGCTCCACACGATCTCCATGGCCGCCGAGGCATTCGCCGGAGTGGAGGCGCTCAGCATCACAGCGGACGGGGCATCGTATGTGTCGTCGGGAGGGTTCTTGACCACCACTCCAGTGGCGGATCCGGGAACTGTCGAGGTGGAAACATTTTGGTACATCTGCCACATCCGGTCGTAAGGGTCATCCGGGTACCTACCTTGCATTATATTTTATGTAATGTAAGCGACGATGATTAAAACAAATCGAATTCTCTCTCTCTCTCTATCTATCTATCTATATATATATATATATATTTATATATATATATCTATTTATTTATATATATATATATATATATATATAAGTATTTCTTGATATTGAACGTTGTTTAGTACTAGTCAGTATTTTTTTCTAATCAATTTTATCTAATGGTACGCCTATGCTGTAGAATAGCACTAGATCGACTCGCAGTATACCTGACATGTCGACCATCTGTTCCGAAATGGTAGCGATTGAAGCCAAAGGCGACGCCGCCGTCGTCACGGAAGAAGCTGAGCAACGCCAGAGACTGCGTCTCACTGGACTCGGGGTAAAGGTTTGGTCGGAGCGGTCTCAGGTCAAGCCCCGAGATGAAAGGGTTTCCCGATCCCGTGTTCACCAGGCAGACTTGCAAGTAGTCGGCGCCGCCGCCGCCATTGCCGTTGCCGTCACCATTCGGCACGGCGACGACCGTGTCAAAGACGTACGCCCTGCTGCCATTGGCGACGCGCACCGTCGTCCAGTAGTTGGCCCCGACGTAGAGGTCGAAGGTCGGGGGGCTCCGCAGCCTGTCGTAGTTGCCGTACCCGAAGACGGCCCTCACGAAGTACTTGCCGCCGGGCTGCAGCTGCCGCAGCGTGTAGCAGTTCCGGCTGCCGCCGCCGCCGCCGTCGCCGGGGAAGTAGCGGACGGTGGCGTAGCGCAGCGCCAGATCACGCTGCAGGTTGCCCATGTTCACCTGCTGGATGAGCCCCGCGTCCGTGAAGCCCTTGTCGGCCACGTACGTGATACCTGTCTTGCTGTCCTGGTAGGTCGGGCTGTCTGTGTATCCGCAGTCGATGCTGATGAAGCCTTCTCATCGATCGTGCCAAAATTTAATCAAATTCCCGTAATTAGTACGTACAGTACGTGCTTTTTAAATTTTTGTGCTCCGGCCAGGATTACATGAAATCAGCAACAATATATATCCAAGACACATAGGCTCTAACAAAGCACTTTTGCGTCGTTCATACTCCCGCCGTTTCAAATTATAAGTCATCCTAAGAATCTTGGAGAGTCAAAGTTTTTCAACTTTGACCAAAATTATATAACAAGATAACATCTATGATACCAACTAAGTATTATTAGATTCTTCATTAATTATATTTTCGTAATATACATATTTGATGTCATAAATTTTTGTGTTTTTCTCTATAACTTTGGTCAAAGTTGAAAAACTTTGACTCTCCAAGATTCTTGGAATGACTTATAATTTGGAACGGAGGGAGTATATAATAATATGCCCTAGCTAAACATTTATTTATTTACGAGTTAAATGTAAAGAGGGCCCTCAAACTTGTAAGTATGTGTCATATATACCCAACAACTTTGAAAATAAATTATTTCTGGCCTTCTAAACTTGTTAAGTGATACACATAGGCTCCTGAACTATAAAAATGCATTTCTAACCTTCTAAACTTGTTAAGCGGTATAAACACAGGCTCATATTGCCACACAATTATTTTTTGTTGATGTGATGTTGTTACGCGGCAAAAAAAAATGCACCAAACTTCCTGAAATCCAATCCGCGTCACCATCATCGGCGAGGGAGCCGCCTCCGTACAGAGGTGCTCGTCGTCTAGAAAGACAACGAGGGGAGCATCAGCGATTGGAGTGAGGTGGCGCCCCGGCGCATTGCAAAATGCACGCCCCGGTACTTGTCATGCATCTCCTAGTCAGATTCCAGACCGTGTGCATGTGGCTCCGGTCGTGTCATGGCCAGCCGCGTGGGTCCGCGCGAGTTCTTCTACTGGAGCACGTGCGAAAGCGCATCGTTGACCAGAGCCATGCGCAGGCTTGCGACTAGGAGAAACATCGCAGTTGACTAGGTAATATATATTGGTCGATCTTTCTATACTAAGACAATTTAAAAATCGATCGAAATAACACCGTTGACGGAACAATAATGTAAACTTTGGTTACATCACCGCGCGCCTGTTCACTGTATATTTTTGGCCTCAGGTTTTTCCGATTTTTTGCGCATGACATAGCGATAATTAATATGCTTCAATTCTTTTTGTACAACATCATTATTTACACTGACGATGCACAGCAACTAGCTAGTATCCGTAGTAGCAAGGTAGGGTATGTGGGCTTACCAAGGCTATCGAGCTGACCATGAATGCCCAAGAAGATGAAGCTCAAACTCAAGGACACAACGACCAACAATAATAACAAGTTCACCACCTTGGGCGCCGTCCATTTGTTCACAGCAAGATGGTTTATCGACAACATTTATTTCCTCGATCTGGCGTGTGCAGCATCGATATATGATCGTCCCCGCTATTATTGTGCCTTGCATATGTAGGAATCCGGGTGTACCCACGCCTGCAGCTGCAGTAGCCCAGCCAATAACAATAGCACTGCAAGGGTGTGTCGTAGGATCTGATGCATGCCAGTAGTAGACCTGTCATAGTACTTGTCGTCAACTTGTCATTGCATGCATGGATCGAGTAAGGTCAGATCAAACACTGATGCCACGGCTCATCGATGCAAAACACGCGAGCACGTACAGAAACACAGCTGCGTCGTCGTCTCCAACAAGACGTCGTGGAGTACAGAAACAATAAATGCGGATCATGCATGCGATGTGATGCGGCGTGCAAATCGAGAACCCCCCCCCCCCCCCCCCAAAAAAAAAAAAAAAAAGCTTTCAATCGCTAATGAACAAAAACAGAAAACAAGAAGAGAGCTCAAAGCTGGCTAGCTGGGTAGTCCGAGCGAGAGCGCCTGTTGAGATCGATCAGCAAAATGAGCTAAACCAACACTACAGTAGAATCACTCTTCGCCGAGTGCTTTGCACTCGGCGAAGGGCACTCGGCGAAGAACTTCACGGCGAAGAGTTTCTTCGCCGCCAAATATCGGGCACTCGGCGAAGGCTTCGCCGAGTGCTGCGAAGAAAAAAATAAAAAAACCCCGAAAAAATAGGGAAAAATTTTTATTTAATTGGAGGAGAGACCCACTAAAAAGCTCTCACTTGTCACCCTCTAAATCGCAAGTCTACTATTTTTCACACAATTTTCTCTCATGCAGTCAGCAGGATTCGAACTCACGACCTCTCGTTCGCGCGGAGCCTCCTCTACCACTGCACTACACACTCATATACATTTCATCTCCGTTTCGATTACCCATATATTATACTAAACCATGTGTAACTTGCTTATTTGAGGCCCTAAACGAATTCAAATAAAAAAGTTGTAAACTACAAAGTTTTCTAACTTTTCAAGATCTACAACTTTTATTTTGGTAGTTTTTCCATCCGAGGTCGTTTATAAAAATTTGAATTTCAAATTTTACAATTTGAAACGTAGTTTTCGTTGTCAAGATGATTTCAAATCAAAAAGTTGTCAACACCAAAGTTTCATAACTTTTCGAGATCTACAACTTTCATTTTGGTCATTTCTCCATCTGAGGTATTTTGGAAAATTTGAATTTTAAAATTTTCAAATTCGACGCAGTTTTGCATAACTAGATGACTTCAAATTAAAAAGTTATCAACTACAAACTTTCATAACTTGTCAAGATCTAAAAAGTTTATTTTGGTTGTTTGACTATTTGTGCATCCGATATTGTGGTTCTAATATTATTCATAAACATTATATATCACTCTTGTAGTTTTATAAACTACCGGAGAGATATATAAGATTTGTGAACGAATTTATTTTAAATTTGCCAAATGAAAAAATCACCAAAACAAAAATTGTTCATCTTGATAAGTTAACCAACTTTATAGTTAAAACCTTTTTCATTTGTATTAATTTAGTGCTTCAAAATGTAATTTAAAAACTGGCTTTGCCGAGTGTCAGAAAAAAAACACTAGGCAAAGAGCTCTTCGCCGAGTGCCACGTGGCTGGCACTCGGCGAAGAGACCTCTTCGCCGAGTGCCAGCCACGTGGCACTCGGCGAAGAACCGCCCACGTGGCACAGTTTGTGGTCACATTCTTTGCCGAGTGCCACGTGGCTGGCACTCGGCGAAGGGGGACCTCTTCGCCGAGTGCCGGCCACGTGGCACTCGGCGAAGAGCTCTTTGCCTTGTGTTGGCTCTTTGCCGAGTGCCACGTGGCCGGCACTCGGCGAAGAGGGTCTTTGCCTAGTGCCCGAAATTTGGCACTCGGCGAAATCACAGGCACTCGGCGAAGATTGATTTTGCCGTAGTGCAAGAAAAGGACGATTTCGATGGGGCACGTACGTTTGTCATCATTTCCAAGTTCAAAAAAGAAGAAGATCGATTTGCTGGTTTATTACTGTTCACAAAGATTTGGTTTTGACCAAGTTTGAAAGACAAGATATGGTTCTAAAACCGTACCTTTGCCAACAAAAGAATTAATTAATTATAATAAAAAAATGATGATGGGCGACAGATATGATTCCTACAATTACAAAACAAACTCAACAACATTATCCAGCAGATCAGCACACTGTACACACATATACCAACAAGACCTGAGGGGCGGCCGGCCCGTCTGCGTTTGCAGGATTTTCTTGTGCATTTGAGGGAGAGTCCAAAAGCGCAGCCGAGGAACTAATCTGGAAACTAGATTTGTTGGCCCAAATAACATTCCGGTGCTGGATCGTACTTCCGTCATTATTTGTAGGCTCAAGGCCCAACTTGATTTTTTTTTTTAAAAAAAAATCTGCATTCCAATTATCTCTTGCTCCTTGCGTTGTGTTTGAAATCAATGTATGCATAAATAAACCATCATAAAAAAGTGTACATCTAATGTGACATGAATGTATTTATTAGTGGAATAGTTCTATTGCAATCCGAATTCATTTGTCAGCGTTGGCATCGCCGCTACAGCTTGGGCTTTCGTGCTAGGTTGCCGACGGCGTCAGTGCGCCGCCCACATAGGGGTTTGGGTGAGGCGAGCTCGCCGATGCGGAGACTGACGTGGTGGTCCGCGGCGCAGGGGCTACGGATGAAAACAGATCAGATCGGAGGGGATAATGTCTTCCACATATCCAAATCCATTTTTTTTGGTCGGAATCAGAGCGAAGCGGATATTATACAGATTCGGATGCGAGTACAGTTTTTTTAGATGTCAACGGATTCGGACCAGTGTCGAAGCTAGCAGAAGTGGACTTTTTCTACCAGATAATATGCACTTACATGTTGTGATGGGGAGGATGTTGCCAATGTTTCGTCAATTGAAGATAACTATCATTTGGGTGGAGCACGACACACCGATCTGGCTTCAGATTGAAAGACCCCAAATCCTGCAATCTTAGCACCACAACTCCTCTGGTTGTCAACCGTGTCTCCAACCGGTTGACCTCTCCAAGAAGGCTAACCCATGCAAGAGAAATGAAAAACACAAGCAAGAACTCGAGTCTACGCAGCTCAAAGATTAGGACAAACTGCAGATGAATGATTAAGTTCTCAAAGCAGGGTCTCACAAACCAATGAAACAACAACTGTGGATGACACAATTGATCTAAGCAAAACTCAAAACCCTAATGAGAACGATGACTACTGTTTATAGACCCTAAGGGTCGTCACACACCCTATATGTGTCCCCCTAATGGGCCCACAGAAGATACACGACCTAACAGACCAAATATAGTGACGCAACACTGAAACACATTCTGGACAAACCTCGGCGATAAGCGGTGATGTCGAGGTATCACATCTCGGCGCCACCAACCATGGCGCTGAGATACCTACACGCGCACAACATGGCAGCCGAGGTGGCGCTTACGCGTGGTGGTACCTCGGCGCCACAAATCACGGCTCTGAGCTCGGCGCCACAGATCTTGGCTCCGAGCTCAGAGCCGTGGATCTTGGCTCCGAACTCAGAGTCGGGGATCTTGGCACCGAGCTCAGAGTCGTGGATATATCGACGCCGAGTTTTGATTGACAAAGCCACGACCAAGTTTCCCTTACTGACATGAGTTTATTATTTGCTGGACGCATGTCGACCATTGACATGGGCTGACTGCAGACTTAGAATTTTTCTATGTGCTAGGCTGAAACTATGTGCAGCGGCGTCCTGGAAAAATTAGAGGTCCAGTTCAAAACACTAAGTGAAGGTCTATATTTTAAAAAATAAATAGTAAATATCAATTAATGTACTACTTATATTATAAAATAATAAGTATATAACAACATAGATCAAGAATTATACTTGTATAACTATCATTTGAAAAGTGATATTCTTCTAGCAGACCTCATGAAGTCTAAAAGGAGTCACGATTGTGACTTTGCTTTAAGCATGCCATATTTTGGGCCATAGAAGATACTTTGTGTGATTTTTAATTAAAACAAAGCCAAAAATTATTATATATACCTAATATACTTAGTAAATTTTGAGGCCCATAATTTTTGGAGGCCCTGTTCGATCGCACGGCTCGCACGGGCCCAGAGACGCCCCTGCTATGTGCTGATTCGACTTTTAGGCTTTAAAACAAACTATCAAACCACCATAACAACAGGAACCATTGCACCATATCAAAGTACTAAACTTCTACTACAACTTTTATATTGGCAAAACTTGAAGTATTTAAGCAAATCATGAAAAAAAATATTATGGGAGTAGATCGGAGGTGTAGCTAGCCGGTGGGCATCTCCCCCAATTAAAAAAAAATTTTCCTATTTTTGAGATTTTTTCGGCACGGTTAAATTTTTTTGTTTATTTACCATAGCGGGTGGTATGTCAGCTTATGTTAAGTGGGATGTGCATCCTGCAGAGTGTTTTTTATGCAGTAACAAAGTGATGTTTTATTCATTCAACTACTAGTTTTTGTACATTGTCGGTGACATAAAAAATTCTATGCATCCAGTCGTCTATGTCCCTAGTGGTCCTCCACCTGTGCGCGTCAGTTGGTCCGTAGACGTGAGTGGTCTGGTCGGATGGGGTGGCTGGCTGGGGGCTTCCTATAACTATTGGAAGTGCTGAGCTCCCAATAGCAGGACCCTACTCTGTATATTGCTCTCCCAAAAATTTTAGCATTTATTATGTTCCATCATCCATCCCTCTTATTTTAGCCATCTACGTGGATCTATATTTAGGAGGGCCCCGCTTCTACTTGTCGTGCCCACATTAGGGAAAACCACATTAATTTAATTATAACCAAATAGATGGTAAAATTTGTTTTTTTTTCAGGTGGTCATTGAACTTTGTTTTCGAGTCGCATGGCACAAATCAAAGTGGGACAATAATAGATGGATTGGCAAAATAAACTTGTCCATTTTTTAACACAAAATTAAGGTACTAGAAACCAGAGCTGCGCGTGTGTATTATATATTCAGCAGCTGAATGAAGTGGCACAAACCATTGTTGTTAGTGGACTTTATTCGCCACAGCTCCAAGGAATGACAATCTTCGTCGTTCCTAGGAATCACTCCTATATATACGTAAGAATCACAAAGTTGCATGGTTCTGATGAGCCCTAAGGGGGAAAAAACAAGAATGCCAGCATGCATAGCGTGTAAGACTACAGATCAGACAATTATAATAGATGACGACGATGCAGTCTCATGTAGAGTAGAACGTAGTCGAATTATGTGCTTCTCCAGGTACGGGCCGTCGACGCACAGCAGCAACCACGGCCGCCGTCTCGTTGGTGGCCACAGCCGCCGTGGCAGCACTGGTCCCAGCAGCAGCAGCAGCAGCAGCAGCAGCAGCACGAGGACGAGCCGAGGCTCTGGCCAGCTGCAGGCTCTCCATTAGCGTGGCCACAACCTGCGCCATCCTGGGGCGAGGTGCCGCCTCGCGCTGCGCACAACGCAGTGCCAGTTCCACCACCTTGTGCACCGAGTTGAGGTCACAGCCGCCGTCGTCTCCTCTCAGCATCCTCTCGTCGACGATCGCCGCCGCCGCCGCCGTCCCGCCTTCTCCTTGAGGAAACCTCGTGCGCACCCAGTCCGCAATGCCCATCTCACCGTCGCCTTCATCACCGTCCTCGGCGCTGATGGTGGCCGATTTGCCGGTGACGAGGACAAGAAGGACTATCCCAAAGCTGTACACATCCGACTTGTCGCTCAGACGATGGGTCGCCGAGTACCTGCGTGCGTAATTAATGAAATGAACTCTAGGTCGAGTACGTATAATCAGCCATGCAGATATACTATAGCTAGCTAGGGCATGCAATTGAACAATGCGACGAGAGCTAGCGTGTGTGCTGCGTGCCGGGCCTACATACTCAGGATCCAAGTACCCAAAGGTACCAGCCGGTGTGGTAGTCGTGTGTGTTATCGATTCTCTGCTGAGAGGCCTTGACAGCCCAAAATCAGCGATCTTGGCATCCAGATTTTCAGTTAGAAGGATGTTTCGCGTCTTGACGTCTCTATGGATCAAAGTCTTGCTGAAGCCAGAGTGCAGGTATTGCAGTCCTGCACGGCACGTACGAACGCATGGATCAATATCGGATATATGTATGTATATTATATATGGTTTCTTTCATTTCATGCATGCACAAAGAAACAAAACTAAATAGATCGCACATACCAATGGAGCTTTGATTTGAAAAAAAAAAACTATGTACACACCTAATAAGTACTCACCATGGGCTGAGTCCAGAGCGATCTTAAGACGTTGCAACCAAGTAAGACGTTCCTCGCCTGTGGCGGATGCGCAAAAAAAGAAATTTGTAACATTATATTTACACACACAAACACTGTATCTCACCGGACTGAACTAAAGTAGGGTTTACGTTGACCAACCTCGCTCAGCCGTTGATCTAGGTTTCCCTTGGGCATGTACTCGTAGACAAGGCACAAATTGACCTCATCCTTGCAATAGCCTAGCAACGACACTAGACATTTGTGACAAGCGTTGGGTAGGTGCGTGACCTGTAATTAATTCCCACAAATTTTCTTGATGAAGGTTGAGAAATACCACTGGTGGTTGGTTAAACGGAACATAGTATATAAGTGCACCATTCTAATTTTTACAGTACAACCAGTGCTCCAATGCACAGGTAGAAAACTAACGGATATATAATTTGCAAGAAAGCAAAGATCGATCCAGTTCAATGCATCGCCTCGTCTATTTAACTAAGTACTCCCTGTCACCTCCTACATCAGTAGGTAAGACAAGTAATAATCCAATCCTAGACAGCCATTCAAGAATACTAGAATAATTATATTAGGAAAACATTTAACATTTTAACCTGTTAAATAGGGTAATTTTATGCAACGATCCATGCATGTAATATAGCTATACAGTCTATTATTACATCCATCGTCCCAAAAAAAAACTAGAACAATTAAGTAAAATTTTATTATTTTTAATAAACTTTAGAAGAGCTGATCGAATGCAAAAATTATTTACCACCTTTTAATAATCTAAATTTCAAAGCAATAGAGAGTCATATTATAATATAATAATCCGTTTGATAATAACTGGAAACATTAGCTCGCTCCAAGGTAATTAAGAGGTCCTCTTCTTTGAATCATAGAGCCTATGGGATGGCGAAAAAAATAGGTCATATATATTGATTTTGGCTAGAGCGAGTACAAACAGAAGTCCCTAAAATAATGCATAAAAATAGGCTTACCTCTGCCAAAAATTCTTTATCTCCCTGCCAAGAGTTTTCTTTTCTCCGCTTCACAGCAACAGACACTCCATCCTCCAGCTTGCCAAGGAAGACAGGGCCAAACGATCCATCGCCGACTTTGATATTAAAGTTATCCGTGAAGACCTCTAGTTCTGCAAAGCTGAATCTCCGGGTAACCTTGCCTCTAGTAGTAGTCATACCGATTGTGGGCGCAGTAGAGCATGTCCGACGACAGATTGATGTGAGGCAAGGCCATTTGGTACATCTTGTGAAGCTTGGCTATCTGGTACCAATTGTGGGTGCAGAGTATCTGTGCCATAGATTGTGCGACAAGACGGCCATTTGGTACATCTCTCACAAATTGCAAGGCACGGCCATTTGGTATGGATTGTAAGGCTTGAACAACCGCTATAGGTTCTGTGCTCAAAGATTGTGAGGGCTGAACATGTGGTATAGATTGTGGGCCCTGGACATCTCTTTGGGGATTTGTGTCCTGATTTCTTAGAACAGGTTGTCGGTCCGGATCATCTGTATCAGGTTGACAGGATGATGAAGTTTATATACTCCACAAAGAGAATAAAATATATTATCAAAATAGAAAATATATATTAAAGGTAATGATATTCGTATTATAGTGTGTTGCTCAATTTCTTATTCTAATACTTCAGATTTTATGACATCCTTCCAATAGTATTCCAAATGGATAGGAGATATACAGGAGTAGTGGCCGGGTAAATTGCAGTAGAAATTCTAAAATACTCCTAAAGCAATGGACTCGAGTAAGTAATTAAAGAGCAAGCGAGGTGACGTGAGATGGTGTTTCCCAATAATTAGCCAACAAGATCAATAGTATATAGTAGTGATCCTGAGTCATGACTCCCATAAAGAAGACGATAGTGAGCTCCAAATGGAGTCTTACCAAAGTTATATGTCAGTAAAACCAAAGGCAATTAATCCAAGAAATCTAGGAGGTCAAGACCAAAAACCAGCTAATAACGAGTCGCCAAGGAAATATTAACACCATCCCTCAATGATATATCCTAAAAATATTTGTACAATTTATTTTGTATATTGCATTTGGGATATTGAAAACAAATTAAACATATTGAGCCATATGATATTCCTCACCACAGATAAAGTTACCATCATGAACCCACAGTCAGCATTACCTGTTGGAATTCTTCTTATGCACTTTATGCAAGGAATTCTTGTTCTGTACTTTATGAAAAGTATCACAAGAGTAGCCATGAAAACGCCTCCACCAAGAACACAAGTGATGATAATAGCTCAATTCTTCTTTCCCTTTGGAAGTGGGCCACAAGTACCATTAACACAAAGATTTGGGTTGTCATCGATCCTAGCAAACGCACAATTGACTTGTCAAAGATTGCAATGTATACATGACAAGGAATAGATTGGAGAGTAATGATTGAAATGAGTTCACACCCGCCCCTTACTAAAAATACCCCTATAATATAATAAATAGATTACTTCCTCCGAAAACCACTAGGTAGTATTTTTAGAGACATTTTTTTAATCTGTCTCTATTAATCATAAGGAGCCTTGTCTCCTGAAATCCTTATTGAGTTATTGTTCTAGTGAAACAAAAACCATCGTCGTATAATTAACCTAATACACACTCATCTTTTTATAACAAGTGGTTGTTCAAGGATTACCTCAACTTACATCATATCAGAATAATGTACGAGCGCCTAGTGAAACAATAGTCTTAATAACATATGAATCAAAATGAAAATGCACACCAAGGCAATAGTAATGAAAAAAAAGTTCGCAAGCTATTATATACTGCAGCGAAAATAAAGGTGCGTGGGACCATGTGAACCTTAGCTGCATCGATCCATTCTGTGCTTTTTGTAGCAGAGTAGGAGGAACTGGTCCACTGAGATAGTTGCTTGACAAATCTCTAGAAAAAATGATAAATATAGAGCTCAAATAGGAGTTTGGTATATAGTCAATATGTAGGTCGATCAGCAGGAGGGCTTACAAGAATTTAAGAGATGGCATTTGACCCAGAAAATCAGGTATTGATCCGGACAGATTGTTGTGAGATAGATCTCTGAAAAAAGTAAGCAAAATGATGAACCACTGAGAAACAAGTGCTGATGTATAAGTAGAAAAATTGGAATATTTTCAACAACTTAAAATTTGGGAGTGAGAGGATGTTGATATACTTATAACCAAACTGCAGTACAATATTTTATAACTTGAACTTGCATTCCCAATTAATTTGGACATGAAAAAACTTACATGACATATTTGTATCCGGTATATATGCTCAACAGAGGTTGCTGGCTTAACGAAGCAAGCATAGAATATACTGAGGTTGAGCTTGCAAATTATTACGTTTTCAACTGTAATTCGTTATAAGTTGCGGATATATAGAGTGAAAAATTATTATGAAACTATGCTATGCAGAACTTACAAGTGCTCGATCAATGTTAGCTGGCCAAATGAAGAATCGATTTCACCAATCAATTGTAGTCCCTGGATCGCTCCGCTCGCCGGCGCCTGTCGCCGGAGTCGAGGAAGACGAACTGCAAAGACAGCAGTGCACACACGCGAACCCGGTGGTGAGTGGATGAACACAGAGTGATTTTGGTGCCGCAAAAAAAACCGCACCGTTTTTCTGACTCTATATTGCTTAAATAGACAAGTATTACAACGGCTTGAAGCCGTGACGCTGCGACCTCCTCAACCCCGTCAATGTCGCGCCATCCCACGACTAGGGCCATGCCGGTCACCTCGGACATGCACACCACGAACTCTGACCGGCTCGTGCCATCCCACGAACGAGTCCTTGGTGGACGATGCTACTTCTACTCCTATAGAAACGGAATGCCGCTGCATGAACAAAACATGCGTCTGGCTTACAGAGGACGCGCTCAAACGAGCCCTTTATTTTCGGACTGACGAAACTGAACTGACTGACGAAACTGAATGTGAGGCTTCTTCTGACGAAACTGAAACCTGAAACCTCACTGACTGAAAACTGAATGCAGGAGCATTGGCCGAGCCTGGGTTATCCAACATCAATCCACTGGATGACAAATATCTGCAGGAATGTCAGACTATTAACCATCATTACACGATCTTAACGCTGCACTTCTTTTCTTTCAACTATTTCATAAGTTTTTGGTGCAAATTTGCAATAAAAAGGAAAAACAGTTGGCAGCACATGCACATTGAGAGATCTTGACATAACTCACATGGAAATTATTCTGGATTGTCCACTGGTATTGTAAGAGCAGTTCAGGCCATCCCAGGACAAAGTTATGGGGAAACAAGGATCTCCTGCCCAGTTTCTCTTAACATGATACTTTGTCTGAATAGTCATCATTGCAGTGGCTAAGAAGATCAAAGATAAGCATAAGTTTAGTGCAACCAATTATAAATAATGACCTGTATACTGACCCCCTCCCCCCTACCCAACACACACACACACACACACACTAGAAAGTTGAGTATATATACCATCTCCAGAGTAAGTGGCAGATCCATTAAGGGCTCGCAACAAGTATATCTCCAGTGCACTAATCAAAGGCGGCTTTGAATTCGATGTTGCCACAAGGCTGATAGAGTGACTGCCTGCACCTTGCACAGTGCCTGTAACAACACTAGTCAACATTTGCTCTGGTTTGAAAGCACTAACTAACGTGGCATTATCCAGAAAGACATTGAATTGTCGAAATTCATTTTGTTGTAGTGTCTCCAGCTCACAAAAATAGAGCGCAACGAGGAACTTGGTACTAGCATCACCGCTCATGGATGAATCCAAACTCCACCACAGATCCATCCTTGAAGCATTCACCGGAGTAGATGCGCTACGCATCACCGCGGATGGCGCAGCATATGTGTCATTCGGAGAATTTGTTACTGTCCCACTAATAGCATCAGATATTATATCCCACGTAGAAACATCTTCGTACTTCTGCCACATCCGGTCATACTGATCATCCGGGTACCTTATTAAAAATATAAAATGAACACTAATTAAGATGTTAAAACTTTTGTTCATGACATAGGTGAAGGAAGAAAGCATATATAGATCCAACAAGATTGTTACCTAATGTGATGATAGTCATTTCCAAAGTGGTAACGATTGGGCCCAAAACCAACTGTATCTCGGAAAAAGCTAAGCAAAACCAAGGATTGTGTTGTAGTGCAATCTGGATAGAGGTTTGCCTGCAATGATCTCAGGTCAAGCCCTGAGATGAATGGAGTTCCTAGACCTTTGTTCACCAAACAAACTTGCAAGTAGTTGGCAGGGGACACAGCGATTATATCAAATACGTATGCCGTACTTGAATTAATAATGCTCACTGTTGTCCAATAACTGGCTCCAAGATGTAGATCAAATGTAGGAAGCACGTTTAGTGTGTCATAATTTCCATAGCCAAAGGCAGTCCTCACATAATACTTGCCACCAGGTGTTAGAGACTGCAATGTGTAGCAATTACGAGTTCCATTGGGGAACGAGCGAACTGTTGAGTACCTCTGAGCAACGTCTGGCTGCATGTTGTTCTGTACGTTGACAGTGTGTGTTACCCCAGAGTCTATGATACCCTCATCAGATACATATGTTATACCTGTCTTAGGATCTGTGTACTTTGGGTCTGTGGTATACCCACAATCAATGCTTATGAAACCTGCCAAATGGTGATGGGACATGAAGAAAATCATGAAGACACAAGATGCCACATGTGATATCAATTAATTAAATGGACGGCGTCTTGGTTGGGCCAAATTGTGGCCTTGATGTTGAGTAGGTTGAATGTGGTGAGATTTGGCTTACTGAATAGTATGGGTCTAATTAAATAAAAAATACATAACACATATGAGCCAAAAATCTGCAGAAATAATGGGCTATAGAAGGCCTACTGATGGCGTGGCAACATCAACAAATGATGTGGCAAAAGATGATGTGTACCAATTTTATGACGTTCCAGTTCATCGCTATAGTCTTTGACTGCTGTTGTTGACCCAATCAATCGTCTGTGACGGCTCTAATTGGTCTAACAAATGTATGACACGAGATACTGACGGATTTCTCGATCATCATCATAAGTTAACCGTGACGTGTTTTTGACTGCTTGTGACCAAAGTAAGCCGTCATGTAAAGCCTTGATTCTTGTAGTGTATCAGTGAGGACGATATAGCCATTTGCCTAGGATTAGCTAGGCAACAAGTTGGGTTTTATAAAACATTTTTTTCTAAAAAAATTGAAACCAAAATAACAAGCAGGGGGAAAAACATGAACGTAAAGTTTTGTAATATCATATGCCCCTCAGTAATTACTACCGAAGCACAACTAGCACCAGTTGTTTTACTCTAATTTTCATATGTGTATTATCACAAAATTAAGTTTGGAGTTGAGTAGGTGCTTGCTTCACTGCTTGATGATCGAAGAGCACTACAGTCGCGTGCAAACGAACAAAGAAGCCAACAACATTTACTCCCTCCGTCCCAAGATATAAGGCGCGCACGTATTTCAAAATTCAAACTTTTCTTATCTTTGACTAACAATTAGTCTAATCATATAAAAAACTTATACTACAAAAGTAGTTGCATTATATTTGTATTGAGAAATACTTTCTAATAATTAAACTTTTATTTCTATAAATTATATATTATGAGAGAAATTATAGGTCAAAATATATTTTTGAAGACTGCACCAAGTCAAATCGCGCCTTGTATCTTGGGACGGAGGGAGTATTAGACATGGGAAGAGATATATAGGATAAATATATTTAGGATCCAACAACAACATATATATATATATACTTGTGAGTGCAAGATGTCTTTTGCCTGTGTTGGTGTGTAGGTGTGGAGCTCATAGACAATAATCGATGGCGAGATGAAAGTCAAGTAAAGACATGTCGTGCCGATGAACCGGGAGTGGCAAAGGGCGGACGTGAGGCTTGGACTGACGGACCAGGTGTAAGATTGATTTTTGACATATATATATATATATATATATATATATATATATACACACACACACACACATGCACATAGTCTAGAAAGAAGAAAATAAAGTTTATAAGCTTACCAAGACCATCTGGTTGGCCATGAATGCCAACGAAGATCAAACTCGAGGCAACCAGCAATAATATACCAAGGTAACCTTGGCAGCCCATTGTTATTTGTGAACTACTCTATGGTTACGATCTCCCAAGAACATTTTCTTCTTCGTTGCTGCGAATCCTTCACATTTGTGTCAATGTAAGTATTCCTCGTCAAACTTAGCCCGGGTATATATATATATATATATATATATATATATATATATATATATATATATATATATATATATATATATATATACAAGCCGCGTGCATGCACCGATTAGTGCAATGCAAACCACGACAGCACCGAGGCTGTGGCGTCATTGACAGCACCGAAATAGCTAGCGACGACGTACAGAGCGCGGCTACCAAAAACAAAAAATACAAAACAAGGCATATGAAACTCGGCCGGACCGCCAGAGTATATCTGCTGGGATCAGCTAATACTCAATCTGTGTAGTTCCTAACTAATATAATATTATCTGCTGCTATTACCTACTCCCTCCATCCAAAAATTGGGGTCATATTAGCCCCTGGCACAATGACCAAGGAGCTCCAAACCCGTGCAAATTTTCATTAATTATCAAGCATGCAAAGGTCTGTTTAACTTCCCCATGCACATGCAAAGCATCCCGTTGGAGTGCATGCAAGGCTGTAGTAATACGAGGCATCATATTTATTTGCAAAATGGGAGGACCACCTAATACGACTCCAATTTTTGGAAATCTCAATTTTGCTCATACGCCCCCAATTTTTGGATGGAGGGAGTAGTTTAGTTAGTCCAACTAGAGAAATATATATTTGTTAGTTGGGCATTTAGCAAACAATTATCTAAACTATATTAGCTAGAGACCGACCAGCTGTTTGGATTGATCCAAGGAATTAATTACACTATATGTAAGGAGCTAGTAATTAATTATTACTAGTACAGTAGGTAACTACTTGTGTCAATAGAAGGTCATTGTATTCCTCGTAGAGGAGTCTATATATATATATATATATATATAGTATCTATAAACCTGATCGACTGATGCTGCATTCATCGATTAGTGCAATGCAAACCACGACCACGCACGCACACCTGCAGGTTGCGCCCTTGACAGCATCGATATATAGTCACTGATTGACATGCCGATCGAGGCTAAAAAATGAAACCCAGTTGTCGGTAGCACAGGCGGCGTCTATGGGGTTTGCATAATCGTGGTGCTTTGCATGTACGACTATATATGGCGTTATTTAGTTGGGGTGTGAAAAGTTTTTGCGTGTTACATCGGATGTTCCAGCACACTCATTTAGTCTATTAAAAATAAATTAATAAGAAAACAAAATTACATATTCCAACTGGAAACCATAAGACAAATTTATTAAGATTAATTAACTCATCATTAGCACATGCTTACTGTAGCACAATATTGTCAAAACATAAACTTATTAGGTTTAAAAAATCGTCTTGTAAATTATACGCAATCTGTGTAATTAATTTAGTCAACGTTTACTACTTCATGCATGTGTTCAAACATTCTATATGTGATGGGTGAAAAGTTTTTAGGGTGAGATCAAGAAACAAGGCCTGTATTGAGTGGTGCTGCATGCGACCTTAATTTGTGCAGGTACGTGTGTGAGACATCAAACCTGTTGGGCGAAGCCTTGGCCATCACTGTTAGCTAGAGTGTCGATGACGGCGACATCTTTGGGTGCACCTACCCTTGCAGACTGTGCCTCGAATTCCTAGGTAGGTGACGATGACACTTAACGTCGTATCATTCGTGAAGAGGTGGCCTTGAAGATCATCCACCGTCTTGATGGATGTTTGGTTCAAGTTGGGTGCTTAATGCTTGTCTACAATCCTTTGGTTTTGATTATGCCTCTTTCGGATTCGCTACTTGCTTCCGGCGTCGCATTTTCGATTCTATTAGAGCAGATATCTGCAATGGCAAAAAATCAAAGCTGCATTTTATTGTGGGATGCAGCAAAATAATGACACACTATGTTCACTTTCTTTGGAGGCCGCCAGGGCTTCTTACGAGTAGGTGGTGGCATGTTAGGAGCTAGCTTTGGTTGATGTTTGTCATTGGAAGTTAGAGTTGCTTATTATTATTGTGAACTTGTGATAAGCTTAGCAACAATAGTGTGCGGTAGGCTCTGTTGTTTGTGTTTTACCTTTATGTGTAAGTGTGTTGTTTAGGGTTATCCGTTTGGTGGGTTGTGTTTAGGTTTTGATTCCCAATGGTTTCCCTTTAATAAAGGGTACGAGTGTGAGGTTTTAAGGTCCAATTTCTCTCGTAAGCTCAATTCTTTTTACCTATAATAAATTACAAGAACTCCCTATCTTTTTTAGGTAGCTTAAAAAAATGAAACCTTCCACGAGAACAAGAAACATACTTAAAACAACCAGGAGTGTTATTAGGGTCAGTACGTGGATATTCTGACAGTATATATGATTATGAAACGGTCGTTCAGTGAACTATATTGCTCTATTAAAAATTGATGACACGTTCCGTGTTTGAAAATTTAGAAATGAAAAGCCGCATGTGTAGTTGTAGAAAAGGTGGTTACGGAGTACATTATAATTAAAGAATTGTATTTTTCACGTACTTTTGCGCTAGATGTGGCCCATCTACATGCGCAGGGGAGCCCAGCCCAACTACATGGATTTTACCTGTCTGAGTGGAGTCCAGTTGTATACGGAAACTAGATTTGTATGCCCGCCCAAACATTCAGCCGGACTGCACTGCAGTGCTGATTTGTTGGACCAAGGCCCAAATTGTTTTTTTAACTTTATTTATTCGAATTAATTCTAGGCCACTTCCTCTAAAACGCACATTATTTAAGCATTAAAATAACGCAAAAAAATCTATACATAATTTTTTGCACAAAGTTCAATTGTTTTTATTTTTTCTAAGAAATAAAATAAATATTACATAATCAACAAACTTAGTTCCACATAATTATATAACACCATTAATTTAGCACACCTAATAGCTTAAAAAACATAAATTTTAGCATATATATAATTATATAGTCCTGAGAATCGGGCATCACAAGGTACAAAGATTACTCGATGACCATGATTAAAAGGCAAGCAGAGCTCAACGCCAACAGTAATAAGAAGATAACCATGGCCGTCCACAAGCCAACAAATATGTACTCCGTAGATAACGTTTCTTCCTAGAGTAATCTTTCATTAAGAGCATCTTCCAGAGTTCGCAAAAACCATTACCAATCTAGATTTTTTTTGGAAGATTGAAGGTTGAAGGACATGTGAAAAATACAAAGTAAGAAAGGATTCCTAATGTAAATGTGCAAGAGAGAAATAAAGTAGAAAAGTGATTAGAGTGATTTTGAAATAGTTTTGGTTCCCGATGCAAAATTATCTTTTATATTTTACCAACGTAGTTTTGAAAACTATTGAAGGAATCTAACAAATATGCTCCTAACTCCTTCTTTAGCTACTTGAAAAACTCATTTCATTTACAAATTATTCATTTAGAACTAAGTTTGGTGCGACAACCACACCATTCCATTTTTGCTTTGCTAGCGGCACCTCCGGCACGTACACGGACGGGACCAGCTAGCCTCAAATCCGAATACGTTGATCCGTACAAACGAAATGGATTTTTTTTTTGTTTCAAACGAAATGGAATCTACATTCGTAACCCAGGTTACAAACCAAAGCCAACCACTAATCAGAGAACCGATGATTCGAAACTAGCTACAGCGGGCGGCATCGCCATTCCCCAACTTAACATGTTTTTTTCTTGTTTTTTTTTTTTGAGAGGATTTTTTTCTTGATGAGTGGAGTGGAGCCAAGAGTGTAGATTTGTTGGGCCCAATGATTGCAAAGCTGGATTGCATAGATCGCACTTCCATGTGGATATGTTAGGCCAAGGCCCAAATTGTTTGGATCTTTATCTCAACTTGTTCAGACCTTTAAATATTACTCGCTCCGTCTCCGAATAAATAAATTTCTAAAGTTGTTTTAAGTGGAACTTTTTAAACTTTGACTAAATTTTTTTAAAAAACCGTCAAAATTTATGCAATCAAATTAGTTTCACTAAATATACCATAAAATATATTTTCAAAATATGCATATTTTATGTCATAGATATCATTGCTCTTTTCTATAAAGTTAGCCAAACTTAAAAAAGTTTGACTAGCATGGATTATAGGAGTTTGACTGACACGGATTCTACGAATTCATTTATTCAGGGACAGAGGGAGTATTGTTTTAAGAATGTTATATACTAAGAATTTTTATATACTGTTATAAAAGCCGGTTAAAATGAAGGTGCGTAGATATAGCCTACTGCTACCTCCGTGCTAAGAACATGTCATTCTAGGTTTACTTTAATTTTAATCAATACTTCAAATTTGATCTAATTTATAGAAAAGATTGTCAACTTTTATGACACCAAATAAATGTACTATGAAAACATGTTTCATAATAAATCTGATTATACTTATTTACTATTTATTGGTACAGATATCTGTATTCTTTTATAGACTCTGTAAATTAACATAATTTGACTCACGATAACAATAACTTTATGTTTTGGCATATATGGCTAGAGGTAGTATTAAATAGAAATTCCGATGTTATATTTTGTATTTTATTCAGAGAAACGAAATTAATCTGACCTCTTCATCAAACTTAACTCCATATCACAAATTCTCACTAATTACATAGCAATTCTGAGCGTTCAGTTTACAGTACCTTTTTTAGATGCAAAGACGCACACACCTCCAAAAACAAGAAGGTATCCCTAACCTACAATTATTCCTGAGAACCAAGCATCACACAGCTTAAACAGATTATCTAGCTAATGCTGATAATGAGTAGTGTTGGGGTGGTAGCCACCGTAAAGGCACCCTGCTTCCGCGCGAATGCGTTTTCGACTGGTTCGCTGTTCGCTTTCGGTCGAAAGCATAACACTTTCGAAGAGGAGCAGTTTTCGAGCGAATTGCAGAAGAAACAGTTTCTTTCGTCCCAGACTTTGGGCGCGCGCGCCTCTGAGCGAACACGTCCTCGAGCGAATGCCGGCGGACCGAGCGATGTACGTGTTCGAGCGAGTGGTCGCGAGAGCGACAGTACTCTCGCCTGCATGCTCATGGTCAGTTCGGCCGATAATTTCGGTGCCTCTCCGAATCATTGGGGAGACGGAGGCTTCGCCCGAGGACATTTTCGAAATGCACCAGGGTTTTCGAATGTCTTTTCGCAGGTCACCAAGGTCGAAGCCGGAAGAGATGGGCTCTCAAGTCAGGAGGAGACGGTCGCTTGGAGAGCGGCCCAGCGCCCGGGACCACCATGACGTCAAAGCACGGAGGTGCCCCTCGAGACTACAACCTAGGTGGACCCGGAAGAGTAGTTGAAAGAGGGCATTACAGTACTTGTAAGAGAAAGATGGTTGGAAGGGCATTTCCATACTCGTAAGCAGGCTGAGATTAACATAAATAGGCCGCACCCCCTTTACGGAGTGGGGGCCCAGGAGGATTACGGTTGGCTCCCCTTGTTCCACTGTTTACCTTCAATCGAAAGTTCGCCTTTCGCTTTCCTGTGTGTTCACATTCGTTTGAGTAACGGCCCGCTGTTTTAGGGTTTCGGCCCTAAAACTAGTGACTGCCAAGCAAGCTCAAGCCTGAAACAACCAACACCAAGACACAAGATGATCCAACTGTCTGCAGCACTAAAAAGATGAGACCGTATGGCCATGAGCAGGGCAAATCCATTTGTACGAATCAGTATCGTGTGCCTTGCCATCAGAGTTCAGAGATGGATCCAAATCCAGCTGCGGCCATGTATACAATGTGCAGGTGTGGGGATTCATCGATGCAAAATGGCAACATGCCAACATTCATCACACGCGACATACAAACCGAGGTAACTAGCTCTGTTCTTTGCAGCATCTATCACCTTTCGGTCGCCAATGAAACAGAGCAATGTTAAATCATCAAGCTGGCTGCATCAGAGGGCCAACTGGAAGCGAAAACAACCCATAACAGGAAAAGGATGATCGATCACCTAGCTTATCACGAACCTCAAGGCTTAATAAAATGTTTCATGTCAGGGCCGATCTGGTAGGTAATGGCTTACTCTTGAGCCTGCATCAGACTCCACTGTTCACAAAGATATCGATCTGACCATACCTACAAAACAAACTACGAGAATTCAGCAAGTCAAACAAATCTATCACACACACACACACACACACACAGTTTACTGTTCCCCAGCATCGTCATGTCAAAACTGCGGCCACAAACCAAACATCATCACTAACTGTTGCCTTGTTAATGGCCCAGCACGTACGTCAACAATATAGATAGGGTGCATGAACTGACCTCCACTAAGCCCCTTGACAGGACAAGTGTTATCATGAGCTCACCGTGTGCTAACCTCACAGGCCAAAGCAACCTTAGTTTTCTGTCCATCAGCTGCCCAGTGGACGCTGCTTTTGATAGCTCACCTTTATTTGGCTCCCTGGGGCTCCTCTCCACCTAGTGTTAGTGTGTGGTGAGACCAAATCATGCGAGATTGGGTGGTGATGTCGCTCATCTGCATTGCCATTGGCGTCCGCTGCCGGGACCAGGATCACCTGTGAAATTCAGTGTTCCTTATCACCATATGCTTTTGGGAGAATTGGTTGGCTCGTCGGCCTGCAGCCATCCACATCACGGCTGAGGTTAGAGCACACTAATAGAGAGTCTGGGGCTCACGCTAGCGGTAAGAAGCACTGATTTTTCTACCATCTTATCGGGAAATTAAAAATTCAGACGTAAAGGATCAGAAGACTTACGGTACTCGTCAACCTATTTCCTGGAGGTTCATCAGCTTGTGCTGGTCTCGATCACCATATGATGAAAATTATCTTCAGAATGTTGATGGTTAAGGTGATTGACAGCTGGTGATTCTGCGCATATGCATAAAACAAGTCCTTTCAGTAACAAATACAGTTTTGGAAGATTTAGTTTTTCACCATAATTTCAAATTTCAGACATGACAGAAACTGATAGTGCCATACTTGCGCGCAAAATTATGAAATCAGGCATAAATATTATATAGATTTATTCGACTTCTATGCTCATTAAGTACTAACTACTGCATGATGGAGAGTCAGAAAGAATTCCAAATTCGCGTATCTGAGAAAGGACCTGACTTAGGTCATGCACTTCATGGACATGGAAACAGAATAAAAGGATTCATCACGGTGATGATGACTGATCAGTCCTAAAGTCAGTAGTACATCCTGCCAGGCTGCAACAGCCAGGGAAGTGAGGAAGATGAGCTCTTGGTAGCGGTCAGAGACTACAGCAAGCGACATATAGACAAATTAAAGAAGCGCAAAAGACAAACAAACAGAGCAATCTCAGCAATGGCAACAGAACGATTGGGCTCTCCATTAGTGGAATATAGAGCAGTGTTCAGTGTACAGGGAGCCTTCCAAAAGCAGGATAGATGCCAAGATAACAAGTTGATGAGGCCGTCCCCGCCACAAAGTGGACTGCAACACAGGTTGTAGGTTGGTGGCATCCACATCAGTGCTCCTTCCATGCCTTTTCTCCCCTCCATCCGGGTCAGCCTCATGGCCCTCACACAGAAAATGATATTTAACTTTGTGCTAAGGGAGCCTTTCAAGATCAAAACAACTAATTCTATGGCAATGGAGAAGTTAGGTCTTGAAGTTAAAAATTTTCTCAGGGCCCCACTGTCTAGAAACCTGTCATTTCATATCCATGCACCCATAAATGATATACAAAAGACAGTAATGAGTGATACAATGATAGTCAGGAGCTTAGAAAGATCCATCATTCCTTTCGCTCACTTATCAATCAACAAGGATGTCAGAAATATAACAAAGATGACAGATGTCATGCGATAAATCATGCAAATTTCTGATGATGCTGAACCAAGAAAAGGAAGCGCAATTTAAGAAACAAATGATCAAAACTACTTGGCATCTGCTATATCGGCCAGCATACCTAAGCATATTCTGCCAGCAATATCACTGTTAGCTTCTACCTTCAATTAAAAAGAATCTGTTAAAAACACCACATTTTTAATACATCTGAAACACTGCAGATATGATATCAACAGTATCATCACTAAATCAGGAAAGCTCTGCGTAATGGCTCAAGTCATTCTAGTACTCAATGCAGACATACAAAGGTTACTTTTATGTGGTTCAACTCAACTAATACAAAAAGAGCATTATTTTTTACGAGGCACCCTCAGTGGAAGAATATGTGTTTTGTGAATTTAAGTGCTGTTTGTATTGAAGGTGTGTTTATGACTGAGAGTTTTTGCTATGCTTAGGACAATGGCTGACATGAGAAGACGGATGGAGTTCTCTGTGCCAATGACAACAGCTGACAGAAAAGCAAATGCTTTTCACTTCCAGGGGAAAGGAAATAGGCGACAGTTCCTAAAACGTTTGCTACACTCGATACATGGTTTGTGATTGGATGCATGGTATGTAGCAAGCAAATTAGTGGATTAGAATTAAGAATCTCTAAATGATCAATCAACCAACATAACTGACCGGGTAAAAGGTTCAGATGAAGAGTAGGGGTACAATTTTTTTTTCAATTTGTGGAAAAAACCTGCAGTGACCCATTTATAATACCAATGAAGCATCTAGAAAAGGAAAACAAAAATGATTGGACATTGTTGACATACATGAAGAGTGCAGGTATAAATCATGTCCTCGTTATGGGCTACCTAAAGCACCTAAAGCAAGCACCAGTATCCACTTCAGACTTCAGAGTCAGATGTCTATTCCTCTTATCAAAGAATATTATGCTAAAGGTAATAATGCTAAGAGCATACCAAATCCCCTTTTTGTGTGAAAAACATAACAAAAACATATTGTTACACATTTTTCTTCCGTTTAAATGAAGTAACAAATAAGAGAAACATTTTTACTGTTTTATCCAAAATGATTGGAGTCAACCCACAGAGCTAACAGATAAGAGATAAGCATTACACGTATTCTGAATCCATTATAAACAAAAGTAGACTTGACCATTCCCTGCTATAATATGCTAGTCAAAGCAATAACCAAGGGGAAAAAAATGTTTCTTAGCTAAGTCTGAGCACAACACCAGTGATGATAGGATCTATACGATTCTCTAAATTCTAAAATCACATGCACTACGTCATGTGACCACACAACTGCTTCCTTTTTTTATTGAGAGGGGAGAGCTTCTCCTGTTGCCTATAAATGAGTGGCTAAAGACAGCAATTCAGTACGAAGCATAAGACATAGTGGCTTCCTCTCCCTAATAGCTACCTTCTTCCTATCAGGCTGGAGTTCATCAAGGATCTAAACCTGAAACTGGAGCCCACAAGCACACAGAGGAAGAAGAACACCAAGACTGGTTCCCAGCCTATCCAAGGCAGAAGCGAGCAACGTTAGTGTGGTAGTAGCATGGTGACTGTGAGAGAGGAGATGCGTAAGGGGCCATGGACAGAGCAGGAGGACCTGCAACTGGTATGCACGGTCCGTCTGTTTGGTGACCGTCGTTGGGACTTCATTGCCCAAGTCTCAGGTTTGAGGGGTTGGCGAACTGCAACTTAGGTAGCTATTTTGCTATCCTTAGCGCAAAGTCGCAAACATAAATGTCTTCCTGTCTAACCAGCCCTCTTCATACTATACGTTCTCTATATTCATGCAGGCCTCAACAGGACAGGAAAGAGCTGTCGCCTGCGGTGGGTGAACTACCTTCACCCTGGCCTCAAGCATGGCCGCATGTCACCACAAGAAGAACGCCTTATTATTGAGCTCCATGCTCGGTGGGGGAACAGGTTTGATCTGAAGTTTTTCTAGAGAGTAACTTTTCTCAGTTACTAAATTTAGGTGAAGACAAAACTCAAATCAAATTCTCCATGTGTAGGTGGTCTAGGATAGCACGGAGGCTGCCAGGGCGCACAGACAACGAGATCAAGAACTACTGGAGAACACACATGAGGAAGAAAGCACAGGAGAGGAAGATGAGCCTATCATCACCTTCATCCTCATCCTCCTCACTGACATACCAAGCCTGCCTTCTTGACACAGTTCCAGTCATTGGGATGGGCAGTGGGGACACTCACAATGGTAGCTGTGTCACCAGCGCCCTCGAGAACACACAGAGTGCCATGGATGGATATCCCATGGATCAGATATGGAAGGAGATTGAGGCACCGCAGGCACCTGTCTCGCTGAGTATTGCTGAAGGAAAAGAGAAGACATGCAGCAGTATCCCCGGTCATCTACCATCACCTGCTATGTGGGATTACAAATATCCTGAGGTATTCTGGAAGATGGAGGATCCAGAAATCATGATGTCATAGAAGATGAAGAAACCATGATGTTGGCTCCACTATTTGGTTATGGTAAATAAGGCCCTCGCTATTGAAGGCTGAAGGAATACATCTATATAGGTCAGGTCACTCAGCTATCTGCCTAGCAGATTTGCAGTACTTGTACTTCCTAGCTATGCTTGCATTAGTATGGGTTTCAGTATTTTAAAATCTACTGTAACACTGGAGGTATGCTTATGATGTATGTATGTAGTGTGCAAAATAGTTTGTATCAGTTTGTGAAATAGCGTGCAATACAAGGACGCACTATATGCATGATATATTTATTTATCTCTGTTGTTATTGTGCTGAACAAATAACAACATAATCTTGTTTGCAGTTATTATTCAATAGAATATGATACAAATTGAATGTTACATTTAAAAGTTATATAATTTCTTAGGAGAAGATAAAGGCGGATTTTAACCATGATGAAATATTTCTAATAGACACAATTTACTGATTTGTCCAAACTTGAGTTCAGTTCTAAATAAAGCTTGAATCATTTCTTAGATCCTTCATGGACAAAGGATAGCCAGCACCCCCGCCCCACCCACCCCTCTCCTCCCGCCAAAAGCAAATTTTAGTCTTAAATAAAACTTGATAAAACTGTATCCGGATTCAGGAAAAATAGAAAGGAGACTGAGAATAAAAAATATTCATCCAATAAAATACAGCCTAAGATAGACAAGAACTTAGTTTACAACATGTCAAACTGAAACTGTAAGCAAGGAATATTGCGTGGGATTAGATTGATGATTGCCAAGTACAGGATGCATGTGCATATATACAGGCAACCTCAGGGTGTGCCAGAGCTATAGGCAGCAGCAACTCTATGCACGGCAATGATACAAAAAATGTGTATTGTATACTGTGTATATGCCCATTTGGAAACTAAGAATTTATGAGGCAGAATGTTATATTTTGAAAAACACTATTAACTTGCCATTCATTCAGGTGTATTAACAAAATAAAAAAGCAATGAGGAAACTAAGACGAGGCAAACTATTATATCCATAAATGTTCCAAAATCAAATACATTGTGCATGGCAATGATCCAAAATCAAACACAGAAAGCATCCCTGAATATCAAGGCTACAACAACGGAACTTCAGTCCTGCCACAGTATAGGGCCGAACATGTCAAATAGATGTCATAGAGTAGAGCAGTAGATACATCAGATACTTCAACAGCCCAATGTCAGCACACACTATCTGAAACAAAAATCAAATGGAGCATACCAGAACTGAAGTTGGTTAATCTTGTAATCAATCTCTGAACCTTTGAGTCATCAAGAAAAAGTTATCATGTTCCCTAATACCTAAAATAGTTCGGTAAGCATTTGCAGATACTAATAGCTTAATGATCCAAAGGAAGTACTGTGACGTCAACAAAAAAATATTTGGAAGGCGAAGGAGTGGGTTATGTGAAACTTATATAATCAAGAATGCGCTCGCTTTCTCTCTGCACACCATTTATTAAAAAAGAGGAAAATTATGTGTGCCATCCGAAATACATACATTGGATTTCTAAAGTTAACCCAGTGCACACTAAATAGTTCTGTCATTTTCTGTAATTGTTCACGACAAAAACTTAACTCATAGAAAAAACGAAAGCCAAAAGTCAATGGAAAATTCGCCGTGGTACCACATGTTTGGCGTCCTATACCTAATCACCTCTCCACTTGTAAGCACCCTGGGGAGGAATTCATGCTACATTAGGTATGACCAAACAGCCTAACATCCAGCAAAAATATTGGCAAGGCATTTGAATACTATAGTCACTACTCCCGTAGCAGAACCTAAACAGAAACACCAACGCCCATTTGGTTTGTTAGGTAAATGACCTCCTACCTCCCTCCACCTCCATATCAAACATGGGGCTCGCAACATTGGTCATTTGCAGATTTGCCACTGGATCCACATTCATAGACACAGATGGACCCATTTGTCATCCACACAAATGGCAACATAATCAAAGAGTCAATCTTTGGAGTCCCAAATATTCAATTTTGTCAACATCCATCTGCCGCTGAAAATTAGTCGACCTCCTAGTCCTAGTGCAGTGCAGGACAAAGAAACGCACCGGATTCTAGATCTGAAGCAGGACTGGGGATTAATGACCGCGATTGCAAAGGAGAATCCATTCAAGCACAAACACGCGCGGAAAGAAATGTATTAGTATCTGCAAAGGGAAGTCGGGCACCTTTGGAACGGACCTTAGCTTCTGACATTGTCGTTTCCCTTCATTGCCGGCGGAGGCAGCGGCGATGACGACTTGTAAGCAGAAAGACTTGGCTTTTTTTCTCGATAAATGGGGTGACTTTATCCAATGTCGCAACAAGATAATAATGTAGAAATCGGGTAGAGAAATAGACACACTAGGTTTCTCCGCTTGCCGGCGCCGTGCTGGTCCAAGGCGGGGATGAGAAGTCGCCGACGAAGCCGACGCCGGAAGCCAGCCAAATCGCCGTTCCGTCGCCCTGTTCTACTGTAGCGAAAGAGTCAAGATGGGAACTGGGCTCCGGGGAAGAGGCGGAGACGAATCGGCCCAAGTAAGGTAATATGTGTCTAATTAGCGGAGGCCCAAGGCCCATTTCAGATAGGACGAGTGCATGAGCCCGTTTTATCTCCCTCGGTTAAAAAATCAAGTTTTTGGACTTTTTCAACTCTTGATTTACCTCCGTCAAGGTGCCCTCTCCTGCACTGACATGTCTTCAAAGAGCGCCTCGCCTCAGTGTTGGCACTGTCGAACCTGCCGCCGTAGAAAGTATATATAAGGCTCATGGATGCGGCTGATGTGGATGAATTGCTCCGCTATAGCCCCGGCGCAGAGACGATTGCGAATTTTTGTGATAATACTGAGCGTAATTTAGTATTGGGAGAATTAGGTGTATGACCCTGGAAATAACTCAGTCTAGGTATTTGGTCTTTTTTATTTTGAATTTGGTTCTATGGCCTCAGATCAAATTTTATTTAGGTGTATGGCCTTTCGTCTATTCTGGCATGTAACAGTGTTAGCTCGGGTGGTAAAAAGACCATATTACCCCTGACAGAAAAAAACCAGAGTTTTATTAGTTTATTGTATACTTTTTGTATATTGATATATCCATATTTATATATGTCAAATTGTCACAGTACCACATATAATTAATTTTCACATAACCATATATATATATATGGATATATCAATGTACAAAAAAATATACAATAAACAAATAAAACTCAGTTTTTTCTATCAGGGGTAATATGGTCTTTTTACCACCCGAGTTAACACTGTTACATGCCAGAATGGACGGAAGGCCATACACCTAAATAAATTTTGATCTGAGGCCATAGAACCAAATTCAAAATAAAAAAGGCCAAATACCTAAACTGAGTTATTTCCAGGGTCATACACCTAATTCTCCCTTTAGTATTTCGTGGTTAGTTTTTGTCTCTTGGTATAGTTACATTAAGAAACCCCAATTTTCTTGCATGGCTTTGTGGTAGGTTTGGCCAATACAACCTAGTTTTTTTGTATCGAGTTTATGTCCAGCGTTACTCTCTCTCCAGTAATCGATTTCTCTGTCACAAAATCACGTGGATTGAGGTGTATTATTTATGTCAAAAAAAAACTCTGCGATCTCAATCCCCTTGGTGTTATCCATGCATGCATCGTCGCCGATGGTGCATTGGTGCACGAGCTCCAACTGCCTTCGGGATGTTTGTTAACGGCCACCGCCACCCACCGCCGGATCTGAAAGACGACGCACTACCACCATTTGCGAGACTGGAAGCAGCGACGAGAGCATGGCTGGGAAGGTTCGCAGATGGATTATTCGTGGCAGGAACCAGCGCGCAGAGGTAAGGTGCTGACAACGTGTAACGGAATGCATGCTCGCCATGGAGGAGGAACTACATATCTTCTGTTCTGTCCTATTGCTTATATAACTTATCTGAAAATGGAGGACAAATTAAGAGAAAAGTACGTTTCACAACAAACTTACTAGCGCAGTATGGCCAGGGATTTCAATATGCTGCTGGAGAAGGTAGTTGGCCGGCAGAATGGCAGATGGGACGGATCAATGCTAAAACTTTGTGTTTAACTCGTGCGTCATACATCGCCAAGCAATGATGATAGTTATATAAAATATATATAGTTATAGTATTCCTTGGATTTTGACAAATATCAGCTATATTATATTGTATAAGATATGAAATGGGTTGGAGAGAATTTTTTTCTAAAATTATCCCTTTTGTCGCGCCACCCCAGCAGACGCGCCAAATGGGCTAACCGCGTCATGCATGGTGGCGCGACAACAGTACCACTATGGCACCAGCCTGCCATGAGAGGACCCTTGCGAGGCTCGCTAGTCAGTTTGTCGCGCCAGCTGCACTGACCCCTTTGCCACACTAGGCAGGTTGGCGCGCAAAACCGATCTAGATCTGACCACGACGCCTTCTTCCTCCTCTCAATTCCTCTCTTCTCCTTCCATTCCATTAATTTCATTCCTTCTTCACTCACCTCCCTCTATCACCTTGAGCTCTTTGAGGATTTTGGTGGCATTGTTGTGCACACTACAAGAAATGGTTGGCTTTTTGACATAAAATCCATTTGTGATACTACTCCTACTAACTAAAAGCTCTCCCAACTTTTCCTTTTTCCTTGTGTTTTTTGACATATGCAGAGCTAGTTTTGCTATCAATAAACAGCAGGGATCATGTAGAGCGGTGTGATTTGACGAAACTTCTCAGTCATGTACAAGGGACTACAAGCTGACAACGACTTTCCATGTTTAATTCTAGCCAACATGTGATGATGGAGGAAACTAATAATTGCGAACATGCAGAAGCGTGGCTATATATTTTGCCAACCAACAAAAGAAAAAAAAATGGGAGTATGCCATACCTACGTGCAAGGTGCAAGGGCTCTCTTTGACTTGAATCGTGGCACTCTAAAATACTCGAACCATTACTTGCACCAGCGTTTCCACTAGCGTTTTCCAGACAGTTCAGAACGTATTTCCACTAGCGTTTTCTAGCACCGTCTATGCTGAGGGCCAATGAAAATAGAACCATAGCACAAACGGTTGATTATGAACCGTCCATCACCGTCGAAGTTGTAAGTCGTGACATTTTTCACGCAACACGATCTCTCCAGCCCAACACGACAACAGCTGGTGCATAGGCCACCGTACGCCCAAGACCGGAACTAGTACGTGCTCACCGTGCACCTACGGCCATGATGCCTTCCTCCATCCACCAGCCGGTTCAAGAAAAATCTGACCAAGAACAATCGAAGCAGGCTTTGTTGTGCTCATTTTCTCTCTCCATCGCGTATTTTTTCAGATGCAAAGTGAAATTCTCAGCTAAATGGGAACCAGCTAAGCATGTCGAGGAGTCGTCATGTTTGAATTCAAAACGAATGGTGGCACTCTAATCCCCTGGAGATGTCAGATGACTTGTTGCTTAACAATACCCGATTCTCAGGCAACCTTCCATCTAGAACGTGACAAGTCCACGTGTGCACGGCCCTATTTATACACTCCTCTTAGATTACTACTAGTAGAATAAAAACCAGCAACCGCACCAAAACAAGCAAAAGCTGCTCAAAACCAAGCGGCGGCAGATCAAGAAAAATGTGGAACCCCAAACCCCTCCTCGTCCTCATCACACTCTGCATCTCGGCGCTTTCGTCGCCGTCACCATGCACGGCAGCCGGTAGCGGCGGCGGCGGCAAGCCCCTGGTGACCGCGGTCACCAAGGACGCGTCCACCTCCCTCTACACGGCGCCGCTCAAGGACGGCCACCCGCTGGTCCTCGACCTCACCAGCCCGGTCATCTCACTAACGACATGCACCTCCAAGAACGGCACGGTGACCACGCTCTCCGCGAACGCCACCGACGGCCAGAACCCGCTGTTCCCGGTCTCCTTCTCCGCCGTCGTCGCCTCCTGCGCGCCGTATCTGCCGTACAAGCTGCCCGCCGGCGCCGTCGGCGTCGCGGGGCTCGCGCCCTCGAGCCAGTCGTTCCCGGCGCAGGTGGCGCGCACGCAGAAGGTCGCCGACAAGATCGCGCTCTGCCTCCCGAGCGACGGCAAGTCCACGTCCGGCAACAGCGTCGGCGTGGCCATCTTCGGCGGCGGGCCCCTGGTCTTCCCGGACCGGGGCGACTTCACGACGATGCTGGCCGGCACGGCGCCGCTGCACGGGTTCAACGGCTCCCCTGGGTACTACGTCTCCGCCACCGGCATCGCCGTGGAGCAGAACCGGATCGGCACCTCCGGCTCCGGCTCCGGCGGTGCC
This sequence comes from Coix lacryma-jobi var. lacryma-jobi, assembly GCA_009763385.1. Lineage (NCBI taxonomy): Eukaryota > Viridiplantae > Streptophyta > Magnoliopsida > Poales > Poaceae > Coix > Coix lacryma-jobi. Next base: position 5,477,566 of record CM019831.1, on the reverse strand, counting down.
GGTGGGGCGCTCGTGGTGGCGCTGAGCTCGACGATCCCGTACACGGCGCTGCGTCCCGACGTGTACGCTCCGCTGGTGAAGGCGTTCGACGCGGCGGCGGCCGGGCCCAACTTCCCGTGGATGTCGAGGGTCGCCGCGGTGGCGCCCTTCGAGCGGTGCTACGACTCGACGAAGCTGCCGCAGTCGCTGCTCGGCTACTTGGTGCCGCAGATCGACGTGATGCTGGAGGGCGGGCAGAACTTCACGGTGGTCGGCGGCAACTCCATGGTGCAGGTGAACGGAAACACGGCCTGCCTCGGGTTCGTCCAGGCGGCGAGCGGCGGCGGGCAGGCGCCGGCCGCGGTGGTCGGCGGGTTCCAGCTGGAGAACCGCCTGCTGGTGCTCGACGTGGAGAAGCAGCAGCTCGGGTTCACCACGTTCCTCAACGCCATCGGGCTTTCATGCAGCAACTTCAATTTCACTCTCGCCGCCTAGTGCTGCTGAATATTTTATTACTGTGTATGTATTACGACAAATAATAAATAAATAAATTGGGAATAAATCGATTGGAGTGTGTCCTAATTTCCAACAGATTGTGCCGTCCAGCTATATAAAAAAAAATTCAGTGCGAACTGTATCCATTTTCTCAGCCTGCATACATACCGTCAACGTTTGACACGTGTACCAGAAGACCAGAACACGCCCGCAAAAGCTCGGCTCGGCTCAGACCCTCACGCTCCTCACGCGGCTGCATCTCCACGGCTCGGTGTCTGAGTCGCCGATGTCTTCCACCATCGCCGCCTTTCTCCTCCCCTTCCCGTATGGTTGCCTGGCCTCCACGGCTCGGTGTCTGAGTCGCCGATGTCTTCCACCATCGCCGCCTTTCTCCTCCCCTTCCCGTATGGTTGCCTGGCTGCCTGCTCCATGCCTTCCCAGCCCCCAGGTTCCCTCCCACGCCATAGAGCGTGCCAGCTAATGACCGAGTAGCTAGGGGCGACTGCGCCATGGACGACGCCCACAACATGCTCGACCAAATGTCAACATGGTTTAGCCGTCTTGAGACAACTATAATTTTAGAGGTAAAGCTCCTTTATCTACTGCAAAGCTTTCAAATTTTATTGATTGGAGTACACTAGATATGCTAAATTTATAGTTTCATGAAAAGATCTCTCATGCTTTCTTTGTTTGATTTTACTATCTCCCAGATCAATGTTGTTGGCTGCTGGACACCACCAAAATAGAAGTGCCGACCATGTCTCCTATATGAATGCTATTATATCTGCTGACCACCGTAAAAATAGAATTGTCGACTAAGCCGCAACTGAAGCTTGAAGGGGAAAATCCGTTACAAATGAAATGAACAAGATGTCCAGTAATACAATATGCATATTCTAGGTGGTACGCCCTGGAGATGTTATAGTGTTAGTCTGCCTTTCAACCATGGAGATGTTCGCATACAGAGAATTATTGTGCGCATAGTATATGGATGTGCTTGTACTTAGAAGGAACAATCTGTGAAGCTTCTCCTTTTGTTCTGAATTTGTTTTGTAAGAGTCGGTGGTATATATTGTAATTCTTTATCTGAAATATACATGGGATTTCGGCTGTATTGAAAGTTACAGTTTGATGTGTAATTAGGACTGTAAATAGGAAAAATAGGATAACAGAAGTTGTCTTGAGAAATTAGTAGACAAAAATATGTGTCCTATAAATATGTAATCCTTCTCAAACATATATCATCTGGGTACTGCTAGTAAGACTTTTACTCAGAAAATTACATATTTTCATGATTTTGCACTCCATCAAAATGTAATTTCCTAACAGCTGATTGTAATGTGGCATCTTGATTAACTAAGAGATCTGTATATCCTCCTTGCATATATGGAGCAGCAATAGGCGGAAAATTTGGGATGAAATTGAAGTGTGGCATTGTAGCATTAACATGTCTGTCTTGCATCAATGGAGCAGCCATGGTCGAAGATTGTCCAACACTAAGATCCTGTTTTACATAATATGAAAGTCTTCATAAGACATGCATGTAATAAGTAAATAAATTATAAAAATGACGTACATGTAAACGTTAAAAATCATGTCTTACAATTAATTGATTAGTATCAGCACCCTCATCTCTAGTTTGCACATCTTTATTTGCATCCTCACCTACAATCAAATATGCATATAAGGGGAAAAATATAAAATAAAATTTTTAGCAGCTATAGTACAGGATGACTACCTTTTTTCTTAGCACTTTTCTTCTTCCCTGACTTCTTTTCAATAACATTTTTATAGCGTGAATTCTTTGGGCCTTTTATCACCTCTGGGACTCTAAATGATATTGTACTGTTCACTGTGTTACTATCACACATATTCACAGTTGGTGGAGTCTCATTAAATTCTTCTTGCATCTTCCTTAGAGAAGTATCTGCTTCTGAGTCCAACTTTTCTAAGGCATTCTGCAAATTATCAAGAAGTTCTTTTGACACTGAAGACTTCAAAGCAATAGATGTCGCCATTCGAGAGAGAAGAGCAGCACGTGATTTCAAATCTTCTTTTTCACTTCCTTGTTTCTCAATATAATATCCTTTTTTTGCATATTTTGTCCATCTATTTAATATATACTGTGATGGCAAAATGTAAACTCCATTTGTATTAAATACTCTGAGTGCATGCTTGCACAATAGACCTGTAAGATATGAAAGACAAGTTTAGTTAATTTTACCAAGAATTTCATTTTATATTAAAATAGGTGTCATACCTATGCATTCAAACTTTCTGCAAGAACAAGCAATGGTGGAATCTTTGGTGTTAAATACCACTGTTGCGCCACGCTCAGATTGCATATATGTAACCATAAATGTTAAGGATGTCCCCTCATATTGCACTAAGGTACAAGATAATGTGAATTGTTTTTTAAATTCTTCTTCGAACTCCGAATACATCCTCCTTATATACGATTCTGCTGCAATTCTCAGCATAGGTAAATTTGGGATATAGGTAACTGGGATCTTTCCACGTGACTTAAAATCATCATCCAACTCATTCGCTCGAAGACTAGCTGCAACCTTCTCACATTCTACAAGAAGTTCTGAAAGCCCAAGCCTTCTCCTAAATCTCTTCTTGAAGACATTGTTCATACCTTCACTCCTTTGAGTTGAGTTCATATCAGCCGTAAAAGAGTCACGATAGACAGCAGCCCACTTCGCCCGAATATCATACAGGTTTTTCATCCATGTGTTATCCTCAAGTTTGTATTTCTGCAATAATTCATGCCACTTTTCAATGAAGTAAGCTTCTGATCTATCCTCGTAAACACACCTCTTAAAATCAGTTAGAAACTTATTATCTGAGTCGTGAATTACTTGCGCAAGATGTTTAGCTGCATTTAGACAAATATGCCACAAGCAAAGACGATGACTTGTATTTGGGAACACATATGCAATTGCTCCCGCCATGGCTGCATCTTGATCAGTGAAAATTGTGCTTGGATGTTTCCCTGACATTGCTTTTAGGAAGGTCTCAAAGAGCCAAACAAATGATTCAATAGTTTCGTTATATAATAGTGCAGCCCCAAATATTATTGTTCGCTTGTGATGGTTGGTTCCAAGAATCGGAGCAAACGGCATTTCAAACTTATTAGTTTGAAAAGTGGTGTCAAATGATACAGCATCACCAAAACACTTGTAATCCATGATAGATTGCCCATCTGCCCAAAAGAAATTTGCTATTCTACCATCTTCCTTATCTATCTGAGCAGCATAAAAAAATGTTGGATCCTCTAATTGTTTATTTCTCAGGTACTCCAGCAATGTTTGTGCATCATTGGCTTCTAAGTACTTCCTGCGCTCCTGACCAATCACATTATTACTATCCATCTTACAAAATGGTATTTTATCTTCTCCTCCATAAAATTGTTTCATGAACTCATACACTTGGGATGGCTTCATTCCTGCTTCCCGCATTTGCCCAATTAACTTTCTGTCCGCCTCCATAACACGTCTTTGGGACCTCAACTTGTGCGACTTATTTGGACTAACAAGATAATGATTGTGATCAAGTACAACCTTTTGCACTTTCCAAATCCCTTCTCTGCTAACACTAAACTGAACCCGAGCATCACAATCTGTCCTTGTATTGTCCTTCTGGGAAGACTCATTATCTCGGTGTCCTTGACTGCTGCAAACTATGTATTTTTGACATATACTTTTGTCTGCTCTGCGCTTTGTAATGCTCTTTCTAATGCTGAATCCAACCTTGCCAGCATAGACATTGTACATCTCGTAAGCTTTCTCCTCTGAATCGAACGTCATTCCAACCTCAGGAGCTATCGCAGTTGGTCCAACTTTATCAACTGCCTGCTTGTACAATGAAGCGAGAATTAAAATTATATCATTTTTTCTTCCTTAGTAATCAAAGTTTAGTATGTATGGCTCATGGTTCATTACCACATTTGGTGCTTTTTCCAACTTGTCTTCCACATCGATCGACTCAGTCGGTGCAATCTAAAATATATATGTGATACTAAATACAAGGAATACACGTGATAGTCAACAGAAAAAGATAATAAACTAATCATACCTGTGATGTACGTTCATCACCACCACCATTAGTCCAGGTGATTACGCCATCCTCGTGGTGTGCTGCAGCCGATGGCAAATATGATAAGACGACGCCTGCTGACATTGAAGCCCGTGGTCTCATTGCAGTGCTGGCGACGACATCATGCTCCTCTCGTTCCATGAAGGCCATCGGCGGCGTTGATTCTCTCGTCTCAATGTTTTTCTCATCCATTGGAGGCGGCATGCTAGGGTTCGGTACGAGCATTATCTGCAGATCGTGATGGGCGAGCCGGGAGGCACGATAGCAGATGGGGAGCCACGATAGCGGCTTCGTCGGGGCTTACATGCGTGTTGAGCGAGCCAGCGAGCGATAATCTTAACCAAGCCGAGCACTACGAAGCCGTCACTACGGAGCCGAGAAGACCGCAATCGGAGTTCGTGAGCTTTCCCAGACCCGCGTCGTTAGATGGCCTGGGCTTACGCGTGGCATCCATCTAGGATATGTATGCACGCAATCTTCGTGGAAACTGTATGCACGCAATTTTTTTCCCTCCCCCTACGGATTCCGCCGCTCTTTTTCCTAAGGGCGTCCGCAATGGTATTCAAATCGCTAGCTATTTGGTCTCTAGGAAGGATGTTATTGGCTTTCAATGACAACTTACAAATAGCTAGCTAGATGAGACATATAAATAAATATTATTTTGATGAGACAACTTACAAAAGTAGCACTCTTATTGGCTATCGAGGAGAGAGATCAAATAGCTAGCTATTGAGAAGTCGCTAGCTATTTGATCTCTCTTCTCGATAGCCAATAAAAGTGCTACTTTTTTATTATTTTTATATGTCATCTCGCTAGCTATTTGTAAAGTGCTATTGAGAGCCAATAGAATTCCTCCTAGCTAGCTATTTGACAACCATTGCGGATGGCCTAACGTCAGCACTAGCACAAACTATGAAACGATAAAATATTTACTTTAAATTATTATAGTTACTAAAAGGGTGTATCTATTTTAAATTTTGTCTCTACCGATGTATTCTATATACGACGAGACAAATAAAACTAGACGTCACTTATTATATATGTTTCAAAGATTTTTTTTCTAGTAACAAATTATGTGTAATAACTTATACATATAACTTATCTCGGTAAGTCTAAAGTTATGAGAGATAATTTACGCACAAAAGTTATTAAACACAAAAGAGATATATTACCTTATAACTTATGTCAAAACTTGTAAACATAAAAGTTATTAAACACAAAAGAAACGAGTTAACTTATAATTATACCAAAACTTATTAAAAACACAAAAGTTATTAAAGATAATTTATGTACAAACATTATCAAACATAACTTGTGTATATAAGTTATATATTCAACTTTGTCAATTAACTTGTAACTTATACTAAAACTTAGAAACACAAAAGTTATTAATAAATATGAAAAACTAAATAAAAATAAAAAGTATGAAAGCAAAGAAAGCAACGCGTGTATGGGTTGGGCAGCCTGCAAGCAGTTGAGTTTGTTTTTCATTTTCTACTCCCCTTTTTCCAAATTTTAAGATATTTTACCTTTCCATGATATTATTTTTATTATATAATATAATGTATATATACGACATGCAAGCTCACTGTCTCCTACCGTCTGGAATACTCCATCTGTCCCATAATATTTGTACATTATTTACAATTCAAATTTTGTCCCACAATAATATTCGATATAGCTGAGAGATGTACGTACACGCGCACAGCGTTGACAGAGACCGGAGGTGACAGTCGATATAACAGAGCTCAGTCCACTCGTTCATTGATTTGCCAATTAAGGCCCTGTTTGGAACGCGGGAATTTTTCCCGTTCCTGTGTTTTTTCTGTAAAATTGAACCGATTCCTGTGAAATTTCTGCGCGATTCCTGTGAAGTTTCTGCGTTCCAAACAGACCCTAAAAGAAAAAAGAAAAACAGACGTTCAGTCTGGAAACCTTCAGCCGGATGACAGGGCTCAGGAACTTTTTGAGGGTATTATTGTAATTTTATATGTATCCTTGGTTTTCGTGTCTAATCCTAGATGTATAAATAAAATGGGACGGAGGGAGTATGCAAGATCAACACCGTCTCTTTTGGCGGTGGTCAATTTTTCCGGTCAGCATCCCCTTGTCGGTAGTCAACGAAAAAGCGACGAATTCTCTCTAAGCATGTGTTGGTTGGTTATCCATGTGTGCCATAACAAGACAAATCAAATTTTGGATGCTTTGGCCAATATTGGACTTCATTCATTCAGCTAGACGTCAGTTTATTAGCTCGTCTGTTCCAGTTGGTCATTTAGTTCATTTTTGTGGCCAAACGTAGCCAAAACCATGGCCACCAATTAAGTTGATTTGGCTAGTGTGTTGTGTGTCCCATCGTTCGCACGCAACTCTAATTATGAGAAAGTGTGATTGGGCACAGATGATATTTTTTGTTTAATTTTGAACTTTTCATATACCCACACTGTAATGCGGGTACGGTGGGGCTTCCGGTCTCCATTTTTTTTTGCATAATTAGAAACTTAAAATTCTGTTACGGTGCATTACCGTCAGAAAAAATAAAAATATCGACATGAAAATGTACGTATCGTCATAAAAAAATAAAAATATCACCACAAAATTCCTTACGGTGCACTTACCGTCAGGGAAAATAAAAATACCGTCAGGACTAGCTCGGCAGGATAATTCCAGTTTTCACTGACGTTGGTCAGGGAATTTCAAGTTTTTAGTAGTTATATGTGGCCAAACCTAAACCGAATGATCTAGTTTTCACAATCTAGATGACACGGTTAGATAAACACTAAGACTACCCGCACTCTTCAACCTCTATATTCATCCTCTAAAAGGAATATTTCATCCTATTCATCACAAAATATACAGTTTCCTCGCACTCATCCATACTCTATGTCATCCTCTATATTAACTACCACTCCGGCTGGTCCCACGTGTCAGCCTCACCCTTTCCTTTTATTCCACTCGTACCCCTCTCTCCCCCCATTCTCTCTCCTCTCGCCCCTCTCTCCCCTGTGCGCGCCGCTCCTTCCCCACTCTCTCCCCTGCGCGCCGCCCCTTCCCCGCTCTCTCCTTGCGCGCGCCGGCGAGGAGGAGGGCAGCGGCGGCGGATCCGCTCTCTCCGGCGGCGAATCTGCTCTCCAGGTCCCGGGATCCATAGGGAAGGCCGCCGCCACCGCGGCGCCGTGGTGGGTGGAGGCCAGAGGAGGGCGCGAGCGGCGGGCGGCCTCGCCCTCCTCCGGCGGCCCTTCCTCCCTCTCCAGTCGGCGGACGGCGTGCGGGCGGCTTCGCCCTCTCCTCCACCGAGCACGCACACCCCTACGCGTCCATGGCAGCGGGCGAGGAGGTGGGCCCCTGCGCGTCCACGGCGGCGGGCGGGCGTCTCCATGGCGGATCTAGTGGCCGTCCGTCGCGGATACGGCAGCCTCGCCCTCTTCTCCGACGCGGACGGCGGGTGCCGGCGCGGCCCGGAGTTCTTCCTCCCTATCTCTTCTCCGGCGCGGACGACGAGCGGCGCGAGGACAGGCGGGCCCGCGAGCGCGTGTAGTGGCCGCGTCCGGGAAGCCGCTATCCATGGCGGTCACGCGCGCGTGGAGGTCGCGATAGCGGCTCCCGGTGCAGTCGTTTTGGACCTGTACGCGCCGATGTGGCATCGTACCGGATGCCTTTACAGGCACCGGTGCGGGTAGTCTAATTATTGTCCTGTCTTTGTCTATATGCATGCATGGTGAGGCATTCCACGCAGTAGTCTTGCTAACCCAACGGGACCCTCCTGGGTAGCATGCTTGCTTGCACGCGAGACTGGCACCTACGTGGAATATGCTTGCATACAAGGACAAGCCGACGTGGACTTCTGCAGGGCAATATCGATCCAGGTTCTACGTCCCAAATATGCGCTGTCTAGATAATATTTTTTTGGCTTGTCTAGTTAAAACTTGTGTGTTTTAGGTGGAACTAACACACGAGTGTTTTTTCACAAAGAAACACACAAATTGTAGAAAACCTAAAATTTGTGTGTTTTGGTCTGTCCTAGCACATGAATTTTGCTTGGCTGGCAACCTACGCAAGTCCACAGCACAAAAGAAAAATTCATGTGTTTTTTCTCAAATTAGCACACAAAAACAAAGAGCTGCAAAAACTGTGTGCTTTCCTAGCAAGTAGCACATGAATTTGTATTTGTATTTATACTCTGTGTATTTTTACTTGTTCAAGTTCGATACTATTGTATTGTACCACCAGACATGCAGAACTCAAACACTATAATACATAGACTAAATCCAAATAAACACCAGGCATGCACCACTCTAAGAACTAACAAAAGCATCGGCAAACTAACACAACACGCAAGAGAGACCAGATATTGCACATGAAAACACCATAATTGCAATAATTTTAGTGTGCAATTTACTACTTATAAATGTGCAATCTAAGAAGTAAATACTAATAACTCTATGTAAAACTAAATTGAATTGTTCTCCAAAATTTTCATATACACACACTCACCACAAATCAACAAAGAAAGGAGAAAGAAAGGAGACCAGCTCACCATATTAGACAGATGTGACAAAGTTGACGTATTCAACGGAGCTCCTATGATTCTTAATCACTGGATAAAACAATAAATAAGTTGTCGAAGAAGAAAGCAAGGTATCAATTACAAAGCAGTTATAAAAAACTTTATTTCAGGAAGGTATGAAGACAATAAAATTTCTAACAAAAGATAAAACAACAATGCACTAAACAAGAAGAAAAACAGTTTCAACCCTCCTCCTTTACCAAGGCTTGGGACCTGCTACGATGGGACACCATAGGCGGCCCACCAAAGGCGGAGTTAAAAACTTTTAACAATAAATATACAAATCACAAAGACAAATGACAAATAATTACTAAGGAAGCACAATGATAGATCACAAATAGACAATTTCTTTTATAGAAGAACAAATGACAAATGATTACTAAGGAAACACAATGACATATCACAAATATACAATTCTTTCTATAGAAGGATAAATGACAAATGATTACTAATGAAGCACAATAATAGATCACAAATAGACAATTCTTTCTATAGAAGGACAAATGATTACTAAGGAAACACAATCAGAAATCACAAATAGACAATTTTATCTATAGAAGGACAAATGACAAATGATTACTAAGGAACCACAATCAAAAATCACAAACAAATATTTTTTTTCTATAGAAGGCAGATGAACAAGTAAAGATCATAGTGACTTTTGCTAAAATAAGAAGAGCTAACCAAATAAGGCTACTTTCTATGTTGTCACCAAATAATACAGATGAACACTGGCGTTGCAGCTAAAGCAGCAGCAAGGCAAATGGTTCAACACCACAATATTGCACATAATCAAAACTACAATTGTGCATTTAGGTACTTGCAATTTACATTATCGATGACCACAATTATGTAATCCATAGTAATAGCAATCTACACTAATAGCAATCTATCACTAATAGCAATATGCAATGGAAGTATAACATATCCTTAGTAAATAACAACACTAGACACAATGAAAATTAGAGGGTAAAAGTATTTTTGTAAGTAAGACATGTGTGGTTAATCTATTTGGATTCCTTCCTCCAGCCATAGTTACGTATTTAGATATTTTTGTACACTAACAAGAATCTAGTACAGTCTCTTTGATAGTATAGATGATAATTACGTACCTAGACATTTGCAGTGAAAGTACAACATATCCTTAGTAAATAATTGCAAGCAGCTAACAATAATTAGGAATTTATTATAATAAATAAAAATATGCGAGCAGCTAGGCGCCCATGACACCGGGTTCTGAAATTCAAACTACAAGCATCTTCTGCATATTGCAAGAACCAACATTCTGAATGTGTGTCATATCTTTTGTTTTGTATTTGATATTGCACAATAGAGTGGTCGTTCCAGACAGCCACATAAGAACATACAATTGTTGATAAGCTGATAGGGTTCACATTAACTCCAATATTATTCAAACAATGGTTCACACTAACATGCATAACACAATCACGGATAGGGTTCACATTCACAATTAACTGAAAATTCAGAAACTAACAGATAGGACAATAGATACACTTTAGTCTATCTGACAGAGATATAGAGATTCAGTTAAAAACAGAGCACCTAAAGGCTTTATCAAATTTTATCTAGTATAGATGATCAAATACATGACATAAACATACCCTTTAATAGTTCACGCAAGCTTTCTAGTCCTTACGTTGTCTTATAGAGACAGAGGAATATGAGGATATACTAACCAGAAAGAATGGAATAATTGAATTAGAAAATCAGATCAACACAACAAATTAGAAAAATTGAAGCTCTACATTCAGTTAAAAACACAACTCTGAACAGAACTACAGAACTAGACTCTAAGCTCAAAATATTTTTGCTAATATTTCTGCTCTATATTTAGTCTAGGGGTGATTCAACACACATCACCAATAAGCAACGCGCCTGATGCTCGTCTATCAAATCCACTACATTGCATCCACGCATTTCTCAGGGAATAAACAAGCATCCACAGATCTGGCAGTTCTAAGGCACGACCGATCTGAACATCGTCAACGGGAACACGGTTGATCCACGCGCGATGCTTGGATACAAATCAGCGAGAGGTGACCGCAAGGAACAGAGTATAGATGGGGATGGATCAGATCAGATTACTCACATGGGCAACTAACGAACTGGGACGAGTAGATGAAGAGCCTAATCCAACTGCAGAGGACAGCAGGGATCTGCACTCACCGGAGCGAGATTGCGAGAAGAGGATGATGAGGTCGGAGGGGGCGGCAAAATGGGGGAGGTGATGAGCACGGATGCCGGAGTCGAAGGTCGCCGCGGCTCGCCCTCGTTCCCCACCATCCACCTCCCGGCTAGGGTTTAGCCCGCGCGTCGGAGTCGAAGGTCGCCGCGGCTCGCCCTCGTTCCCCACCATACAGAAGGGCGGTGCGAGTAGCGACGGGGAGGGAGACGGTGGCAGCGGAGGAGGGGAATGAGGTGGAGCGGCGGGGCAAGAGGTGCGGGAGTGAGGTGGAGAGTGCGGACGACGACGACGGACACAGACGGGGAAATGAGAATCAGGAAATGAGAAATGGGGAATCCCACAGTGGACCCAACAAGTCAGCGACAAAAAAAACTGGACGCCAGGGGACGTCGATGGCTGATCCAACAGACACAAAATTCATGTGTTGAGAAGAGAAAAAACACACAAGTGTAACATAGACTGCCTCTATTTTTTTTCATCTCATTGGTTTTGTTTTTTCATTCGGATCAGTCAGCGCTGTTGTTGCTCACAAGGAGGGAACAGTTCACGTGTCTCGTCCGAATGCCCAACGAACACTTTTGTCACCTTGTGTTTATCTTATGCATCAGTTATACGCCATATGTCGTTTATACACTAGTTCCATCCCCTGATGTGATTTATTTACTTTTGCACGACTCATCACGCCGTAATGCCCGTCTTCTGTCGTCATATAAACAAATTTACATCGATGACGACATGATTCAGCCGCCAAATTTATTAGGCGGCAACACAATCAGAGACGGAACCAGAACTTTTAATTAAAGGAGGCCGGACAATACGATTATATCTCATAAATATGATAAATATAAATATCTCAATAGATTTTCAACATTTTTATATGTATATTTAATATTTTTAAAGAAAAAACATACTATTATCATTAAAAAATAGTGAATTTATATATTTTTTATCTATATAGTTGAATTTTTTATATATATTAAAAAAATTTCACTGTTCATAGGGGGGCCCGGTTCCGTCTCTGAACACAATACATTTTTTTCACGCTAACTTATCCTAGATGCTTCACGCTAACTTATCCCAGATGCGTGGCGCGGTAGTGTTGTTTCGCCGCGCCTCCGGTGGCGCGGCCAAAAGTGTTAGTTTTAAAAATTAGTTTGAAACGGAGTCATTTTTGAAAATTATTTTATAAAAGTGTTTAAAATAAAATAAAAATCTTCTCAAGCAACCAGCTGTGGACCAATTATTGATCATATATTCCATGTAAACTTGACATGCCCACGTGCATTTGCCCTATATATACTACGTGCTAGTAAAACCAGCAACCGCACCAAACAAGCACAACACACCACCTAAGCTGCTCAAAACCAAGCGGCAGAAGAAAAATGTGGAACCCCAAACCCCTCCTCGTCCTCATCCCGCTCTGCATCTCGGCGCTGTCGCCGCCATGCATGGCAGCCAGTGGCGGCGGCGGCGGCAAGCCCCTGGTGACCGCGGTCACCAAGGACGCCTCCACCTCCCTCTACACGGCGCCGCTCAAGGACGGCCACCCGCTGGTCCTCGACCTCACCAGCCCGGTCATCTCGCTGACGACGTGCACCTCCAAGAGCGGCACGGTCACCACGCTCTCCGCGAACGCCACCGACGGCCAGAACCCGCTGTTCCCGGTCTCCTTCTCCGCGGTGGCCTCCTGCGCGCCGCATCCTTCATCCAAGCTGCCCGCCGGAGCCGTCGGCGTCGCGGGGCTCGCGCCGTCGACCCAGTCGTTCCCGGCGCAGGTGGCGCGCACGCAGAAGGTCGCCGACAAGATCGCGCTCTGCCTCCCGAGCGACGGCAAGTCGACGTCCGGCAACAGCGTCGGCGTGGCCATCTTCGGCGGCGGCCCCCTGGTCTTCCCGGACCGCGGCGACTTCACGACGATGCTGGCCGGCACGGCGCCGCTGCTGCACGGGTTCAGCGGCTCGCCCGCCGGGTACTACGTGTCCGCCACCGGCATCGCCGTGGAGCAGAGCCGCGTCGCCACCTCCGGCTCCGGCGGCGGGGCGCTCGTGGTGGCGCTGAGCTCGACGACCCCCTACACATCTCTCCGGCCAGACGTGTACGTCCCCTTCGTGAAGGCGTTCGACGCGGCGGCGGCCGGGCCCAACTTCCCGTGGATGTCGAGGGTCACCGCGGTGGCGCCGTTCGAGCGGTGCTACGACTCGACGAAGCTGCCGCCGACGCGGGGCGGGTACGCCGTGCCGCAGATCGACGTGATGCTCCAGGGCGGGCAGAACTACTCGGTGGGCGGCGGCAACTCCATGGTGCAGGTGAACGCCAACACGGCGTGCCTCGGCTTCGTCAAGGCGGCGGCGACGACCGGGCAGCAGGCGCCGGCGGCGGTGGTCGGTGGGTTCCAGCTGGAGAACCGCCTGCTGGTGCTCGACGTGGAGAAGAAGCAGTTTGGATTCACCACGTTCCTCAATGGGGTCGGCCTTTCATGCAGCAACTTCAATTTCACCATGGCTGCCTAGTATAGTGCTGAATAATATTCTCGATCGATCGATGCGCTGTGTTGTATTACGTACTTCAATATAAATGAATAAATAAATAAAATGGGAATAAATTGATTGGAGTGTTCCAAACAGATTGTGCCTGCCAGCTATCAGAGAGGTTGGTCAGTTTGACCTTCCTATGATTCGGATAAGTTTGAATACTAGGCACGTAAGTACTGCAAAGACACAAGATACAACCACGTTAGGGTACCCGCAATGGGTGGCTCATAAGCTAGCTCTTAACATTTTTTTTTCATATTTTAATAAAAGAAATACAAGAGCTAGCTCTTGATCAAGAGCTAGACTCATACACACATTTCAAGATGATGTGAGTACGTCATGTGGGACTATCTTTATTATGAGTTATATGCTAAAAGCTAGCACTATTAAAAAGGTTGGCTTAGAGCTAGTACTATCTCATACCATTACGGGTGCGCCCTTAGTAGTGTAGTTTGACTCCATGGTAGCTAGGTTATAGGTTGCATGGGAGTACAAGTATTTTCCATGGTGATAAAAAAAAGTAAAATTCCCATGGAGTGTCACGTCCTTTGTTCCTTTGCACTAGGTAATAAAGGATGATGAACTGCTACTGCATATATATAAAAGATACGTCCACGTTAGGTCTTCTTTGGTAGGGATTCTGCAGCTCCAGCTCCCACAACTTTTTTCAGGGTGTGTTTGTTAGCACACTCTGCCAAACATATTTTCAACAAAAAATAATTATTTGCTGATTCTATAAAATTATATATTCTCTGAAATAAACTAAGAGAGTGAGAGCTGAAAAAACTAGCTTCTCCTAATTCTGTAAAGTGATTCTTCATTCTGATTTTAAGAGTTTATGTTAAAAAATCAAAGAGAATCACTTTCAGTCATATAATCACTTTATTAGAGTATCAGGAAGCATAGCCCCGCTAAACAAACCCTAAGTATGGCGCTACTGTTCATCGAAGCTAAATTTCTCTCTCCTACCTCTCCTGAAACCAATTGCGCAACAGGTGAAGCTAAAATTTTGGGCTCGAGCAGCGTGTCAGTGAGAGAGAGAAAACACACAATAATCGAGCTAGATTTAGAGCATCGATACAAAAGAGACCCTTAGTTGACTCCGTGCATGGTGGTAGGTTACGTTGCATGGAAGTACAGTTTTCATGGAGAAAAGAAGTAGAAAGCATCCGATCCGGCAGACTCCAGTCAATCCATTTCACATGCATGTACTGTACTACCTTAATTGGCAGCGATTGAGCGTATGACAGCAATTGACTGCATGAGCCGCTGCCCAAGCCGGACAGATCAAGTTTTGCTTTCTTTTTTTTTTCTAGAAAAAAAAGAGACACCATCAGCAGCTAGAGATAACACACCCTTCACGTCGGCAACCGGCACGGCAAGATCACCATCTCCTTGTCGGTGGTCCATCTTTCCAATCAATATCCCCTTGTCGGTGGTCAACACAAATTAAAAGCGATGACTTCTCTGTGTGTGTGGTTAGTTTACCCACGTGTGTCACTGTAGGATGCCAAATTAAATTAGCGCGTGTCGTGGTGCCACGGCATCAAACTCTTTCACATCGCATGCACTCACCACACCAATAGGACCCCATGCATGCATGACCAACTTCACGCAAAACTAGAATTATCCGGTCGAGCTAGCCCTGACGGTAGTGCACCCTAAGAAATTTCATGACGATATTTTTATTTTTTATGACGATACTTATATTTTCATGACGATATTTTTATTTTTCCTCGTGGCAGTGTACCGTAAGGGAATTTCAAGTTTTCAGTAGTAAAAGTTTGGCCATCTTGCTAGATGCTACAATTACAACTTATTTTTCTCTCCTACGATATGCTAAATGTGTGGCCATCTTGCTAGACCCTATAGTTACAATATAATTTATTTGTCTCTTGTGACGTACTCCCTCCGTATAGAAAAAGAAAGTCGTTTTGAACAACGACACAGTCTACAAAGTATAACTTTGACTTCTTATTTTTATAAAAAAAATATTTATTAGAAAATGCTATTTGTATACTTTTATGGAAATATTTGTCAATACAAACCTATTCATATAGCTTTTACATTTTAAAACTCAATAACTTAAAAGTTATTTATGATTTATATTTCCAAAGTTTGATCAAAACCTTATCCAAAACGACTTCCTTTTTTCTATACGAAGGGAGTACTAATTTAGTACTGCTTTGATATGGTCAGTAAATCTTTAAGTGAGATTAGACCAACAGAAGAATTGTGAAAAATAAAAGCTCGCTATAGTTACAATTATTTTAAAACACTATTGTAGAGGAAAAAACCTAATACAATAATTTTTATTAGTTAGTGTACGTATGAAAAATTTTAACCCGTACCGTAGCATTGGTCTATGATCTAGTAGGTCAAAATGCAAATACGGAGTACATCCAAACGAGCCTATTAGTGATAAAGGCGATGTCGGCGGCCCAGCGCCTGTGCCAAAGTTGTGTTTGGCGAGGGCGACGGGAAAGGCAGCCTCCCTTCTTCTCGCCATCCGCAGTCGAACGAGGTGAAGTTAGAGAAGTATTATAAGAGGCTACAAGAAGGCTGTGTGCTGATGTGGAAGAAAAAAAAAAGTAAGAGAGAGAAAAGAGAGGTGGGTTGTAAGCTTATAGCCAACTAAAGACACAATAACCCAGAAATCTGTGAAAGAATGAGGTGGACTGTAAGAGTGTCAACCACTATATGAGTTGGCTGAAAGGTGAGCTACAAGGATTCATACAGCCAGCTGAAGGCTATATTATTAGCATTGTTTCTTAGACGATCTCGTTCCCCAGACAACGTTGTCTTCTTCTTGTCGTCGTTGAGGACGGTTTGTGGCTGGTTTCAGAGCCGATCGAGATCTACATCCGCTGCGCAGGCTCGCCTTCGAAATCCCGCCGCCGCTGCCGACATAGCGCTTTGCCGCTTCGGGCTCAAGAACCACCAGAGTCTGTCCTTGTTAACAAGGCTGATTTGCTTCCATCCAATAAATCCGGTGAAGTGGCGGCAACCAGAGACGCGACCTTCTGGCCAATCTCCCAGGGAAAAAAGTACCGCAAGAAAATAAAGGTGGGACCCACAATTAATTTTTAAAGCCCAATAGTAGGCAGCCTGTTCATGGGCCAAGCGATTTAGAAGGGATTATCTTTTGGCCAAGCCCATTCTATCAGACCAATCCACTTCAATAGCCCATATATATCACTTTGATCGGCCCAACACATGCAAGATGTTGAGTGGCGAGCTAGCTGGTGCCACAATTTAACCATCCCAGAGACTTAAAGAAATACTTCAATTTATATACTAGTTAATGATAGCTCACATCATCAGAAATACAGGAAAAATAACCATCCGGACTAAAATAAAACAATACTGCTAGAAGATCATATATCAAATAAAATAGCCACATGTTCATCAGTTTTTACTGCATTTCCTATTTTCTTGCATTCTCCAAAAGAGTAGTCACTATAAATAAAGATGGGGTTGTTGGGTAATTTCACTTTGTTCTTATAACACGGTGGCAAAACCCTTTGTGTCCTTTTTTCCCCTCAGAATGAATAAAGATGTAGTATGAATGGTATAGTGGTGCTATACATGTTGCGTACATGCATGTTGTGTTTGTACATGACATACACATCTGCAAGCAAACACATCAAGTATGTTCTTATTATTAGGGGCACCAAATACATCCAAAACAACATAGCACAATGAAAACACCAACAGTGCTCCAGTACATTACAAAACAGAAGCAACATGGATCTCGAAGTAATAAAGCTGAACATACAGCTCATCGATGTACTCTACATCCATGAGGATCTGCATATAGGAAATGAGTCACTTCGATCCATTTATTTTACATTATCCTCACCTCACATCATCCAGCAAATACTGAACCACACATTTATTAATTAGCATATTGATCGATATTTATTTAGAGGTGTGCAGCAACTCGATCATGGGTAGACTTCGATGACACCACGAGCTCCAATTTTTTTAACAATCTTATAGTCGGAGAAACCAGCTTTAGTGAAGATCTGGCGCCAGTCATTTTCAGTACGCTGCCTGCCTCTAGTGTTCACCAGCATGACCATGTCCATCATGAGCTGGGCTTCGTACATTATTGGCCCCATATAAGGCCCAAGAATTATTTCTATGATGATCACTTTCCCTCCCTCTTCTCTAGAAGGAATTGCCTTCCTGCACTGCTCCAGGATCTTCACACAATCCTCGTCGCTCCAAAAGTGTAGTACAAGCTATAGAACACAATGCCATATGCAAGTTTAACAATTTAGTATATATAATTGGAGTGCACCCCAGTGCAAGTTTAATAAGAGAACATGTCTGCATGTCAGTTACCTAACATTCATTAAATCAATGAACATACACTGACGGCTATGATCAAACATTCATATTCAATCAACACTCAATATTCAATGTTGTAATAATTATTATTTAAAAGTAAGGAAACGGTGATGTATAGGCATATTATACTCGTCCAGTGTAGTGAATGAATATTTTTTCTTGGCCACGACTAGTGGTGCTTAACTATTTCACAGCTAAGTCAAACAGAGGTAGTGTTTTGGAGGAGCTAAATTGTCTTGAAAAACATTTCACAGTATCGTAGTTGTAGGCCCTTGAAAAAGTTATTATAGCGAAGAAATATAGTGATGTTATAGCGGGCTATTTACAACAATGATTAACTTGTATGCAGAAGATGAGTCTCTATGCCACATATAACACCAAATTTTTGCTTCTATTTTTTTTATCCTGATGAAGGATGCATATATGCTGTGAGAGATAATTGACCAATACTTTTTTTGTTGTTGCCAATTCATACCTTGAGCATCACAGCTTGCGCAGGTGGGATGATGACGTTGTGGAACAAATCACCACCTGTACTCACAGAGCTAGTAACAACAACACCATCAGCTGGTGTTGTTTTCGTCGTCTCAATAACCCTTGGAAGGTTTAGAACCGTGCATTTGATGTCAGGGAGCGCCTTGACGACCTCGCTCGCACTGACATTTCCCTGTTTACCACAGCAATAAGTCAGTGAGTGAAGACCACTGAAAACATCACCGCACTCCCGTATCACGGTTCCGATCGCCAGATTGTCGTGCGCCGCGATGCCTTCTTCCACGATCCTGTCGAGCTCTTGGTCGAGGAGCTTGGTGCTCTCATGGGCGAGCGGCACACCGTGCAGCTCCTCGAATGGAGACGTCAGCGGCGGTGCAGCCAGATCGTCGTCCTTCTTCCGGAACCAGTCGGCCAGAGACAGGCCGGCCTCAACGTAGTGCCTGGAGACGGCGGCGAGCACGAAGTACTTCTGGTAGGTGTGGTCCTCGGATTCCACACCTTCGACCAGGAGCCAGGAGAGTGCGTTGAGGCGGTATACGGCCTCCTCCGCCGCCGCTCCGTCGCCATTATTGCTGCCGTCGTCGGAGGCGAAGATCCCCGACGTGACCAGCAGACGCATCACGCGGCCGAGGAATGGAAGCTTGGTCTTGGGGAGGGACAGTGCGGTCACCAGGTCCGGGAGGGTGGCGGCCCCTCCCAGGTTGTGTATGGTGGTTGGGATGTGGAGCTCGACCGCGCACTTGAGCGCCATGGACGTGAGGTAGCAGAGGCTGTGCCGCCATAGGTCGGCTTGCGCCTGCAGCAGCTCGGCGTCGGTGGGGACGACTATGGTGGCCTGAGAAGGCGCGGCCATTGATCTCTGTGGTTACTCGACCGTGGTGTGTTTATCGTACTGTACGTGTGTGCTGGTTTCTTATGCTCAGCTCCCTGGCTGCTTCTTCCGTGCTAGCAGTGTTTAAATAGAGATTCTGCTAAGCTTCTGATTGGTTACGTCTAGGTCTTGGTAGTTGAGCGTTTATCACGGAATTAAGGAACGTTACGGGACTGCTGCTTCCCAGTAAATATGTAATTATTTTCTACTCCGTGGGAGTAATTACTCTCATATGTGTATCTCTATATTTAGAGCAAGTATTACAATAGGCTATAAGCCAGCTAAATACTGAGGTGAAGGAGAGAGGAGAGGAGAGAGAAGAGAAGCGGGCTGTAAGCTTACAGCCGGCTCAGGCACAAGAACCACGAAATTATGTGAGACATACAAGTGGGTCATGTATTAATTGTGAAGAGCTAACTACTATATGAGCAGACTGAGAGAAGGCTGTAAGAAACCTTGCAGCCAGCTTGTTAACTGTATTATTAACCTTGCTCTCATGAACAAGTATGTGTATCTCTATATTGTATCACCTGTCCAACGAAATATAGGTACACAGAGTATATATATATATTCATGATAGAACATTTATGTAGTATATATGTATGTGATATGCATGTATACATGGAGTATATGGTTATACTTATTTTATATGCTATTATATAAAGTAATATATTAAAAATATAGACTCTAGTACAATTTTTTCACGTAATAAGATTTAGACCATTTTAAAACAAGTATGTGAGAAACAACTCAGCCTGTGCATCACCATACAAATACAGTGCTTAAAAAGAAATTAGTAGTACTTATGGTTTGCTAGTACAAATACCAAGCTTAAATTATGCATCGCAATCGCATGCCACCTTGAGATCGGTTACCCTTTTGCCTTTTCGGTGCATATATAGAGTCCAACCTTTAAATGAGCCATTGGAAAACATGTATCAGTGATGTTACTAGTGCTCTAAATTGTTGGGGAAGACAACAATACACACAAAGTGAAAATATGGTGGATGATTTGTATGAAAAGCTACATGTCGGGATGAAATTAGTTGGCGTTTTTTTATATATAAATGCTGATCTAGTCCCTCCGTCTTCGTGCAGTATACGGTTTTTAAAATTTGTACTGAAATATATATAAAGCATTCACTACAGGAAACTCACTCTTTGCCGAGTGCCTGGGGCTTTGCCGAGTGCCAAATTTCGGGCACTCGGCAAAGAGCCTCTTTGCCGAGTGCCGGACATATGGTACTCGGCAAAGCCCAAGCACAAGGCAAAAGCTGCTTTGCCGAGTGCCCGACACTCGGCAACGAAAAGCACTCGGCAAAGGCACCTCTTTGCCGAGTGCCGTACACTCGGCAAAGATGAGCACTCGACAAAGTGTAGCGGACCAGACGACATCCAAGCCCGTTTGCTTTTCCGAGTGCCCGCCGTCTGACACTCGGCAAAGAGGGAGCGCTTTGCCGAGTGCCGACCACATGACACTCGGCAAAGCGTGTGGCCCCGTTTTGTGACACGTGGGCGGTTCTTTGCCGACTGCCACGTGGCCGACACTCGGCAAAGATCCCCTCTTTGCCGAGTGCCAACCACGTGGCACTCGGCAAAGTATTTTTTTTTGGATTTTGGACACCAAATTTTTTGTGGATCATCCCCACAGTACTATGGCCAACATGTTCTAAATTTCACACTTTTTTCAAAGCCTTTTGTTATATTTTATGTCTTTATTGTATTTTCTTAAATTTTCTCGCTAGACGCAAGTTTGAACTGCGGGTGCATCGAATAATGGATTTCAATGATTCGAAAATTGTTATTGTTGTTCTTGAGTGTATGTTGAGGACAAATCCAAAAACTGACCCTAGGTTTCGATCAACGTGCTCACGGGACAACGCCTCCAAATTATGTGCGGGCGGTTTTAAAATTATAAAAAATACAAATGATTTCCGAAAATCGCGAAATTTGGCGAGATATCGTTATATCTTATGAATATGCTATGAAAAAAATTTGAGAAAATTTGGAGCACGTTGTCACGTACGACGCTCACAAACCTGCACATCTCAATATGTGATCACATGTGAGAGGATGTTGAGATGTACTGGTTTGTAAGCTTCGTACGTGACAACTTGCTTGAAACTTTCTCAAATTGTTTTCTCGGCATACGCATATGATGTAACAACATCTCGCCAAGTTTCGTGATTTTCGGAATTCATTTGCATTTTCTATAATTAAAAAACCGCCCGCACGTAATTTGGAGGCGTTGCCCCGTGAGCACGTTGATCGAAACCTCGGGTCAGTTTTTAGATTTGGCCTCAACATACGGTTAAGAACAAGAATAACATTTTTTAAATCATGAAAATCCATTATTCGATGCACCCGCAGTTCAAATCCATTATTCGATGCACCCGCAGTTCAAACTTGCGTCTTCCGGGAAAATTCAAAAAAATAAAATAAAGTCAAAAAATATAACAAAAAGTTTTGAAAAAGTGTCTAATTTGAACATGTTGACAGTGGTAGTGTGGAAGTGCCTCAAAAAAACTTGGAGGCAAAAACCAAAAAAATAAATAAAAACTTCGCCGAGTGTCAGCCCTGGCACTCGGCAAAGAGGCTCTTTGCCGAGTGCGTGGCCAGCTAGCACTCGACAAAGTTTCCCTCTTTGCCGAGTGCCAGGGCTGACACTCGGCGAAGAGGTCCACGTGGGCCTGCACGTGTCCACTCTTTGCCGAGTGCCAGATCGGGTGGCACTCGGCAAAGAGGGGCTCTTTGCCGAGTGCCACCCGATCTGGCACTCGACAAAGACGTTCGAAAAGAAAAAAAACTAAACGGCCTGGCCGCCACCCACACACGCACACACTCACACACACCACGCGTGCCCCGCTCCCACACCGCCCGCTCGCCCGCCGCCGCCGCCCCGCCGCTGTCGCGCCGCCCGCCGCCGTCGCGCCGCCGCGCCGTCCCGGCCCGGCCCCCGCGCCGTCCCGCCCCCGGCCACCGCCCCCGGCCGCGGCTGCCCGGCCGCCGCCAGCCCTTCCGCGCGCCCCCACCCGGCCACCGGCCCGCGCCTCGAGGAGGAGGAGGAAAGGAGGAGTCAGAGGAGGAAGAAGAAGAGGAGGAGGAGGAGGAAGGAGGAGGAGGAGGAGGAGAAGAAGGAGGAGGAGAAGGAGAAGGAGAAGGAGAAGGAGAAGGGAGAAGGAGTAGAGGAAGGAGGAGGGAGGAGAAGGACGTCCCCGTCGTCATCTTGCCGTTGTCAACGTCATCGTCCGTCGTCGACAAGGTAATTAGTAAGTAGTTAGTAGTAATATTAGTAAGCAGTTAGTAGTAATATTAGTAAGTAGTTAGTAGTAGTAAGTAGTTAGTAGTTAGTTAGTAGTAGTTGTTGTTGTGTTAGTAGTAGAAGTAGTAATATTAGTAGAAGTATGCAAAGAGAAGTTAATTACATGGCTTCTGTGAAGATATATGTGGTTGTTGGCCTTCGTGCCGACGTTTTCTGCAGGTTTTGGGAATCTCGCCGTGCAGGGGAGGTGCTGCCAAAATTTTCGGTCGAGACTAACCATATGCTCTTTTTTAGGAGGACCCGTCGGAGGGACTCGGCGACCCCGATCGTCTTCGTCGGCGTTGCGGGTATGCCTGCACCGTGTCGTCTCGCCACTGCCCGACTCACCACTGCTCTGCTACCCTAACCTCACTAACACCTTAGGTATAACCCCTCTTTCCGTATCCTTAGGTATCTGGTCTTTGGGCGCGTAACCTAGTTAGACGTCTCCCGTTCGAAAGAGATACAGTCTTAGATATACAGACCTTTGCATATCTGCGACCGTATCTCTTTCGGATTGTCCACGTATTTTGGACAACCCACGGATGCGTAAATGAGCTAGTTTCCATGTTTTGCTCCTGTAAGAGTCGGAGTTTCGGCACCACCTCCCTGTTGTTCTCCGGATACACACTCTCCCTGCCAGGACGTGTATCGGGAGAACAGCGAGGAGCTGCTGCCGAAATTCTGTCTCGGGTAGCAGTAGAACATGGAAACTAACCCATCTACGCATCCTCGGGTGGGATTAGGACCTATCCTTCACCTATTAGATGGTAGGAACGCCGTGTAGATGCAATTGCTGGTTTATTACTCGCTTACATATGTATATTGGAGAGGATGGATAACCGTGATTGGATGTACACGGGCCACACAAGTAAGAGCACACAATGGGTTACTAAGACCAATGCTTTCCTAGAGCATGCATTTGGTCCGGTTGCTAAAGGGTCGAGTCGGATGCCGTGTCCCTGCAGCAAATGTGGGAACAAGAAAAGAAAATATAAGGATAACATGGGGGCAGATCTTTACAAGTACGGATTCGCTGAAAACTATACTTGTTGGGTCCACCATGGTGAAGCCGATCGGATTAGAGAGGAGGTGGTGAGACAACGCCTCGAGGAGTATGATGGAGATGCTGGGGTAGCAGACATGTGTTGACGCTCACTAATGCTCAAAATTAACCGTCAACTATTGCATGAAATGACACTAAATAAATTACAAAGCATAGTTGTAGGGTTTGAAACTAACAAGTTCCACAAGTTTTGGTGCTCTCACTTGTTTTGTAGGACATCAATATTTCACCATATAAAAGTATCTCAAGTGATGAATTGGAGTGCACCATTGCGAAGAGCTCGTCGAGACGATCGAAACGACATATCATTTGCTATATTCGGAGTCCCGGATGAAAAGATATTAATTTCGCGACGAAACCTGCAAAAGAAGGATCTAGAAGACACCACGAGGCGGCCCGCCATGTGGGCCCACTAGGCCAGACCGACCGGTCCCACCCCATGACCGACCGGTCGGCCACGGAGGCCGTTTCGCCTCCGCCTTCTGGAACCTTCTTCCACCGCCTCCTAGGATGCATCTCCACCGTCCCTGAAGTTGGTTTGATCCAACGGTGGGCGATAAACGTGACGCGGATCGATGACATGGCGATTCCTTGCCCCCTACTCCACCTCGGGCTATATAAGCAGCCCCAGACCCCCCTCTCCAGGCATCTCCATCTTCATTATTCATCTCCACATCAGAAACTAGGGTTTCAATTAGAAGTAGAGGTCCCTCTAGATGAATCTCTTCTAGTTCATCTAGAATTAGATCTAGTTCTAGTTCTTCTAGTTCTAGTTCGTCTAGTTCTAGTTGTCTAGTTCATCTAGTTGTAATTAGACATCGGATTAGAGAGAGGAGGAGGAGAGAGCTGAGGAGCCGGATCTGTCAGATCTTCCTCGACATTGTAATGGTGCAGCATCTGGTTTATCTTCAAGTAATCTCCAGGTTCTTCATTTATTATTTCTAAGTATTATATTTAATTCTTGCTTTATTTTATTTACTGGATCTCCGCTCGTATTGAGTGCTCTAGTTATCTGCAGTAATTAGAGTAGTAAGCGTTAGTGTAGACTTGGTGTCTAGACTAGGGTTTACCTGAGTTTGCGCCCAATCCTCCGGATAGTTGTGGTAGCTACAGGGGTGACAGCTTTGTAGATTGTTATAATCCACCACGTTAGGATTGGTGTTTTCGTAGAGCTTTTTGGCGGCCTTCTCCCGATTACCCTTTTCCCAGTCTTTTTCGAGAATCAGAAAGGTACTGTTGCTCCAAAGTAAGTAAAGTATAGTGAGCCTTTGATTAGATAGACCTGCTTAGAAAACCCTATATCTCTCTCTACACATATTACCATTCTTTTCTTGGGAGTTCTTAATTCTTCTAGTACACTTCACGTTCCCCGTGGAAATCGATACCCTGGAATACTCTCGGGTGAAAGCTACATCGGTATCCGTGCGCTTGCGGATTATTCTGTGTGCGTTTAAAATACCCAACAAGCTTTCTGGCGCCGTTGCCGGGGAACGGTAGCTGTTCTAGAATCGAACCAGGATCGTTCGTGTTTCTTTTCTTTTATCACCTTTTTCTTATCACCACCTTTACCTGACCACCACACTTCTTACCACATGGATTTCACTCCTATCTTTAAATTCTTTGCTGCAAAGGGCGACTTGTTGGAGTCTCCACCATCATCACACCTCATTCATACAGATGGCTATGAGCTTCGCCCTGCTCTTATAGCCATGGTTCGGGAGAAATCCTTCTCTGGGTCAGAAGACGAAGATCCATACACTTACCTTAGGGAATTTGAGGAGTTGTGTTCTTGTCAGACTATAGCTGGCATGACACAAGAGACCATTAAATGGAAACTATTCCCGTTCTCCCTTTTGGGAAGAGCGAGAAAATGGTATGATCATTCCGTAAGGGGCACAAATGGAAATTGGGATGAACTTCGGGACAACTTTTGTCTTGCTTTCTTCCCTCTTTTTCGAATCTCTGATCTTAGAATCGAAATTCTTACATTCAAACAAAAAGAGAAGGAGACGCTAGGAGCAGCTTGGGCTAGGTTCAAACACCTTACCAATTCTAGCCCAAACCTTTCCTTGCCAGACCATGTGCTACACTTTCACTTTTATTGTGGTCTTAACAAGGACGTTGCTCTACATCTCGATTTAGCTTTTGGAGGATCATTCTCACATAAACTTGTTAGTGAAGGAGGAGACATCCTAACTAAAATCCTTGAAAACACTCCTTACACTGGCATTTTTGATGAATTCCCAGAAGAAGAAGTCGAGCCTAACCCCGACCAACACGAGGAGGAACACCCAACCAAATTTGAAATTCCTTCATATCCTTCTAACAATTTGGTTGTCATAGAACCTCCCATAGAGAAAACACCCCACACTTTAGAAAATTATGAACCCCATCCTTCGGTGTTCTTCTCTGAAATCGAGGAAGATGATATCAAAGAGCATGGAAGCTACTTCATAAACACCTCTTTAAATCCATGCTCATATGAAACATCTCCTGATTCAAGTGGTCTGTCTAACATTGCCACGCTCGAGATTTTCAACCCCCTCACACTTTTTGTTTACAAAAACTTCAAAAGGGTGGTTGTCGATGCATATGTTTATCACAAATTTTCTAGATCTCGTTGTGCTCTTAAGTTGGTGTTGGAGGGGAAACCACTTCACCAAATCACATCTTGAAGGTTTCCCCAGGAGAAGCTTGGTGTCCTAAAACAAGCACTTTTTCAGATCAGTGTTCACCTTCCTGATGCACTGCCCTTGTGTAATGAGCATAGAGGTATAATTGTTAAAATATTCCTTCGGGTATTCTTGTCACAAACCTTTCCAGGTTTGGAGCAAAGAGTTCAAAGGAACGACAAACACAAGGTATGTCCAACTAGTCATCATGCAACATTGAATTACATTCATCCAATCTTGATTTTTGCAAATCTAAGTTTGGGAGATACACTTTGTAAGAACATCTTTTACCATGTTGTTATGTTGGTTGCACCTACCTTTAAGACATGCTCATGTGCTATACACTAATCATGTTCTCTCATCACCATTTGAGTAAATCTCTTTAATGCTTTAATGCTACCTTCATTTGCTATGGTATATGCTTTGGTTTTGAAGTATTCTCATACACCTTCTAAATTAGGCATGATGCTTAGTTTAAACTATTTTCATGAATTAAAGTAAGACATGGTGTCTGGTTTGATTCTTGAGCTAAAAGGTGTTCTGATTTTACCTCTAAAGGCTTTTAAATTAAGTATGGTGCTTAGGTTAAAATGCCTTCCTAGATTAAATTAGACGTGGTGTCTAGGTTGATTTTTGAGCCAATAGTATATATAGTGGATGCTGGATATTTTGTTGGACTAACCCCTGTAGGAAAACTTTCAATATAATTTATGGGAAAGTCCTGAGATGAACTCACACTGGAGATGAAGAGACACATGAACTTCAACAACTTGCACAAGGGAGACACAACTCACTGATCATAGAGAAATGAGATCCATGGAACAAGACAAAAGATGAGTGCCACAAAATAATATCTACAATCAAAGCACTCACTCCATGGAAGTAGGTGAACAAGTCTGAGCTGGGTCACTAGAAGATAAAGACCATCGTGGGAGGAACAACACACCTTCACTGATAGGTTGACACACATAGAAGGAAGGTTGATCCCTCTAAAGATGATCGTACTATACCTTCCTCCTCTCAAGCTCCCATCACTCAGGTTCACTATGAGATAAGCAAGAGAAGACAAACTATTCATGAAGAACAACCAGCCAGATAAGAGAGGCTTCCACAAGGTGGTTCGCCACATCACTCTTCAATGATAAAGGTAACATCTAAAGGTATATGACCATCACTTTAAAAGGTTATCCTTAATTCTGGTATGTGCATAAATAAGAACCAAACATGTTTTAGTAGCACATTAATTGATCCAACCTAATCAACTCAACATGTTCAGTTCTTTACTCTTTGTTCCTAGCTTTACTCTCTTAACCAATGAGCTAAAATATTATGCATCTAACCTTTGGAAGATGATATATCACAATCATGAAAATATCGACACTTTATGCATAGATTATCCTTCCTTGGGTTAAGTAATCTGATCTGTTAAATATTTTAAGATGCTACTTTCATGCTCATCTTTTGATCCTATCACTCATGTTAAAATTGAATTGAACACATAAACAACAAGTTCATCTTGTTCAATGTGTCTAAGGTTAGAGAAGAATGAACAAAACTTTTGGTTCTGTTGGTGTTTTTCCACCAACAGAGCCCATGCACTTGATCTCTACCTTGTCTTTATGAGTAGGACACCCTCTTGAGCAAAACATAGAGGAGTTTGTCAACTCCCAAATTCTACAGAGTGAAGGTCCTGGATCTACAAGAACATGCACACTGAGCAAAATGCTGCCAGCTTCCACAACTAATGCTTCACTTCAAATAGCTGGACGAACAAATGACATGAGTGACACCATATCAAGAGGCATAAACAAGAAGGAATGATGGAAGACGTCGTAGTCAGAATTAGAGGTCATGAAGTCCCCCACAGACTTCTTGATCCTCTACATGAGAAGACGATGATGTCCACCTCATCCTAGGAAGACCATTCCTCTACGCTACAAGTACAATCATTTACAAGAGGAAATCCATTTTCACCTTCCTGAAGAAAAGGCACGATGCAATTTCATCAACTACGTGCCCAATGAAGCACCCAAGAAGAATAGAAGTGAAAGACACCTCTCTCAAAGCCAAAGAAGACAAACTATCAAGAATAGAGAGGCCAATGATGAAGAAAAAGCTATCGACACTGTCCCAGAAAAGAAAGGAGAGAAACCTTAAGACAGTGAACCACAGGAAGTGAAGACTCAGACCAAGAAAGTATGGGAGAAAAAGTCTGCACCTCAGAGGTACAATCAATAACAACTTTCCAAGTGTCTGACATACCTTGGGAGGTCTGAACCAAGGGAAGGTCCGGTTCGTCGGACCTAAATATCCGAACATTCGCCAAAAGGTAAAAATCGGTAGTTATCCATATTTATCTTTTCTGCATTAGTTTCTCTTTTTGCATGTTTACTTTCCATTATCATCTCTCCATAGCATATTTACTTTTCTGCATTAGCATTGCATAAAAAGAAAACAAAAATATTTTACTTATTGCACTTTATAATAAAATCTAAAGCCCCATGTGAATAATTCTGTGATGTGTAAAAACCCACATGAAATATTCACTGTGGTGGCATAAAAATAAAAATAAAAATGCATTCATTTTGTTAAGTTATCATTGCATCAAAAATATTAAAATATAAAAATATTGAGAAAGAGATCTTACTGAAACTCTAGACAACTAAGGCTTAAGTGGCCAACCACTAACGCTTAATCTATTCGACAAGTTTTGTTGTCTATTTGAGTTTCACAGGATTTGAGAGGTCAAAACAAGCTTTCAAACAAGTGGATTTTCCATCCACTGTTGAAGCACTATTTCAACAACCATCAACATCAATCAAAGCTCCGATAGAGGAAGTACATTTCCACTGTCAGTTCGCTACATGGCAAGAATGAACAACTACGTCAACATTCAGCTTTGGGGAAAGCACCCCCGTGTATCCAGGTAAGTATCCTTATCCTCTGAAGTTTTCCTTCTATACATAAATGAAAATAAAATATAAAACAAAACCAAAAAAAAATGTGGGCACATGAAGGCTCACCATTAATTAAAAAGAAAAAAATATAGGCACATGAAGGCTCAACGCTATTAAGGGAACCAGCTTGGGGGAGACGCACCCCCGTTATCTTCGTGATCCAGGTATGTCTTATTCACTGTCTTAGTTATTTATAATAAGTGTGTGTTAGGTTAAATAAATAGTGTGTTAAGTTTGTTTTAAAAAGTTAATAATAAAAGAAGAACTCTCTCTCTGATCTTTTTCATCGAAATGATGAATAGTTGCTCTATCTAATTTCCTCCAAGTACCTAGCGTTTAAAGCATGAGTTCTCCTGATTAATAATGATGCTTAAAAATGAAATTAAATATATGGGTAGTAAATGCTTGATCCAGAGTCTAGGTAATTGACAGATATGATATGTGATGATCTGAGCTACTGTTATCTTGTTCTAAAACAACACTAGAGTTCCGGAGAGTTTCCAATATTAATATGACTAATAATTGCATTGAGTTAAAATAAGCTTTGTTGACCCTATGCGGAGTTATCATGCTATTGAATTGAGATCACTTACACATTCCATCCACTTTCCTCATAAATGCTCATGATTATTTGTTCCAATCCTCTCAAAAGTTTGTTGGAAGCATGTGGCTATTGAAAAAATAGAAAAAAAGAGAATATATATATATATATCCGAGGAAATAAAAAGGGACAAGTGTCCGAAACCTCAAAAAGAAAGATCCCGAGGAAATAAAAAGGGACAAGTGTCCAGAACCTCGAAAAAAAGAAAAAAAATGAATATCATAAAAAAAAGATGTGCATGTTCCCACCAGTAGAATTAGCCTGATAGCCATGTGTCTCTGATAAACAAAAGAGAGTGATATATTTTAAAAGAGCATCCGACTCCATTTTTCACACACATGCACTTCTCGATTCAATGGTATGGTTGACTTTCTCTTTGGATCCATTGTTTAATTTGACAACATATGTTTTAATCTTTTTGAAAATTCATAAAAACTCCGGGATAATAGTGAAGTGAAAGAACTAGAGACATAGTACTTGATTTGATCATTCTATCTTTCAATCACTCAGGATTCAAGGTAAAGTACTAAGCCCCGTGATGAATAATACAATACTTTTTTCTAATCCATATGAGAACTTTTGTTTGAATGCATGTGTACTTGTTGGAAGTAAAGATATTGTAGCAACTCCTGATCCATTGTTGAGATTGGCTTTGCTCGGGACTAGCAAAGGTTAAGCTTGGGGGAACTTGTTGACGCTCACTAATGCTCATAATTAACCGTCAACTATTGCATGAAATGACACTAAATAAATTACAAAGCATAGTTGTAGGGTTTGAAACTAACAAGTTCCACGAGTTTTGGTGCTCTCACTTGTTTTGTAGGACATCAATATTTCACCATATAAAAGTATCTCAAGTGATGAATTGGAGTGCACCATTGCGAAGAGCTCGTCGAGACGATCGAAACAGACATATCATTTGCTATATTCGGAGTCCCGGATGAAAAGATATTAATTTCGCGACGAAACCTGCAAAAGAAGGATCTAGAAGACACCACGAGGCGGCCCGCCACGTGGGCCCACTGGGCCAGACCGATCGGTCCCACCCCATGACCGACCGGTCGGCCACGGAGGCCGTTTCGCCTCCGCCTTCTGGAACCTTCTTCCACCGCCTCCTAGGATGCATCTCCACTGTCCCTGAAGTCGGTTTGATCCAACGGTGGGCGATAAACATGACGCGGATCGATGACATGGCTATTCCTTGCCCCCTACTCCACCTCGGGCTATATAAGCAGCCCCAGACCCCCCTCTCCAGGCATCTCCATCTTCATTATTCATCTCCACATCAGAAACTAGGGTTTCAATTAGAAGTAGAGGTTCCTCTAGATGAATCTCTTCTAGTTCATCTAGAATTAGATCTAGTTCTAGTTCTTCTAGTTCTAGTTCGTCTAGTTCTAGTTGTCTAGTTCATCTAGTTGTAATTAGAGATCAGATTAGAGAGAGGAGGAGGAGAGAGCTGAGGAGGAGCTGGATCTGTCAGATCTTCCTCGACATTGTAATGGTGCAGCATCTGGTTCGTCTTCAAGTAATCTCTAGGTTCTTCATTTATTATTTCTAAGTATTATATTTAATTCTTGCTTTATTTTATTTACTGGATCTCGGCTCGTATTGAGTGCTCTAGTTATCTGCAGTAATTAGAGTAGTAAGCGTTAGTGTAGACTTGGTGTCTAGACTAGGGTTTACCTGAGTTTGCGCCCAATCCTCCGGATAGTTGTGGTAGCTACAGGGGTGACAGCTTTGTAGATTGTTATAATCCACCACATTATGATTGGTGTTTTCGTAGAGCTTTTTGGCAGCCTTCTCCCGATTACCCTTTTCCCAGTCTTTTTCGAGAATCGGAAATGTACTGTTGCTCCGAAGTAAGTAAAGTATAATGAGCCTTTCATTAGATAGACCTGCTTAGAAAACCCTATATCTCTCTCTACCCATATTACCATTCTTTTCTTGGGCGTTCTTAATTCTTCTAGTACACTTCACGTTCCCCGTGGAAATCGATACCCTGGAATACTCTCGGGTGAAAGCTACATCGGTATCCGTGCGCTTGCGGATTATTCTGTGTGCGTTTAAAATACCCAACAACATGATGGGAGACTTTCAAGAGGCATAATTCGGTGAAGGAATGGAGGAGCCAGAGGAAACCGCAAAGGCGTTCTACGACATGATGTCTTCGGCACAGAAGCCCCTTCACGAAAAGACAATGGTTTCACAACTAGATGCCATTGGACGCCTAATGGGGTTCAAGTCGCAGTATAGCTTGAGTCGAGACGCCTTCGATGGCATGTTGGCAATTTTGGGCACCCTGTTGCCGGAGGGTCATATTCTGCCGAAGAACACGTACGAGTCACAGAAACTTCTTCATGCACTTAAGATGTCGTATGAGCAGATCCATGCTTGTCCAAAAGGGTGCGTCCTATTCAGGAAAGATCATGACGAAGCAACACACTGTCCAAAGTGCCAAACCTCTAGGTATGTGGAGGTAGACCATGGAGATGGCAAGAAGGAACAACTTAATATCCCCGAGATGGTCCTACAGTACCTTCCTTTCATACCTAGGATCCAACGATTGTACATGACAGAGGACTCTGCAAAACAGATGACATGGCACAAGAATGGCAAAAGATACAATCCTGACAAGATGGTACACCCATCGGATGGTGAAGCATGGAAGCACTTCGATGCCATGCATCCTAGCAAAGCTATGGAGGCTCGGAATGTACGTGTGGCGCTGGCAACAGATGGGTTCAACCTGTATGGAATGATGGCGGCCCCGTACACTTGTTGGCCTGTGTTCGTGATCCCCCTCAATCTCCCTCCCGGTGTTATGTTTGACCCTAAGAACGTATTCTTGTCGCTGATAATTCCTGGACACCCGGGGAACAATATGGGTGTGTTCATGGAGCCTTTGTTGGATGAATTGTTCAAAGCTTGGGAAAACCCGGTACTGACATATGACCGAGCAACAATGAAGAACTTCAAATGCATGTGTGGTACCAGTACTCCCTGCATGACTTCCTGGCGTATGGCTAATTTAGCTCTTGGTGTGTTCACGGGAAGTTCCCATGCCCAATATGCAAGGCAGCTGTGAAGTTCACTTGGTTGAAGAAGGGAGGCAAGTATTCTTCATTCGACCAACATCGTCAATTCGTGCCTCTTGACCATCCGTTCAGACGTGACATCTAGCACTTCAGGAAAGGTGTTCAAGTCACCAACCCCATTCCTCAGTTCAAGAGCGATTTCGAGGTCCGTGCCGATATAGAGGCTTTGAAGTTTAATGAAGACAACATTCGTTTTTTCGGGTACGGAGAGGAACACATGTGGACCCATATATCGGGCTTGACTAGACTCCCCTATTTTAATGACCTTCTTTGTCCGCACTACATCGATGTAATGCACACAGAAAAGAATATCGCTGAGGCACTCTTTGCAACACTCATGGACATAGAAAAGTCAAAGGACAACATTAAGGCTAGACTGGACCTGCAAGAGATGTGCGATAGACCAAAGCTAGTGATGAAGGCTCCTGGTGCTGGCAAGAAATGGAAAAGAGGTTCGGCCGATTATATATTGAAAAGAGACCATAGGAAGAAAGTACTATAGTGGATCCAGGCGTTAAGGTTCCCTGATGGGTATGCGGCAAATCTGAGGAGGGGAGTGAACTTGTCTACTATGCGAGTGTTAGGGATGAAGAGTCATGACTACCACATATGGATCGAGCGGCTCCTTCCTGCGATGACCCGGGGATACCTCCCCGATCCTGTGTGGCGCGTGCTGGCAGAGTTGAGCTATTTCTTTCGCCAGCTTTGTGCCAAGGAGCTATCTCATGACGTGATTGCTAACCTAGTAGAAGTGGCACCTGTGTTGATCTGCAAGTTGGAGATGATCTTTCCACCCGGCTTCTTCCTGCCGATGCAGCATCTGATTTTGCACCTACCGTACGAGGCACGGATGGGGGGCCCGTGCAGTGCCATTGGTGCTTTCCAGTCGAGAGATGTCTAAAGGTTCTTCGGAAAAAGTGTAGAAATAAAGCCAAAATAGAGGCTTCCGTGGCAGAAGCATTTATTCTGGAGGAGGTGTCAAACTTCACAACAACATATTATAAGGATAACCTTCCTAGCGTGCACAATCCACCCTCTCGTTACAACGTCGACGAGAGTTTATTGAACCTCTGCCTTTTCAAAGGCCAACTCAGAAGAGTAAGTGCATCGAGGACCAAGATGTTGCGGCATGATGAGTGGCACACTATCATGTTGTATGTGTTGTTGAACCTTGACGAAGTGACTCCTTATGTGCAGTACTGGAGAGAGGATAGGGAACCTTCCTCTGAAGAACAAGACCATCTTCTCAAAAATGGTGTGCCCGATTTCATTTCATGGTTTAGTACGAATGTACCACCCAACTAACCTTGTATTTCATTTCATTTCTTGTTTCATTTCATGAAACGATCTACCCTGTCTCAACTTACAGGCCCGCACAGATGCGGAAATGATGGATGAGTTGAAACAGGTTGCCAATGGCTTCGACTATAGGGTCAAGTCATTCACCGTTTATGATGTGAATGGCTATCGCTTTCACACAAGCAGCTACGAGCAGAGTCGGCCCAATCGAAAGACCACGAATATCGGAGTTCGTACGCCCGACACCGATGAGCGCGACTATTACGGCATAGTCGAAGAAATATATGAGCTCAACTTTGAGGGTACCAAAGCTATTAATCCAGTGGTATTCAAATGTCATTGGTTCGATCCTGATGTCATGAGAAGAGCCCTTGAGATTGGGCTAGTCAAAATTCGACAGGACACCATTTACAAGGGAGATGATGTCTATATTGTGGCTCAACAGGCCACATAAGTTTATTATCTCCCATGGGCGTGTCAAGAAGACGACAATCTTATGGGTTGGTACCTTGTGCAGTTAGTATCGCCGCGCGGTAAAGCGCCTCTCCCAAACGATGATGACTACAACATCGACCCAAACACATATAACAGAGAGTTCTTTCAACCTGAGGGGCTAGAAGAGAGGTTTGACATTGACATTTTTGAGCTGATGGACATGGAAGAAGACGATGACAATGATATTGATGAGGACGAGGGTGATGAGGTGCACAATGCCAAGGACTTAAGAATGCTTGAGCGATTACAGTTTGGTGGTGACATTGATGAGGACGAGGGTGTTGAGGATGATGGAGACGACGCCGATTGTTTCGACAATATTGATAGTGATGATGACACACGTGTGCCACGAGCCAACACACGAGGGGCACTAGCCACTGACAATCGCGGAGATAATTTTTAATTCATGTAATGCTATATTGTTATAATTATTTTGCAATTATGTTTCGTTCATTTTGTATCTCTTTATAAATACTTATCGTTTATTTATGCTAATTGATTTTATTTTTGTAATGGCAGACACTCGATAAAATGTCGGGCAGAAGGCGGCAACAGCGGCAGGTCAACTCGCGCTACAAGAGGTCTAGCTCACCACCCACCGCAGCCGAGGAGCCGTCGACAAGGAGGGCGAGGACCGATCGCCCCCGCGGACGTCCTAGGAGGGAGCCGACTCCCGACCCGACTCCCGACCCAGCGCAGACCTCCTCGGACGATGACCAGGGGGACGCTAGAGGGACGACCAGGAGGACGTCGGACCACAACACCACTTCCTCAGAGCGTCGCCAGGGGGACCAGGGGGACGAGATCGTAGGTGCCTCAGGAGGGGGTTCCACTTCCTCTGCTTCGAGCAGAGTCTACTTGCACGACCCCTCGCAGCTCCCGTAGCAGCGGATCGCACCTAGCCGCCGCCCGGTGATTCGACCTTACGGCGACAAGTAAGTTACCATTAATGTTTTCACTACTTGTTCACATGACATGTTCAAAATTGAACTTCCGACTAACAGTTGTTCTTAATGACTCATGCAGGAACTGGGAACTTGTGGCAGGGGGCAAGACACGCCATATCAATGGCACGCTAAGTCTTCTGATTCGGAAGAACTACCCTGACTTGGTCACCTACGTCGGGGTTAGGTCACCACCCTGGATGTGGGACCACTTCAGTGCTGCTGAGGACCCCACATACACCACCGTTGCAGCGCGGATTAGGGTCGAGTTCTGGGTGAGTCTTGCTCGCACAACATTTCTCAATGATACATATTTCTTGGACGTTCTTGAAATAATGAAAGGGTACATGTTGTATTTATGCAGGAGTACTTTGCTTGCGAGGCAGGGAGAGAGGCCGAGGCGTTGCACGTGCAGGACAAGGTCTGTAGGTCTCGGCTCGCGGATCTGTACCATGAGGCGTGGATCCAGTGCGTCATCAACTACAACGCCGACGTGTTAGGGAAGACGGTGAAGAAGGCGGACGCTAGGCAGATGATGCTGACCAGGGAGACCGACCTCACTAGGGAGCAGTACATCCAGATACACACAAATCAGTAATAGTGATTGGTCCATCCATCACTTAGCGACTCTTCTAACATATTAAATACTTATTGTCTTGCAGTTTTCTCTTGGTTGGTGTGCCAATCACCTAGACTGCTGGTTGTCCATTGTGGACAAGTGGAAATCGGACGAGTGGTATGAGAGGCACGGTGCCCGCCGAGACTGCCGCCTGCAGATGTCTGGGGTGTCACACCACCAAGGCAACCTTAGCCTCAACGCGTACGCCGACAGATGGGTATGCTCTACAGATTTTTTTTATTCTAACACTCAATTACTCATTACTTGTAATCATCTATGTGTTTTCCTCGCAGTCCCAGTCGCATGGTGGTGAGGAGTGCCTCCCTTTCAAGGCGTACCACTTGTCACACCAGGGCAAGACGACTGCAGCGAGCACCCAGTACAACGCGAACGCCGGGACTGAGGCGTACACCAACGCGAACGCCTACACCAAGGTCACCGAGTACACCTCGGCGGCTCGCGAGCGCCATGGGGAGGACTTCGATCCGGCCACCCAGCCCCTAGATACAGATCTGGTGATGAGGCTAGGAGGAGGGAAGCAGCACGACCGGTACTGGATAGCCAACATCGCAGTTGACTCGTCCTCTGTTCCTAACCTCGTCGAGATTCGAGCTGCCAGCACGAGCTCCTCCGTCCCCATACGACCTCGGCAGCCGACCTCACAGTAGATGATGGCAGCACTTCAGGTAAGTACTATTCTATTCGTCGTTCATTGCTTTTACACATATACCTTGTCTTTGCATTGTTTAAACCTTACGGGACAAATTTTGCAGGCCCAGATGCAGGCCTAGGTGGACCAGGTGCAGAGGTTGCAGGCCATGCACGAGGCCCAGGCGGCGGCCCATCGTCGCGAGTTACTGGCCTTCCAGCCGCGGGAGGCGCAGAGGACGCAGGACATAGCTCACTTTTTTGGGAGCCTGAACATCCCGGTTGTTGTCGTGCCTCCCTCGCTGCTCACTCCTTTTGTGCCTCCTGTTACTCCTTCGACAGAGACTCCGGTGAGTATATATGGTTGTTTATATTTCTTTAACTTTTACGGCCGTCCTCCAGGTGCTAACGAATTTGCTTCTCCTTTGTGCACTCACAGTCGGAGGGTTCGGCACCGACTCCTCAACCTGGCCTTCCTCCGCACACTCTGCACATCACTGGTGGCCCTCCTCCACAGCCTGGGTGGCTCCCCGGTGGCCCTCCTCCGCCCTATGGGTGGCCAGGTTACCTTCCTGGCCAGTCGGGGTACACCAGGTGGCCATCTGGACCTCCGCCGCCCGGGTGGCAAGGTTGGCAAGGTGGTCGTTCGGGCGGGTCGTGGGACGCGTGGCAAGGTGGGGGTTCTTCACAATCTGAGCACCAAGGTGAGCAGTGAGGGCCGACTTAGATTTGTCATGGACTTGCGAGATGGATGTGATGGACTTGTGAACTTGTGATGGACTTGTGAACTTGTGATGAACTTGTGATAAACTTGTGAGCTTGTGATGCATGGAGACTGAACGTGTGATATTTGTCTGAAATGGATATGCATGTGATATTTGTCTGAAATGGAATATGAATGTGTGATATATTTTCTGTGTAGGGAAATGAAAACAGAAAAAATACAATTTTTCCCAGCTTTGCCGAGTGCCACACTCGGCAAAGATGCCACGACACTCGGCAAAGCAGGGCAAATTTTCCCCAGCCCGACCTCTTTGCCGAGCTTTGCCGAGTGCCTTGACCATGACACTCGGCAAAGAGGCCCTCTTTGCCGAGTGCCGGCTCACGTGGCACTCGGCAAAGAGGCCCTCTTTGCCGAGTGCCACGTGGGCCGGGTGGCACTCAGCAAAGAGACCCTCTTTGCCGAGAGCCGGCCCACGTGGCACTCGGCAAAGAGGCCCTCTTTGCCGAGTGCTGGCCCACGTGGCACTCGGCAAAGAGGCCGTCAAGTGACGGCTCCCGTTTGCTTCGCCGAGTGCTAACCTGGCACTCGGCGAAGCCTTTGCCGAGTACCCGATATTTGACACTCGGCAAAGAATTCTTTGCCGACTATTTCTTCGCCGAGTGCCCTTTGCCGAGTGCGGCACTCGGCAAAGCCTTCGCCGAGTGCGGCACTCGGCAAAGCCTTCGCCGAGTGCGAGAGGCCCTTCACTCGACAAAGCCTGAGTGTACTGTAGTGATTCCAAGTGGTGCAAATTCTTAATTTTGACAAAATTTGTTAAAAAAGGAAACTGTCATTTGAGGATAAACACCTTAGTTGTGCTTAACCCATGGAGACACGCCGACGTCTCTCATTTGAGTGTATAACACATAATTTTTGACGGTTGGCATTTAATAAATTTGCCGTCCTGACATGAACTCGCATCGATGATGAGAACACGTGAACCATGTGCATTGTCACTTACTCCCTCTGTCCCCTTTTAAGTGTCGTTTTCGGTTTCCGTGTCACAAGTTTGACTCAATTTATAACAAATGTATACAACATTTATATCTCTAAATAATTTTGTTAAAAAACTAGATTTAAAGATCTTTCCAATGATACTAATTATGTATGATAAATATTAATATTTTTTAATATATATTTAGTCAAAGATGTTTCTCGGGAAGCAAAAATATTTTTTAATATATATTTAGTCAAAGATGTTTATCAGGAAGCGAAAACGACAGTCATTTAGGGACGGAGGGAGTATTGTCGGCTCCATCTCTGCAGCTTTTTGACTAAAATCGATATTGATAGCAATGATAGGACCAACCGTCACTAATATTCGGTCGTCACTGTTGGTTCATATCAGTGCCGAGTTTTGGCTAAAACAGTCAAGAATATTGTCACTATTAGTTCATGCCTTGTGTCAACGGTGATACGTTACACAAAAGCTTCATAACTTTCTCATGTGTTTTCTGATAAAGGCAAACTTTATATCACAACTTTGTATTTCAAATGTTTTTCGTTTAAGATCATTTTATATGTCCAAATATACATCATAAAATTTTGTATAGTTAATACCAAAGGTGTTCATATGCTCTATATATAGTCAAAAGTGACTGTGGAGTGGTAATTAAGGATCTTGGATGGAGAAGCGTCCAAAATAAAAGTTATAAATCTAAAAAATATACAATATTATAGTTCACAACTTTTGTTTGAAGTCGTTATGATGTCCCTCTATTTGATTTGTAACTATATATAAATGGAGATGAATCTATTAATTAAGTCTAATTAATTCATCATTGGCAATGTTTACTATAGCATCATATTGTTAAAACATGGACTAATTAGACTCAATAAATTTGTCTCACATAGAAGAAAAACCGACGCGAAAAGCTTCCCTAATGGTTGTGACCGTCAGGAAATATTCCGTGATAGTTTTTCGCCAGGAAATGTTGATTTTACGTGTCAGTTTTTCCCTGACGGTTCATCCTTGACGGCAACCATCACAGATAGTCTTCCCTGACGGTTTTCGGTACTTTTTCTAACGGAATTGGTCGTCACGGAAAAACTTAGCTGGGTACTGTGTGCTACTCCCTTAAATCTGATGCATAGTCTTAGAAACACTGGTTTGACGATGTTACCTCTTTCTAGCCACATCCTTCTTCTCATCCCTCCACAAATTATTCTTTACAAAACCCACATCCTCGTGAGCTTTATTTACTACATGGAAAAACTACGGGGTAGAACTGTCTTTTTCTCTTGTGTCCTCAATGGCACACATGAAGTAAGAGAAATAGACTCAATAGCTAGCATTAAAGACAAACCATAATACATAGATTTTATTATGTATCTACATACATACTTATATATAGCTTTTAGAAATATAAAAAATAAAATAACTTATAATTCAAAACAAAAGGAGTAGTATTTAAATTAAAGACATTCAACGAAATTTCTGACTGACAGATCAACTACAGTACGAAGCCTCTGCAGCCGTGCTGCCCTCGAATTACTACTGCCACAATCACTGCCACAATCCTGATTTACCTTGAGTGCTCAACATTTCCTTGAGGGCCGAAACAAAACCGCCAAGGAAATTATAATTTTCTTGACTGCAGACATAGACCTCCAAGGAAATAGATATTCTTGAGTGTTGAATCAAACCGTCAAGGTAAAGACTCATTTCCTTGGGTGTTACATGAAACCGCCAAGGTAATTGATATTTCCTTGAGTGCTCCTTGAAACCGCCAAGGTAATTTGTATTTCCTTGAGCGCCACTTGAAACCGCCAAGGTAATTCGAATTTCCTTGGGTGTAACTTGAAACAGCCAAGGAAATTCACGTAACTTTGAATTTCAAATTTTTTAAATTTTACAAATGACCTCAGATGGAGATATAACTTAAACCAAAGTTATAGTATTCGATGAGATCTAAAACTTTTTAGTTCAAACTTTTGATATTTAAAATCTTTTTGGATCTCAAATATTCATTACTAGATTCAACAAAGTGAATACAAAAGAAAATGGTGATTCAATTACTCACAAGTTGCTTTGAGGTGTAGTGGTAAGAGATGTCATTGTGAAATAACAGGTCCCAAGTTTGAATCCTACCAAGCGCAAGTTTTGGTGATTTATGTTTTTTTTTGCTATGGCTCTATGTGATTTATGTTTTTTTTGCTATGGCTCTATGTTTCCTTGGAGGTTGTCGACTGTCAAAGAAACTAGTTTGCTTGGCGGTTTAGAGTATTTCCTTGGCAGTTAACGACCCTCAAGAAAATTACTTTCCTTGGCGATCGTAATATTTTCTTGGCTCTTTGGTAAGTTAAGTATGGTTCTAATTTCCTTGGCGGTTAGCCTCCAAGGAAATTATCCTTGAGTGCCAGAACCGTCAAGAAAACTAATTTCCCTTATCTCTTATCCTTGAATGAATTTGCTTGACGGTTTGTGGTCAAGGATCATTTCCTTGGCGGTTTAACCCCTTTCCTTGGCGGTTTTGGGCACTCAAGGTAATTCAGGATT
This sequence comes from Coix lacryma-jobi var. lacryma-jobi, assembly GCA_009763385.1. Classification (NCBI taxonomy): domain Eukaryota; kingdom Viridiplantae; phylum Streptophyta; class Magnoliopsida; order Poales; family Poaceae; genus Coix; species Coix lacryma-jobi. The sequence goes on along the minus strand of CM019831.1, from coordinate 5,436,006 downwards.
CTGGTAGTGAATGTGCCCAGTGCCCATCTAAGTGCATGGTCAATAATACAACTAAGTATTTGGCTATAAGACAAACTATAAAAGCTAAGCTATATAATAGTCAGTAGTATTCTATTTGTTTACAAACTATTTTCTGTTTCCTATTCCTCCTTACATGTATTTTTATTAAAACCTGGCCACTACTATCTATGTTTCCATACCTAGTTTGGTGTTCACATGAGAGTCAAGCTCTGCTCTTTTTTTCTCTCCTTCATATCATTATTTGCTTGGCTATAAGTCAATTATTGTACCTGCTCTAACCACTACCAACAATAATGCTAATGCTATCTTACTTAGCAGCATGAGTTGTTGACTTGTTGCACGATGCCTAATAAGCTAGGACGAATAGCCGAATCGTATATCGAACGAAGTGGCATAGTCACGCTAGTCGCTAGCTCGAACGCCATGCATGCATTTTGAGCATCACCCATACTTCTTGGTGATCGATCAAATTAAATAGACTATACTTCTTGTAAGAACAAACAATTTTTATTTTATGAATTTGACTTATTGATCGAGAATCTCTGTGCTTGATGAGGACAGTTGTATGCAATATATTGGCATTGTTTAGTTCCGGGCTGTAAAATTTTTGGATATCACATAAGATCAGGGGCGGATCTACAGTAGATTATCGGGGTTTGCCGACTCTGATAACTTTTAGTTAATCTTAGATTAAGTTTTGTTTAGTCATTATTTTCAATAAAAAATCATATTACAGTAGTTTTTTTTGTTGTTCGACCCTGGTAACTAATTTGGCTAGATTGGCCCCTGCATAAGATAGGATGTTGCATGACGTGTTTGGATACTAATAAAAAATAAATTACAGAATTTGTTCGTAAATCACGAGAAGAATTTTTTAAACTAATTAATCTGTCAGTAGCACACGTGTTACTGTAGCACTTTAGTATCAAATCATGGACTAATTAGGCTTAAAAGATTCGTCTCGCAAATTATACGCAAACTGTATAATTAGTTATTTTTTAGTTTGTATTTAGTACTCTATACATATGCGTAAAGATCCGATATGACAAGGTGTAAAATTTTTGGGTGGGAACTAGGCTAGTATTGTTTAGCTTTCATTGATGCATGAAGTAACTCCCGGTTGCTTAGCTTCAGCTTGAGATTTTCTTCGCGGTAGCCCTTTTTGCAAGAAAGTTGTCAGACCTGAGGGTAGTGTAGCACGCGGATCGCGAGCTTGCTAGAGTCGTTATCACTCCTGGCCGGATGGCCCAGCGCGGTGAACGTCATCACTGCACAATCGATGGCACAGCAGGCCAGGGCCCCTATCGCACGCATGTGCAGTGTAGCACGCGGATCACGAGCTTGCGTGTCGACATACTAGTACGCAAATTAAAGGACAATCTATATTGCAGACGAAAGTGTGGGGGGCGACTCCTTCCTATATTGCAATAATAGCATTGTTGTTGTATCCTGCATGCAACATTGTAAGATCATTATCAAAGGCATGCTCAAGAGACAGCGGCAGCAGCCTTTACAGCGCAGCAGCCAGCTGGTGGTCACTAAAATAGGTTTGCCTTTTTCTAGCTTGTGTAAGGTCATATCCCGGTACACAGAAGGAATCATTTATCCGAGTCATTATCTTCTGTGTATGAGCGGAAAAACTATGCCCGGCCAGGAGTCACGAAAAGCCCGGAATGGTGTTTTTTTTTTTTAATCAGCTACAAATTGGAGGCACACAACCCACGCACTCCACACTCACACCACACGCAAATACACGCGTACGCGTGTGTACGCACTCCACACTCACACCACACGCACATACACTCCACACTCACACCACACGCATATACACGCGTGTGTACGCACTCCACACTCACACCACACGCACATACACGCGTGCGCGTCCGTACACACGCAAAGAGAGATTGAGAAGCTCGTCGATTGAGAAGCTCACCGCCTCCAGTGCGCGGGAAACGCCACTCCACACTCACACCACACGCACATACACGCGTGCGTACACACGTAAAGAGAGATTAGGAAGCTACCTGCAAAATTCTAGAAAAAATCCAGAAAAAATTGCGACACCAGGGTTTGAACCCTGGTGGATAAGATCTCACCAAACTGTCCTACCACTAGACCACGTGTCCTTTTGCCAGAATGGTACTGTTTGCAAGCAGTAACTTGTCATTATTTTCTGAATTTTGGAGACCTCGATGTCAAACAAAGTGGGACTGCATGCATGTGAACATGCAGTGGCACCACCATTTTCTGTCGGAGACCTCTCAATAGGGAGTTGACGACATGACGACGGCAGCACCTATCCCTTTATTTTATCTTCTACTATCTGTGTTTTAGTTGACAGGTGAAAAATTATTAGTTGACAGGTGAAAAGTTATTAGATATCACGTTGAATATTGCACAACTAATTTAGTCTATTAAAAATTAACTAATTAAAAAATAAATTTCATATTCCATCAGAAAACTGTGAGACAACTTTATTAAGACTATTTAATCCATTATTAGTACATGTTTACTGTACTATAATATTTGTCAAATCATGGACTAGTTAGGTTTAAAAAATCGTCTCGCAAAGTTATCGTAATATATGTAGTTAGTTATTTTTTAGTCTATATTTAATACTTTGGTCCTGTTTGGATCCAAGGGCTAGAGCTAGTTTGAGCTATTTGGAGCTCAACTAGCCCTAAAGTATCAAACAAGAGGGCTAGTTTGAGCTATTTGCAACTAACCCACCTCAAAAAACTATCTCCACCAAGAGGTGATTATTTGGGCTAGTTGTAGATGGGACCACTAGAAAAGTGGTTTTTCTCTCTACCTCCACTCATCAAATGATTGGGAAAGTACATTTATTGTCAATCTAACTCTTCTATCCAAACATCTTTTGGGCTAGAGTTAGTTTAGAGCTACTTGTAAGCCAGAAAATAACTCTAACCTTTAGGTGTGCTAGAGTATCCAAACAGGGCCTTTATAGATGTGTCAAGTATTCGATGTGATAGGTGAAAAGTTTTTGAGTGGGAAACTAAACGCCCTGTCCTTTCCACCCCAAATTTCCAGTTTTGTCAAGCTAAAAAATCTCCTGTCCTTTTCACCCCAGATTTCCAGTTTTGTCGTGTGTTGAGCACGATCAGGCATTTCGTTTCCGTTTTCGTCTCCTTTATTGCTGGTCCCAATAATTGGTGTTCATCCAGTGATCTGATCTTACCACTTGTTACCGGTTTACGGTGCATACAATGCAATTTTTGGCGAGACAGAACCTGTTTAATTTAAAATCGCAAAAAAATAAAAATAAAAATCACAATGTCCCACAAAAAATATCCAGCAATCTATAACTCTTATAAAGGAAAGCCCCATTAACAATTTATCTTATTATGCAAAAAATCCACATCAGCATCCACTAGAATACTCTACTATCTAGTACATCTAATTATCCTTCCAATACAAAGTATCCACGTCAGCATCTTATCCTTCCAATACAAAGTATCCACGTCAGCATCTACTGATACATGCTATTATATCTTTATTCAAGCTATTCACATAAACAAACCAGATCAATTGCTAATATACTATTAGTGTGTTTTTGACCGCGATTTTTTTCATTCGAGCTCTGATTTGAGATCCGTTTGTTGTGTTGGTTACTTGGTTTTCTACCTTCTCAAGGATCTCACTAAGGTACTTTTGTCACCAGTTGACCTAAGTATTTTTGTTTGGACACTTCCTTCTTCTCATAAGAGTGAGGTGTTCCATTTTCAATTCAGAGGTTCGAGTGTTCTCGGTGCTTGCTCTTTTTGATTTGTGGTGATCCTCTGTGTTCCCAAGGAACATCCACCTAATTTTTTGGGTTATGGTCATCACGGTTGTGGCTTTTGGCTTTTGGAGTTTTATTAGGACAACGGCCAAATACTTTCTGGTCACCTATGTTTTAAGTCCCACTATAAAAATGGGCATTTTTTTCAGATGTGCGGCCTTGAGAGGCCATCTGTGTTAATCTATTTATAGAGGCTACTTGTAAAAGTGCAGATGGACACCTCTGGACCACCTTTATAAATAAAATGGATTCTTAATATGTTCCATATATAAACATAATATATTTGCAGAAGCTACATGAAAAGATCTAGTATCGATGGTATAGGTTCTACGCAATATTATAGCTTTATAAATATGTTCCATAAAACAAATGTTGGGCTTGTACATGACATAGACATTATCAAGCAAAGCAACGACTACACCAAATATGTTCTTATTAGCCGTACCAAATACATCCAAATCAACATAGCACAATGATGGAAGCACCAAGAGTGCTCTATTACATTTCAAAACAGAAGCTACATGGATCTCGAAGTAATAAAGCTAAACAGCTCAGCCGCTCTACATCCACGAGATTCTGTATTGGAAATGAGGCACTTCGTTTATTTTAATTTACATCTATATATCCTCACATCACACCATCCAGCAAATACGTACTGAACCACACATTTATTATTAGAATATTGATATTTAGAGGTGTGGGCATCCTTACGGGTAGACTTCAATGACACCACGAGCTCCTATTTTCTTAACAATCTTATAGTCAGAGAAACCAGCTTTGGTAAAGATCTGGCTCCAGTCATTTTCGTTACGTTGCCTGCCTTTTGTATTCACCATCATGAGCATGTCCATCAGGAGCTGGGCTTCGTACATTATTGGCCCCATGTATGGCCCCAGAAGTATTTCTATGATGATCACCTTCCCTCCATCTTGTCTGGAAGCAATTGCTTTCCTGCATCGCTCCAGGATCTTCACACAATCCTCATCACACCAGAAGTGCAGTACAAGCTGCAGCCAAATACAAGTTTTAACAATTCATAATAATTTAATTAGTCAATTTTAATATCGTCAATAGCGGGCTATGACATTTTAGTGGCATCCTCCTCTATGTACAAGAGCAAAAAACGATGTTGTATGGTAGCAGTATGTATATTTACAGCAATAATTATTATAAATTTTTGTGTGCAAAAAATGAGTCGATCTGTACGCCACAAACAAAATAAAATTCTGCTTCTAATCTTTTTATTCTAATGAAGCACGCATGCATGCAAAAGTGAGAAAGAATATTTGCCCCTATACGTATATTTTTTCATTGCCCAGAGTTAAAGATGAGCATGCAGCCCGTGGGCCGAAGGCACGGCCCAAACCAAGATAATTCGGCCCGGCCCAAGCACGGCCCGACACGGTTGCTACCGGGCCCGGGCCGGCCCGAAGCCCGCAGCAGGCCGTGCCTGGGCCGCACCCTCGGCCCGCGGGCCGGCACGGCCTAGCCCGATTTATATATAAATAGAAATAAAAAATATGTAAATATATATAAATATGTAAATATATATAAATAAATATAAAAATATATTTATAAATGCAAATATATATACTAATTTCACTACGGGCCTGTTGGGCCCGGTGGGCCCGCGGGCCTTTGGGCCGGCCCGTGGCCCGACCGGGCCGTGCCTGGGCCGATGGCGTGGCCCGGTGGCCTGCTTCGGCACGGCCTGGCGGCCCACCGTGCCTTGGATGGGCCGGCCCGGTCGGGCCGTGCCTAGACCGGGCCGGGCAGCCCGGTTGCACATATATACCCAGAGTACGTTACACTACTAGAGAACAAGCCTTTGGACGATCTATCAACTGAGCTTTAGCCTTGGCAAAAAATTGCGTCCGGGGCTAAAGACCTTTAGTCCCGGTTGGTAACACCAACCGGGGCTAAAGGTGAATCTTTAGTCCCGGTTGGTATTATCAACCCGGACTAAAGGTCCTGAACCTTTAGTCTGAACCTTTAGTCCCGGTTGGTAATACCAACCAGGGCTAAAGGGTGAACCTTTAGCCCCGGTTGGCGTTACCAACCGGGACTAAAGGTCCTTTTAGCCCCGGTTGGTGTTACCAACCGGGGCTAAAGGCCCTTCCCGAGTGGATTCAAAAGGAAAACATCCAGAACTACATCATGTGGGTTGTGTAGCTAAGTTGGTAAACGTGCCTGAGGCGAGAGGTGCTGAGTTCGAATCTCACAAATGCACATTTATTTTTGCTCGTGGGAGCCTTTAGCCCCGGTCGGGAAGGCCCGGGACTAAAGGTTGTGAGCTTTAGTCCCGGAATGCTAGCCCCGGGACTAAAGGTTGTGAGCTTTAGTCCCGGAATGCTAGCCCCGGTTTATGCTAGCCCCGGTTGGAAAACCGGGGCTTAAGCCCCTTCCCAACCGGGGCTAAAGGCCGATTCTGTAGCAGTGTTAGTTCATAGTATATACCTTGAGCATCACAGCTTGAGCAGGTGGGATGATGGCGTGGAACAAATCACCCGTGACATTGCTAACAGCATCATCATCAACAACCCTTGGAAGGTTGAGCACGGTGCATTTGATGTCAGGGAACGCCTTGATGATGGCCTTGGCACCGGTGTTCCCCTGTCGACCACAGCAATAGGTCAGCGAGTGAAGGCCACTGAAGACATCGCCGCACTCCCTTATCAGCGTCCCGATCGCCAGGTTGTCGTGCGCCGCGACACCTTCTTCCACGATCCTGTCGAGCTCTTCGTCGAGGAGCTTCGTCTTCTCATGGACGAGAGGCACGCCGTGTAGATCCTCGAACGGCGACGGCGGCGGTGACTCGCCGGGAAGATCCTTCCGGAACCAGTCGGCAAGAGACAGGCCGGCCTCCACATAGTGCTTGGAGACGGTGCCGAGCACGAAGTACTTCTGGTAGGTGTGGTCCTCCGATTCCACGCCTTCGACCAGGAGCCAGGAGAGTGGGTTCAGGCGGTACACGGCCTCCGCCGCCGCGCCGTCGCCGTCGCTGCTGCCGTCGTCGGAAGCGAAGATCCCCGACGTGATCAGCAGACGCATGATGCGGCCGAGGAATGGAAGCTTGGTCTTGGGGAGGGACAGCGCGGTCACTAGGTCTTGGAGGGTGGCGGCGCCTCCCAGGTCATGTATGGCGGTCGGGATGTGGAGCTCGACCGCGCACTTGAGCGCCATGGAGGTCAGGTAGTAGAGGCTGTGGCGCCATAGGTCGGCTTGCGCCTGCAGCAGCTCGGCGTCGGTGGGGACGACTATGGCGGCCGGAGAAGGACGAGCTGCCATTCTTGGTATCTCTCGGTCACTGATGAGGGTGTATGTATCTTTCTTGCCCTGTATGTATGTGTGTGTTTTTGGTTTGCTGCTCCAAGGTTCGTTCTGTTCTGGGGTTTAAATAGCTGCTGGCTGAGCGACCCAGGTACACTTGTGCTTGGTTAGGTCTTGGTCTAGGTGTAACGACTGTCTAAGTAGGTAGTTGAGTGTTATCACAAAACAATTAGACGCCATTAGTTTAATGATCGCGTGGGGGGAAATCAATAAACTAGTGGAGCGCGTGGAAGGCAAGATGGTGTCAGAATTAATTTTATTATTTGGTGGATTGCGAAATTTTATTGCACAGTAAAGACTAGAAATTAGGGTGCATGGGGAGCGTCCACCTGCCATGCATTCTACTCGATCTCTTTGCATATGGGTGGTGATGAATCATGGCTCTTATCCCTCCTTCACAGTTCAACTTGGCTCTTTCTAATTTTAGTTCAGAATTATATATTATTATGATCCGATCCTTATTGAGTCTCTTATTGAGTCTGATTCTTAAATTTAGTAGGCTAAATTAGAGCACCCTTTACCAACCCTATTTGCATTTTAATTTGTATGTCACTTTAGCTTGTTTAGAGAAATACTACTGTAGAAAAATCTATGTATTTGGAAATGTTAAAAATAATAGAGGGATCAGTGCCGTAATAACACTTGTTGACTCCAGTGGCAAGAGCTCTCGAAGTGTCCATGGCGCAGCATCCCAGCTATAAGATGCTATGCAAGTACACGAGTAATTAAAAAAGTACTAGTATGTAGCATACAAGTACACTAAGATGCTATAAGAACGAAATTAGTATCATTTGCATCTACGTTGCACGCAAGTAGTACACGGCACAGTCTACTAATAAGAAGCTATAAGAAGAAATCATCGTTTGCAAGTACAGATACAAAGCTCTAAATTATGCATCGCATGCCATCTTGAGATCGGCACACTTATCGTGGCCTCATGTTGGCCACATGTTAGCCTCTTCAGTGTGCAGAGAGTCAAAGGTTTAAATTAACCGATGTAAAAAAACAGTGAAGTTACTGGTGCTTTAGATTTGTTGGGGAACACAGTACACAATGGATATTATAGATAAGTATGAGGTGGATCACGATCACCGATGGATGGGCATCAAATCAGCTGTTTTTGTAGCATACTTTTTTATTAGATTGAGCCGATCGTGATGTTACTGATTTTGACAAAAAAAAAATGTGTTACGTCTCCATACATTGAATAACTATATAAGATAGAATAGTGTAGTAACATTGGTTTACTCGTCTATGGCAAATAAGGCAGTGTGCACAGGCACTACTACAGAACAGGGTCATAGGCCGATTCTCAAAATCGCCTTTAGTCTCGGCGTTTTTGCCGCCCGGGACTAATAGACCTTTTAGTCCCGGTCGGTAACACGAACCGGGACTAAAGGGCCTGCCCCAACGGCTACTGCGCAGAGCTGCCGGGGCAGGGACCCTTTAGTCCCGGTCCGTGTTACCAGCCGGGACTAAAGGACACTCTTTAGTCCCGGTTGGTGCCATGGACCGGGACTAAAGAGTTAGCCACGGTTTGTGGCTTGCCCCGGGATAAATGTTCACCTTTTAGCCCCAGTTTTTTATACAAACCGGGACTAAAACTCCCCGGCTTATAACCTGCCAACTTCTTCCTCCCCCGAGCCAGAGACATTCAAATTTCAGTGAGCTTCTTGCTTGTTCTTGCCTGTTGCTATTGCTTTGTTCTTCATTTGTTCTTCATTGTTCTTCGTCTCCAGCATCAATTGGTGATCTTCTTCGACTCCGTCATCGTCTCTTTGCGTTTAGAGGCAACTATTTCCATCTCTCCTACCATTTCTTTTGAATATGAAAGGAATTTAATTAAAATATATAGTTTGCAAGAACAAACAGGGAGAGTTGAGTAGTTTAAATTGGTTCATCACAATCACTTGATAGTTTTCTACTGCTAGGAAGTATCCATTCTATATTTCATACTTATGCAAGACGAGTAATATTGAATTTTAGTGTCTTTTTAGTTTATTTTCTTTAAAAAATGTGGAATTTATAATAGTTTGCAACAATAAATATAGAGAGTAAACAATGTGGAAATTGGTATTGTTATATCATATTTTTCGATTATCTAAACAAATAGGTAAATTTAGAGTCTTTTTTATTTACAATTGTTTAGGAAATTAGGAATTTGCATGTAATAGTTTAAAAAATGAGCATGGATATAGTAGATGGCAACTGTGACCGGGTCCTCAGCCTCTCATCATCGAGATCCGAGGCATTTGCGGCCGGATCTTCCTCTCATTGCTTGCGGCGAGTGTAAGCAGAAGATTGTGAAGGAGTACCGAGTGAGAAAAGAGGAAATCAACAAGGGTCGTATATTCTACAAGTGTCCGGACCATGAGGTGGGTTATTATTTACCCGTATTTGATTAATATGGTTCATTCGTATCGGTTTTGCTTGATGATGTTGTTTAAATTTCTTATTCTTTGTTCTAATTGCAGTGGGAGGGCACCGGCGGATGTAAAGGTTGGTACTGAGAGGAAGAGTACGTTCAGCACATACGAAATTCTGTTGCACAGGAGGTTGCCGCTGAAGGTGATGAGGCAGTGAGTCAGCGGCAGCAGCCCATCCATGCTGATGAAGCGAATGATCTGTCTATTTTAGTTGGGATCGGACGCGATCTAATTATGTTGCTTAAGTGCATTTTATTTTTAGTTTTTTTAGTGCTAGCTGCGATAGTCTTCGTTGTAGTCAAGCTTGTTTGAATTAATCAATCATGTGATGTCATGAGTGTTGTGCAATAACATGAGAAACTACTAAGTGCATGGTTGTAATATTTAATGCAGATGTTGTCACGCAATTGGATGTATAATGTCGATCGCCGCTCTAAAGAGTTCATTGTTGGCGTGCACTATTTCTTAGGTGTGGCTAAGGCAAACAAGCAAAATGGTTTCATGTGCTGCCCATGCGCCGTCTGTAAGAATTTGAAGGAATATTCATGTCCAAGGACTCTTCATACGCATTTGTTGAAGTCGGGTTTCGTAACAAACTATATTTGTTGGACGAAACATGGAGAAAAGGGGTTGTAATGGATGATGGTGAAAAAGGTGAAGAAGAATTGGCCCACGCTGATATTATTGCTCAGTACAGTGCCTTTGATGATGATGCAGTGGGGGGAGATGGTGAAGAAGATGCGGCAGCGACAGAAGATGTGACAGCTGATGTTGATGCTCTTGGTGATGCCATTCGTGATGCACAAAGTGAATGTGAAAGTGACAAGGAGAAGGTCAAGTTTGAGCGCATGCTAGAGGATCATAGGAAATTGTTATATCCCACTGCTGAAGATGGCCAAAAAAAGCTGGGTACTACGCTGGAACTGCTGCAATGGAAGGCAAAGAATGGTACATCCAATGAAGCATTTGGGCAGTTATTGAAGATAATGAAAAAGATGCTTCCGAAAGCGAACGAATTGCCCACCACTACGTACGAAGCAAAACAGGTTGTCTGCCCTTTGGGATTAGAAATCCAGCAGATACACGCATGTCCTAATGACTGCATCCTGTACCGTGGGGAGGAATATGAGAATTTGGATGCATGCCCGGTATGTGAAGCATCACGGTATAAGATAAGGCGAGATGATCCTGGCGACGTAGAGGGTGAAGAACGTCCAAGCAGGAAGAAAATCCCTGCCAAGGTTATGTGGTATGCTCCTATAATACCACGCTTGAAACGTTTGTTCAGAAATAAGGACAATGCAAAGATGTTGCGGTGGCATAAAGAAGACCGTAAGGTAGACAATATGCTGAGGCACCCAGCTGATGGATCCCAGTGGAGAGCGATAGATAGAGAATTCCCAGAGTTTGCAGATGAGGCTAGAAACTTGAGGTTCGCTTTAAGTACGGATGGTTTTAATCCTTTTGCGGAGCAAAGCAGTAGTCATAGCACTTGGCCAGTTACTCTATGTATCTACAACCTTCCTCCGTGGTTATGCATGAAGCGGAAGTTCATTATGATGCCGTTGCTCATCCAAGGGCCGAAGCAACCTGGCAACGACATCGATGTCTACCTGAGGCCATTAGTTGAGGAACTTCTACTTCTATGGAGCAAACCAGGCATACGCGTGTGGGATGAGTACAAACAGGAACACTTTGACCTGCGAGCCTTATTGTTCGTAACAATCAATGATTGGCCGGCTCTAAGTAATCTTTTAGGCCAGACAAACAAGGGATATAATGCATGCACACACTGTTTTGAAGAGCTTGATAGTTTATTTTTGAAAAACTGTCGGAAGGTCGTGTATGTTGGGCACCGTCGGTTTCTTCCTGTGGGCCACCCAGTAAGAAAGAAAGGCAAACATTTTAAAGGTAAGGCAGACCACCAAACCAAGCCTCGTAACCGAACCGGAGATGATATACTTGAAATGGTGAAGGATACGAAAGTAGTATTTGGAAAGGGACGGGGCAGCGAACCTGTTCCTAAAGACGCTTCGGGACACGCACCCATGTGGAAGAAGAAGTCCATATTCTGGGAGCTACCCTACTGGCATGTCCTAGAGGTCCGCCATGCAATCGACGTGATGCACCTGACAAAGAACCTTTGTGTGAACCTGCTTGGATTCATGGGTGTCTACGGAAAGCCTAATGATTCACTTGAAGCACGACAGGACTTGCAGCGCATGAAAGAACGAGACAACTTGCATCCGGAGAAGACAGATGACGGGCGCCAGTACTTAAGCCCTGCTAGCTACACTCTTAGCAGAGAAGAAAAGGAAAGCATGTTTGAATGCCTTAACAGCATCAAGGTCCCATCTGGATTCTCCTCCAATATAAAGAGAATAATTAATGTGCCAGAGAAGAAGTTCCAAAACTTGAAGTCCCATGACTGCCATGTGCTTATGACCCAATTGCTTCCTGTTGCTCTAAGAGGAATTCTACCTCCACATGTACGTCTAGCCACCGTGAAGCTATGTGCATTCCTCAATTCAATTTCACAAAAGGCAATCAATCCAGAGGAAATTTCTACTTTGCAGAATGATGTCGTTCAATGTCTCGTCAGCTTTGAGTTGGTGTTCCCTCCATCCTTCTTTGATATCATGACACACCTCCTAGTTCACCTAGTCAAGGAGATCATTATTCTCGGTCCTGTGTTCCTACACACCATGTTCCCATTCGAGAGGTTCATGAGTGTCCTGAAAAAATATGTTAATAACCGTTCTCGGCCTGAAGGAAGCATCGCCCAGGGCTACGGAACAGAGGAGGTCATAGAGTTTAGTGTGGACTTTATTCCAGACCTTGACCCGATTGGCGTTCCTGAATCGTGACACGAGGGCAGACTCAGTGGCAAGGGAACACTATAGTCCAGTTCGTCATTATTCCCCAGTGCATCATAGTGCTGCGGGCGGTGACGATGTGTTGGAGGACACGGCTTCAACCCCATCTCCTCCACCACGGGCTCCAACACCGCCACCGGCCCCACCATCTCCTCCACCGCGGGCTCCAACGCCGCCACCGGCCCCACCATCTCCTCCACCGCGGGCTCCAACGCCACAACCTCCACCGCGGGCTCCAACACCGCCACCGGCCCCACCGTCTCCTCCACCGCGGGCTCCAACACCCCTGCCTCCACCGCGCGGCCCTAAGAAGCGGTCCGCTGCCACGGAACCGAAGGCCCCACCTCCAAAAAAGAAGGCTCCTGCATCAGGAAAAAAAGCACACGAGAAATTAGCTTATGAAATGACTGATGAGGAGTTACAAATTTCGGTGAAAAAAGATGTGAAAAAATTTTTAGATGAATCAACGGCCGCGGCTAAAGCGAAGAGAAACCCAGAGAAGCTTTACCTCCTGTTAAACCCACAGGAGTTAAGGAAAAGGGTGGACCAGCATGGTATCAAGATGCGTGAAGCCCGAAAGGCTCCGCGAAAATCAGACTACGAACGCTCTCTAATCAAGTCTGCAAAAGAACAACAATCAAGCACGAAGAAAGTGGGAAAGAGTGTTCCACAGCTCGGGGAAACATCAAGACCTCTGTCCCCGTTATTTGTGCAAAATCAGTATGATTCAAACATGGGCAGAGTACAGAGAAAATTTGGAGAGACCACTTTGTCTGAGATGGACTCAATGGAAAAAAATTTCATTGACAGCGGTCTCCCATACGAGACGATTCAAAATATTGCTACTGGGCTGGAGTTTCCAAGAGCGGAAGTAGTTGATGAATGGAGGAGAAATTTTGCACCGGGCAGGAGTCTAATGAACCCCAATCACTTGCATGTACTTGGTACGCAGATGTTTGCAATCAACAAATGGTGCATGGAGGCTTCTAAAGACAGTGATATAAATTGGATTTCTGTCCGAATTCGGAACCATCACTACTTCCGTGGCGATGACCTAATCTTAGTCCAGATGGAGGAATTACACCAGCTATGCCATATGGACGCACTGGACAAATCGCTCCTTAGCTGCTATTGTTTGTAAATGTTTCTTTTATAGTTTTCATTGAACTCTCTAGTATGTGTATATAGTATGTAGTATTCTTACACACGTACTTGTGGATCGACTCGATATTGCAGGTATCAGATGACTCAGCTCAGAGATAAACATGACAATTCTGTTGGGTTTGTTGATCCATATGTTGTTTTCAAGGCTCCAAACCCTTCAGCGACTTGGAGCGATGAGTCGTGTATGAATCTCATGAGGTTCTTCGTGAACCAAAAAGATAGAGAAAAAATACTCTTCCCATACAACTTTAAGTGCGTGAGACATATATAGTCAATAATAAGTATATGCACATTTTATTTTACTTAACCCTAATAATCTATATATATGAATCATGTGTATCAACAGCTTTCACTGGATACTGATGGTCATTGATCTCAAACACAGCAATGTGTTAATCTATAACTCGTTGAGCAAACCGCAAGAAGATTACCAAGATATGATAGACATCCTCCAAAGGTAATTTTTCGATCCCTAACTTCCATGCTTAAAGTAGAGACTAAGCTTGTATATATATACTAATTAATAAATAATGATCTAACTATTAATGTTTCATTGGCCGGATTAGGGTTTGGGAAAAATTCATTGCTCGGGAACATATGAGTCAGTGTAAGGCCCCACTTACAATAAAGCCACGACTACCAGTAAGTTTACACCTTCGTCAATGTACGTGTATCTTTATTATACCATGTCATATATCATATCTTTATTACGAGATAAATCTTTTCATTCTACAGTGGATTTTGAGACAAAAACAGGGTACCAACTTATGTGGATTCTATGTTTGCGAGTACATGATGATAGAATCAAATAGAATTCCTGAAGAAATCATCAAAGTACGTAACATGTTTCTTTTCATTTTTTATAGACTTAATATTGATAATATAGATATAACTAATATCTTCTTTAATTCCAATTGAAGACTGACTGGTTGAAGCAAAAAGTGATGCTACAAGACCAATTGAAAGCAATACAAGAGTCAATAGCAGGATTTCTTCGGGAACAAGTCATAAGTCCAAACGGCGAGTTCTACTATAATACCGACGAGCCGTTGATTCCAAACAATGATGATCATTTGTATGCCCTGTAGATATTTAGATGGAGTACAACTTGTAATAGGTTTATAGTACTAACTTTAGAGTACAACTTTTGTAGATAGATATTTGGACAACTTCTACATGTATATATATTGCTTGTAATTTTATATGTACATATTTATATATATATATGTAGTTCTATAGTTCAATTATATATGCATGCAATAAGCTTATTGTGTTATGCTGCTAATATATATAAATTATATATATTAGCAGCAAAGAATACATATTAGAAAACCTATTAAATAAATAAACAAAACTAAAAACAGAACTGAAATAAAAATAAAAAAGAAAAAACCAGGGACCCTTTAGTCCCGGTTGGTGATACCAGCCGGGACTAAAGGGTGCTGCTGCGGGGCACCGCTGGCAGCACCCTTTAGTCCCGGCTGGTATTACCAACCGGGACTAAAGGGTGGGCTTTAGCCCCGGTGGCCGGAGCCGGGACTAGGGGGGGGGGGGGGGCTTTAGTCCCGGAAGCGTAGTCCCGGCTCGGCAGCCGGGGCTAAAGGCCCTTGCCGACCGGGGTTAAAGACATGTTTCTGTAGTAGTGAGGTGGTCTCTACTGCAGAATATATGTTCATTTCGTTACCAAGTGGAGGCAGTTTTGAGCCAGCCGTATTCGGTGGTCGTTATAGCATGAAATTTATGGCCATGATTTGTTGAGAGTCTTTGCGCTATTGGAGACAGTTGGAAGTGATTTATAATTTAGAACGGATGGATTAGTACTTAATTGTATTGTATATATAGTGTACTTCCTCCGTCCCTAAATTATTGTCGTTTTCGCTTGTTGAGAAACATCTTTGATTACATATATATTAAATATATTAATAATTACCATACATAATTAGTATCATTGGAAAGATCTTTAGATCTAGTTTTTTAACAAATTTATTTAGAGATATAAATGTTGTATGTTTATGCTATGAATCAAGTTAAATTTATGACACGTACACCAACAACGACAATTATTTAGGGACTGAGAGAGTATGGTTGTAGATGATGCTGGATACTCGACCTCGACACGAATTTGCTGTGTGACCCTACTCTTCTCTACTCTCCCATAAATAATAAAGTTATTATATAATTTAATTCATGGTGGTCACAACTGCCCATCTAGGGTTGCTGCAGCCTGTCTGCACGTACTGGTAGCCAGTAGTATAAGCTGGATGGGCGTTCATTCACATCTAGGGTAACAGAGACCGGAGTAAACGGAGGGAGAGGGGAGATCCAAGATCCGGCATTAATTATATTGGCTGCAGTCACATTTTATTTTGTAAGGTGTTTGTGTTTAGCTCTCAAAAAAAACTTTTCATCTATCATATCGAATGTTTAGACACATGCAAAAAATATTAAATATAGATTTAAAAAAAATTAATTATACAGATTGCGATAACTTTACGAGACGATTTTTTAAGTCTAATTAGTTTATGGTTTGACGATATTGTGCTACAGTAAACATATGCTAATGATGAATTAATTAATTTTAATAAATTTATCTCATGGTTTTCTGACGAAATATGTAATTTTTTTATTAATTTATTTTTAATAGACTAAATTAGTGTCGGAATATCAAATGTGATACCCAAAAACTTTTCACCTACCAACTAAACAAGGTGGCATGGTGAAAAAAATTAAATAGCAATTTATCTGGATGTGTTAGTTATAAAATGGAAAAAGTCTACATAGCCCCCTTAATTATTGAGTGTCGACTACTTCACCAGCAAACTATAAAACCAGATATTTTACCCCATCAATTTTCTAAAACCGGTCAAATAACCCCTCAGACGGTTTTAGACGGTGGTTTTGCTACAGTAATGTGGTTTTGTCTTTTTATTTTTTATTTATTTTAGCTGAATCTTTTAAAAAAGCAAAGTAAATCATAGAAAAATCATAAAATAGAAAATCCAATTTTACTGGACTCCACATAAGTAGATCTACACAGTGAACATATAATATAGTATACTTTAGAACAAAGTTTTTGCTGTAGATTTAATCTATGTTTTTCTATAATTAATTAAAATAATTCATAGATGCAGTTTCTTTCATCCAATTACAGTGAATTTTTTGTGATGAGCTAATTATTCTATCCTTGTGCTGTAGTAAAAACTTTGTATTAATCGGATCTTGTATAACTTAGCTATTATTTTCATAAAGCTAAATACTTGATCCAATAGAGGAGATATTGGGCTCTGTTCACTTAAACTATGAGCTGGCTTATCGGCCGTTCTTCGGTTGAAATAGCCGAAATCAGTCATGAATAAATTTAGAATGGGTATAAATATAGAAGGGTTTTATGGCTCTTTCACTCTTTTATAATGTAGATAGATAGTTGCATATAGGAAAAAACGAGATGGTGTAATCTTAAAACTAGATTTTGAAAAAGTGTATGATAGGTTAAAGTGGCCTTTTATACAACAGGTCCTCGGAATGAAAGGATTCTCACCAAAATGGTGTGAATGGATTTCAAAAGTCATATATAGAGGGAGTGTTGCAGTAAAGGTTAATGATAATATAGGCCATTATTTTCAAACTAGGAAAGGAGTGCGTCAGGGGGATCCGCTATCTCCAATCCTATTTAATATAGTGGTTGACATGTTGGCTGTCCTTATTTCACGAGCTAAAGAGCCTGAACAAATCCACGGGGTTGTTCCACATTTGGTGGATGAGGGACTTTCAGTCCTTCAGTATGCGGATGATATTGTTATCTTTATGGACAACGATCTAGAGAGGGCCAAAAAATATGAAGCTTTTGCTCTGTGCATTTGAACAGTTATCAGGACTCAAGATCAATTTCCATAAGAGTGAAATGTTTTGCTGCGGGGCAGCCAAGACCAATCAAAACGAGTACAAACAAATTTTTGGGTGTAATATGGGATCATTCCCGTTTAGGTACCTAGGAATTCCAATGCACCATACAAAACTCATGAATAAGGATTGGAAACATGTTGAAGAAAGATTTGAAAAGAGGCTCAATGGTTGGAAAAGTAAGATGTTGTCGGTAGGAGGGAGGCTTGTTCTTATTAACTCGGTTTTGAATAGTCTCCCCATGTTCATGATGTCCCTCTTTGAATTGCCTAGAGGGGTTTTAAAGAAGTTGGATTATTTTAGGTCGTGGTTTTTTGGCAGAGTGATTGTTGGGGGAAGGGACCCTCGGAAGCGGCGCCTCACGAGCTGGCTCGAATGACAACCTTCGCTCAACACGGGTGCTCTCACAAACTTTCTTCTCTCTGTCAGTTTGGAGCCTCCGGACCGGTCTAACCTTCGGGTACAAACCCGACCCTCGGAGTTCATTGTGCTACTTGCAGGTAAAGGCGCGCCGTGGACACAAGGAGCGACCCTCGCGTTTTCCGAGGCTCTTTCGCTAAAGGCTTCAGGCTCGGCGAATGGCCAGCAGACGCTGACCTCGTGGCCAGCAGAGTCGCGAAGGTCTAACCTTTGCCTTTTTGCGGAGGTGGGCAAAACAGGATGGCGGCGGGTAGGAGGAAGACAAGCTAGGGTTTCAGTACATTGTGTGCTTGTACGACTTTGCCCTTTCGGTCGTGTGCTTGTATGATTTTGCCCTTCCGTTGTATAGCGCTGAGGAATCTTTCTTGTACCCTTTTGTAATTTGGTCAACGCCCTTTGGTATCCCCTATAAATACCAAGGGGTGAACAGTGTAATGAAAGGACGTTTTTTGGGGAATAGAGCCACAGGATCACTGTTCTTGTTTCCTTTGCACCTTCGCTTGGTTCTGACGATTGGTCACCTTCGCCACCCCCTGCACGTGTGCGGAGGTAGGGCAAGTGTGCTACCAACAGTTTGGCGCCGTCCGTGGGGACTCGGAGTTTGAAATGGCAGGAAACAGGAGAGCGCCCACTACGTGAGACCCTCGCGTGACCAGAGAGGCCACGACGATAATCTAGCCTGTGGAAGAGAATGTAGTACCCTCGGAGACAGAAGAAGTTGCTCCAGGGACGGAGGTCCCGGGCCCTCACACTCGGCCGGTATCACAACCACACCTGCATACCTTCGGAGGAGATGAGGAGGAGTTAGGCCTCGAGGCTTTAGAAATACTTCAAGCTGAGTTACAGGAAAAGAAGAGGCGCCTGGACCAGCTTGAAAGGCACAACCGGCTGCGCCTTATCAGGCAAAAGGCGGATGAAGCAAGAGAGCAGCTTCGCCGAATGGAGGAGTCCCTCGCAGCAGCTGAGGCCAAAGCCGAGGACTGGAATGACAGGCAAATGTCGCCGCTTCGAGAGGAGAATGTTGGGCAGGGACAGGGCAACGCTCATCAGCCACCACCACCCCCACCACCACCAAACTTTCGCCAGCTCTACCCAGAAGAGCGAGAGCCAAACCTTCGTATATAGCGAAGGGCCCAACAACACCAGATGCCCTACGACCCAAGATCACCACTCTCCCAAATACTACAAACCCAACCCTGGCCACCATGCTACAATCCACAAAATCTCCCCCGTTACGATGGAATCACTGACCCTCGCCAATTCATAATGAGCTACGAGGCGGCAGTCGCTGCAGCAGGAGGGGATGAGTCAACAATGGCGAAGTCTTTCGTAATCATCCTTCATGACATCGCGCAGACTTGGTACAGCAACCTTCGCCCCGGAACGGTGGATTCCTGGGCC
Source organism: Coix lacryma-jobi var. lacryma-jobi (assembly GCA_009763385.1). Lineage (NCBI taxonomy): Eukaryota > Viridiplantae > Streptophyta > Magnoliopsida > Poales > Poaceae > Coix > Coix lacryma-jobi. Next base: position 5,416,666 of record CM019831.1, on the reverse strand, counting down.
AACCTCAGAGACAGACTCTGCACAAACTTCAAGGGCATCACAGCAGCCCCATCAAACCCCATCGAGCTGTTCAACTGCAAACAAGAGGAGCGCGAACCGTTACAAGACTACTGGCGAAGGTTCATCCAAATTAGAGCAAGAACTCCGGGAATATCCGACGAGGCCGTGATCCTTGCTGCAGTCAGCGGCTTACGCCCAGGCCCATGTTCCTCAAAGTTCGCCAGAAAACCAGCAAACACAATCGAAGAGCTTCATGATACAATGGAAAGGTACTGTAGAGCAGACATGGATTTCTGGGCAAAGTCCGATGCTCGAAGGTCGCAACAGAAACCACAGCCGAGGCCCCAAGCGAGAGAAAACAACCCTCGCCAAGATCAGAGCAACGTTGGAGCGATCAACAAGGCAAATCCAATCGAAGACCAGAGAAGAAGCAATCAGCCTTCGGGCAACCAAAACCCACATGGATTTCCACCCCCGCCCGACCAAAGAAACCAACAGAGGGACCCAGCCAAAATGTATTGTCATTTCTGTGGCCAAGGAAAGGGGCACACAACAAAACAATGCGAGTGCTTCGCCAAAGGAAAAGTGTACCAGGAATCCAAAAGAACCTCATCAACAGAAAACAGAACTATCAATCACACTAGAAAGCCAAACTTCAACCCAACCCACCCTCCTTACCAGTACACCCCCATAAACTACGGCTTACCTTCACACCAACCATTCTACGCTCAACACCCACACTACAACCACACCTCATATCAGCCAACCTCGATTCCTCAATGACAAAATATACTATACACTGTCACTTTCCCAACAACCCCTCACACCCAAGCCAACCAACAAACGAGCAACACTCTACCACCACCACCACCAATACCGGCCCTGCCAGCCCCCCAACCTGTCAAATCCGAAGCCCAATCCCAGACAACCATCAACAACCCAACATCAACCTTCGATGTGATACTAGCTATCACCGGAGGCTCCAACGAAGATCATGGCAACAAGAGGCAAAAGAAAGAACATGTTCGAAGAGTACATCATGTAGCCGTCGAAGGACCGCACAAATTCGGCCGATGGTCTCACATCCCGATAACCTTCGATTCCAGTGACATGAAGTTAAGGAATTACCCTCACACTGATGCAATGGTGATCGAGACCAACTTATCAGGGTGGACAGTCACCAAAATTCTCGTCGATACAGGAAGCTCCGCTGACATCCTGTTCGCCACAACCTTCGACAGCATGAAGCTTGATAGAAACCTCTTGCAACCCTCCGATAACCCACTATACGGTTTCGGCGGGCAACAAGTAAGAGCTATTGGAAAAATATCTCTGCCCGTTACCTTCGGAGAACAGCTGAACTGCAGAACTGAGCACATAACCTTCGACGTGGTTGACATGTTCTATCCTTACAATGCAATTTTCGGTCGAGGCGTCACCAACGCATTCAACGTTGTAATCCACCCTGCATACCTTTGCATGAAGCTTCCTGCTCCGAAGGGGGTCGTTGCAGTATACGGAGATCAAGACATTGCAAGAGCAGCCGAAGGAACCGTAGCACCGGGGCAACGCAATGTCCACAATTTGTCAAAGCCTCGAGCCACAAACCTCAGCGACGAGGGTGAAGAATGCATCGACAGAGTAAAAGCATCACCCAAAGAAGAGACTAAACAAGTCCAACTCTTCGAGGGCAATTCAGAAAGGAAAGTGTTCATCTCAGCCAACCTAGACCTCCAGTCAGAAGACAACCTTATTCGTTTCCTCAAGGAAAGCTCTGATAACTTCACTTGGTCTGCGGAGGACCTCAAGGGAGTAAACATCAAACCAGGCTATCGCCCAGTTAAGCAAAAGCTCTGCAAAATGTCAGAAGAGAAGAAAGAGGCAGCGAAGGCAGAGGTAAAAAGACTTCTGGACGCAGGCGTCATCCGTCCAGTCAAATATCCAACATGGCTCTCAAACGTGGTACTAGTTCAGAAAAAGAACAAGAAATGGAGAATGTGTGTTGATTTCACATGCCTGAACAAAGCCTGTCCGAAGGATGACTTTCCTCTGCCTAACATAAACACCTTGGTCGACAGAGCAGCTGGTTGCCAAACGCTCTCTCTCCTTGACTGTTTCTCAGGGTACCACCAGATTTTGATGAATGAGGAAGATGAGGAAAAAACAAGCTTCATTACCCCTTCGGGCACATTTTGCTTTCGAAGAATGGCAGAAGGCCTCAGAAATGCAGGATCAACCTTCGCTCGCATGACATCTGAAGTCTTCAAAGATGAACACGCCATTTCTGTCTACGTCGATGACTTGATTGTACAAAGCGAGCTAAAAGAAAATCACATAACAGAATTGGAAAGAGTGTTCACAAGCCTTCGGTCCGCTGGACTCAAATTGAACCCCGAAAAATGTGTTTTTGGGGTAAACGAAGGAAAACTGCTAGGTTGCATTGTCTTAGTAAGGGGAATTGAAGCCAACCCCGAAAAAATTGATGCCATCATCAATATGGAACCCCCGACAACCAAAAAAGCAGCTCAACGTTTGACAGGTCGTCTAGCAGCACTCAGCAGATTCATCTCCAGATCAGCCGAGCGAGGATTACCTTTTTTCGAAACTTTGAGAAGCACAGCCCCATTCAACTGTGGACCTCGGTAGCAGAAAGCTTTCGAGGATTTGAAAAAATACCTCACCAACTTGACCATTTTAACCAGTCCAAGCAAAGGCGATCTTCTACTACTGTATGTCGCGGCCTCGCCCCATGCGACCAGCACAGTGCTAATCAAAGAGTTGCATGAAAACAACAAAATTAAGCAGGCCCCGGTCTACTACGTGTCTGAAACACTCGAAGGTCCAAAACGGAACTACTCAGAGCTAGAGAAGATAGCATATGTCGTGGTAATGGCTTCAAGAAAGCTAAAACACTACTTCTAGGCACATGAAATCCATGTGCCTTCATCATACCCCCTCGAGAACATTTTCAAGAACAACGAGGCAGTCGACAGAGTAGCAAAATGGTCAGTTGAATTGAACAGCTACGCTATAACCTTCGTGGGAAGAACAGCGATCAAATCACAGGCACTAGCAGATTTCATAGCCGAATGGACCCAGACCCTCACAGAGACGGAGCCCAACTAGACCCGTTTTTGACAGCGTATGTCGATGGGGCTTGGGGAGCAGCCGGAGCAGGAGCCTCGGCGATCCTAGTCTCGCCATCTGGGTCGAAGCTAAGGTACACAAAAAGACTCCACTTCAAATGCACAAACAACTCGGCAGAATACGAAGTCGTGATACTAGCAGTCTCAAGGCTTCGATCATTGTCAGTCCGAAGGGCAGTCATTAACACAGACTCTCAAGTCATCGCAGGACACATCGAGAAAAAATATAAAGCAAAAGATCCAGAGCTACAAAAGTACCTACAATATGTTCGAAGGTTAGAATCTTTCTTCCTCGGCATAACAGTGAAAGCAATACCGAGGTCAGATAACAGTGAGGCAGACAATCTGGCCAAAGCGGCAGCTCAACAACTCCTGTTGCCCCCAGACGTCTTCTATGAAGCTGCGACACAATCAGCCATCGAAGTTTTTGAGAAAACAGCGCTGATCAATGTAATTCAGAGCGAAGATTGGAGAGCACCCATCATGGCCTATATCAACGGGCTGCATGAACCCGACACCAAAGAGGAAGAAAACAGACTTAAACAAAGAGTTCGAGGGTACAAAATTGTCGACAACATTCTGTTCAAAGCTTCGGTAACCTCGCCTTGGCTCAAATGCGTGTCACAGATTGAAGGAAATGACATTCTCAAGCTTATTCATGAAGGTATCTGCGGTTCACACAACGGCCCGAGGGCGCTACTTGGCAAAGCTTTCCGACAAGGCTTCTTCTGGCCAACGGCATTAAAAGATGCAGAAGGCATCGTCAAACGCTGCGAAGGTTGTCAACTAACGGTAAAAATACGAAACGCCCTAGGGGCTCCAACAACTCTGATTTGTCCAACTTGGCCTTTGCAAAGATGGGCAATGGATCTCGTTGGTCCACTACCAACAGCCCCAGGAAACCTCCGCTACGCAGTGGTAGCTGTGGAATACTTCACAAAGTGGATTGAAACTAGACCGCTGGCTTCCATCACCTCCCTGGCCGTGAAGAAGTTTTTCTGGCAGCAGTTACTGTGTCGGTTTGGGGTCCCAAAATACCTAACTGTCGACAATGGCACTCAGTTTGATAGCGAGGTCTTCAAAGAATTCTGCGCACAAATCGGAACAGTTTTGTGCATCGCCTCAGTCCGCCACCCTCAATCCAACGGCTTAGTTGAAAGAGCCAATGCAACAATTTTCCAAGCCATATCCAAAAAATTGCAAGGCAGGCCCAAGGGAAAGTGGGCAGAAGAACTAACCTCGGTCACCTGGTCCCATAATACCTCGGAATGTAGAGCCACAAAATTCACTCCTTTCAGGCTCCTGTTTGGGGAAGAAGCTGTGCTACCAGAAGAGTTGAAGCACGGATCAATCAGAACAACCCTCGAAACAGATGAACAAAACCAACTGCTAGACAAAGATCTACTTGAAGAAACAAGATGCAACGCAGTGCACAACCTTCGCAAGTATCAGGAAGAAACAAAAAAATGGAGAGACAAAAAGGTGAGAATCAAAGAACTAAAGAAGGGTGACCTCGTTCTCATTCGGAAGCAAAACGCCAACATGGCGGGAAAGTTTCAGCCAAAGTGGACGGGTCCATACCTAATAGCAGAATGCAATCGTCCCGGCTCTTTTCACCTCTCTGACAGCGAGGGAAACATCCTGCCTCACACCTGGAATGTCGACGACCTTCGCAAATACTACCCATAGCGGAGCCTTAGCGAGCTCTCGCAACTTGTAATATGCCTTCAGTCAACTCTTCTTCTCAGCATCATACTTGTAACCAAAACAAAGGCGCTGCACTCTTTTTCCTTACGAAGGGGCGTAAGGTTTTTTAATGAGGCAGTTTCCAAATCCTTAATAATGGCATCAACCCCCGAAAAAACAAAACTCTAAAGTCCTTTCTTTCAGTTTTTCCTTCAGCATCGATAAAAGCAACCCTTATCCAAGAGCGCTTATAATCGATGAAAAACACCAAAGATTGCTTCGAAGCACCAATTTTTTCGAAGCAAACTTGGGAAAAGCAAACTTCACCTCCACCTAAGACAAGGGGAGGCGCGAAGTCCAAAAAAGTCGAGCACCCTCGCAAAAAACGCCAGGGGCTCGCAAAGCAAACTTCACCTCCACCTAAGACAAGGGGAGGCGCGAAGTCCAAAAGTCGAGCACCCTCGCAAAAAACGTCAGGGGCTCACAAAGCAAACTTCACCTCCACCTAAGACAAGGGGAGGCGCGAAGTCCAAAAGTCGAGCACCCTCGCAAAAAACGCCAGCGGCTCGCAAATCAAACTTCACCTCCACCTAAGGCAATGGGAGGCGCGAAGTCCAAAAGTCGAGCACCCTTGCAAAAAACGCTAGGGGCTCGCAAAGCAAACTTCACCTCCACCTAAGACAAGGGGAGGCGCGAAGTCCAAAAGTCGAGCACCCTCACAAAAAATGTCAGGGGCTCGCAAAGCAAACTTCACCTCCACCTAAGACAAGGGGAGGCGCGAAGTCCAAAAGTCGAGCACCCTCGCAAAAAACGCCAGGGGAACGCAAATCAAACTTCACCTCCACCTAAGGCAAGGGGAGGCGCGAAGTACAAAAGTCGAGCACCCTTGCAAAAAATGCTAGGGGCTCGCAAAGCAAACTTCACCTCCACCTAAGGCAAGGGGAGGCGCAAAGTCCAAAAGTCGAGCACCCTCGCAAAAAACGCCAGGGGCTCGCAAATCAAACTTCACCTCCACCTAAGACAAGGGGAGGCGCGAAGTCCAAAAGTCGAGCACCCTCGCAAAAAACGCCAAGGCCTCGCAAATCAAACTTCACCTCCACCTAAGGCAAGGGGAGGCGCGAAGTCCAAAAGTCGAGCAACCTTGCAAAAAAACGCTAGGGGCTCACAAAGCAAACTTCACCTCCACCTAAGGCAAGGGGAGGCGCAAAGTCCAATAGTCGAGTACCGCCGCAAAACCAAAAGCGTTACACGAGCCTCGCTAAAAGAAAAGGGGGCGTCGCTGTTTTTCTAATCAGCTTACAAAGGAGTTACGCGAGCCTCGCTAAAAAGAAAGGGGCGCGTCGCTGTTTTTTCTCAACACATCCCTCTTCAACGAAAAGCGAGCCTCGCTAAAAAGAAAGGGGGGCGTCGCTGTTTTTTCTCAAAACGTTTCTCCTCAACGTAAAGCGAGCCTCGCTAAAAAGAAAGGGGGGCGTCGCTGTTTTTTCTCAAAACATCCCTCTTCAACGAAAAGCGAGCCTCGCTAAAAAGAAAGGGGGACGTCGCTGTTTTTTCTCAAAACATCCCTCTTCAACGAAAAGCGAGCCTCGCTAAAAAGAAAGGGGGCGTCGCTGTTTTTTCTCAAAACATCCCTCTTCAACGAAAAGCAAGCCTCGCTAAAAAGAAAGGGGGGCGTCGCTGTTTTTTCTCAAAACATCCCTCTTCAACGAAAAGCGAGCCTCGCTAAAAAGAAAGGGGGCGTCGCTATTTTTTCTCAAAACATCCCTCTTCAACGAAAAGCGAGCCTCGCTAAAAAGAAAGGGGGGCATCGCTGTTTTTTCTCAAAACGTTTCCTCTTCAACGTAAAGCGAGCCTAGACAAACACCAAAGGGGGAAACTGAACCATATTTACCAAAAACAGATATACAACTTTCCTCGTTCATATACAAAACAACTTCACAACGTTACACAACAAATAAAGTTTGCAAAATTACAATGAACCATCACCTCCCTCAATTAGCATCAAATCACCGAAACCCTCGCTATCATCCTCAAATACTGTTTCCGCCAAAACTATGGGTCCCCACAACAAAGGAGCCGCAGGAACAATAGGCAGCTCCCCGGGCAAAACCCTCGCCCTATACATATATCTACGATCTACATCACTAACTTCCGAAGGTTCCTCTTTCGGAACCACTAGTGATCCATCCGAACCGAGATCCAGTTTGCTCCGCCCAAACAAGCTAGTAATCCAGAGCTGTATCCTCATCAATATCATCATCAATGACAGCTTGCGAGGATGATGAAGAACCAAACAAATAACGAGTGGCCTGTCGATCAGTATAATCCACCTCGCGCCAAAAACGACTCGATCTGCTATTCTTCAAATCGTACCTTCGCACCTTCGACCACCAAAAGCGTTCAAAAGACAGCGAAGGGTGTTTAAGCCTAGCCCGAGCCCACGAGTCACCAGTAATAAAAGTATCTTGATAATTAAGTGTCAGTGGCGTCACATCAAATACGTCTAGCACGGTTCCATCAGGAACCTGCATTTTCACAGAACTAAAAAGTATCTCAGTGTCATCAAGTCATGCCAACTTCCCAATATATTACAAAATAGCCCTCTCGATCGAGCAATCCTAAGTGTTCACACCTGCTCGGCTCCCCCCTGCTCATCCGCCCTAGCTTCGCTAGTCGCAGCAACCAAACCTTCACCAATGGCAGCATCCAAGCTCTCAGCAGGTGCCTCATCTTTAGTCGCCTCCTCTTCTACGTTAGTTTCTCCAATCATCGGAGCATCCTCTGTCGAGGGTACCCCCTTCGTTGGTGGAACCTCCGCAGAACTGGGTGCAGGAGCAGACTTGGTGCTTCCGGCAACGTCCTCAGTCGCGCCCGGCAATGGCAGTGCATCTTTCCGAGCCTGCAAAAACAAACCACCTAATTAAAATACGAACATGATCGTCCATTAAAAAGTGACATCGAACGAACATCTCTCGCAAGCTGATACCTGTCGGGTAGCTTCCGCTGCCTCCTCGAAGGCGAGGGCGCGTCCACCCCCGCTGATCCAAAAATTCCAGAGCAAGCGCATCACGCAGTTCCGAACCTCCGCATCATCAACCTTCATATGGCGAACCTCGTCAACAGTTGGGAAGACATGGTTCGGCTTCCTGATTTTCCAAAGGTGCTCACAGTCAGCTTGGCGAAGGGTCCCTCCCATGGCCAAAGCCCCGGCATAACATCTGAAGTCGGTTGCGTTATCAACCAAAGAGCTGAAAACATCCAGCTCATTTTTTAGCCAAGCTTCGAAGGCCACAGCATCAACGGCAGGTAGCGGCTCCCCAGCAGAACCGCCGGCTTCGGTCAAGCAGGTGTCAATTTTATTTTTAACCTCCCCCATGCTCTTCCGCCAAGCCTCGGAACGAGAACCGAGCTCAGTGGACAGCTCTTCTATGCGATTGTTCGCAACTAATAAATCCTTGTCTTTCTGCCGACAAGCAACCAACAATTCAGCATTGCTATTTGCAACCTCTTGTGTCTCCTCTCGGGATTTCTTAACTTTCTCTAGAGCAGCTTTGAGCTCAATCTCTTTATTCTCCAAGCTCTGGCGAAGGTCCTTATTAGCTTTTTCCACTTCAATCAACCGATCATTCAGATGGTGAAGATTATAACTCGCCCTCCGGCGCGCCGACCGGTTAAGGAGCATCAACTCAGCCACTTTGACATCGATGTCATCATGAAGGTTGTCCAAAGGCTCGTTGGCCAGTCGAAGCTCCGCTTCCGGCACACAGATACGGTTAAACACCCGGCCAAGAAAACGTCTTTCCTCCGGAGCACACTGTAAGTGACACTCTCGAAGATCCGGACTCATCAAAAGCTCTGTTGCCGGATCGGAGACTCCAATTTTCTTGGCAAAATAAGGAAGGCTTGATCGGCTAGCCTCGCCATACGGCCTCTTCCCGGGGGTCCGGTCAGATTCAAGATCACCAGTAAACTCAAAACCATCGACCCAAATGTGCGAGCCAGCAAACTCGGGGAACGACCCTCGTGGAGGACTCTCTGGCTCAAAGTCCCGTATGATGTCATCAATACTTCGGGTAGCCGCAGCACCAGCACTAGACGAGGCTATCCCTTTTCCTCGATCATCCTCAATGGACACATCTTCATCAGAGCTACTTTTGCTACTAGAGGTATCACTAACCTCATCGGATGAGTCCTCTTCAGTACCCCCCTCCTTTTCGTCTTCTTTCCCCTCCTCCTTTTCATCATCGGAGAAAACTTCGTCATCCGAGATCTGGATTAAAGCACTAATCCCGCCTACGCGGGGCACCCGTTGAAACGACCCACGATTTCCTCAAAGGGAAATCCGCAGATACCTCATAATGTGATAGTCCAAAAAGTCTCAAACCATCACATTATTATTATTCAGTTGTTACCATAGTTCATACAACGCAGAAGTACAAATTACAAGCCATTACATCACATGGAAACACCACCTAGTACAAACTATATCGGTAACGCACACCTAATGACGCTGGAGTTGGCGTAGAACGTCGGCGAGTGAAGGCTCCTCCTTCAAAGGCATCATCAAGTTGTTGTAGCAGCGGGCGAAGACTCCGTCTTCATCTTCTCATCCAAACTTGCGTATAGGAACGAGGCTTCCTAGTCCATCTAGCTTCCACCATCGTCGCGGTAGAAGTCGTCCGACCTGTCGTTAATTTTCAGTACGGTTTGTACTGGCCACATTTTCCCATCCTATGCTTGCATTTGCTATGTGGTATGTGGAATGCAAGGGTAGAGCAAAAGGAATCTATTTATGGCTGTAGTTTTCCTATGCAGGTAATCAATATTTTATAAATATATAATCGTCAAGTTTTAATCCAAATACCCGGCCACATGGCCTTCCATTCGGTCATCGACCGAACATCCGACCATACGGCCATCCATCCATCCACACACATACACATCTCACCACACTCGCACTCTCTAGGCGGCAAGGACGACTCCCACTCGTACATTGCCTCAACGGCCAGCGCCGGACCTATCAACCCAGGGGGAGAAGAAGAAAGGACACCTCTCACTAAGTCTGGGGAACTCTGAGCACCATAGTGTTGTCCATGACCGTGGACACGGCTATACGTATAGATCAATCAACTCTGCAGAGCGTGTACGTCTGGAACCACAGGTTAGCTATCATCGACAATCCGGCTCGTCTAAGCTGATTCCGAACTTCCCCCTAATCCGCAACGATGCCATCCTACCACTCAGCCCTGGGGCACCCCGGTGGAAATCCACCGTAACGCTGAGACTGTGAGACGTGGATCCTGGCGTACCAAATAAAACACCACATTGTCTTAGGAGGGTGTGGGTATCCAGCCCTTACCTCCCTACACTTATCACCTTTCAGCCTAGCAGTAATGGCATCGTTTCGCCCAGGGGGTAGGAACGGTTCCCGCCCATACAAGAACAAGTGGTGCGCACGAAGGTACTATGGCCGGTGGCCCAGCGCAATAAGTCCTAAGGACTGAACAGGATATCTCCTCCTCGGGGCTTCCATCGCCCCCGTGCTGACACAACACCTCTATCCCGGGGATTCGTCCCACGAAGACACTCCTCCCCAGGACCTCTTCTCAAGATCACAATGTACCCGCCACAGGTACTCCCCAGGGGATGCCCAGGTCACATCCCCTCGGCAAGACTCTTCACCGGACTCGTTGTAGATCCTGTCCAATCGACTCAACCCTCACCACACGCACCCAAGACACACGCCAAGATCTCCCCAAGCCATCATCTCGTTATCACGGCACCATGTGCCTTAGACACCCACAAGCAAACATCCACCAAGCATCACATCACAGATATAATGCATAGTAGAAGTGAGTAGCGAGTATGTAAAGTAAGCGGTGTCTAGCCTAACAGCGGGTGTGTAGGGGAAAGGGTTGCGTCAAGGTATAGGCTTCACAAGCAATCTAACATGCAACCTATCACAATTCATTTGCAAATAGTAAAGAGCTAGCAACTACATTATTGCATGTCTAATAGGATTCTACGAGATTGGATGGGCTGTGGCACCTGTTACGTTGTTAGTCCGAGATCCCTGATGTCCTTGTAGTCGTTCTCCTCGGGTCCTGGTGTCGTCCTCGGTCTCCTCCAGCGGGTTCCATATCGGCCAACGTTGCTCCTCACGCAACTACCTCGCGAGACCGGCAAACAAGACAAAAGAGGCAAATCAAAACACTGACGCGACAGCTAGACTCGAAAAGACTCGAAGGACACTAAACTGAGAAAGGACTCAGCCCTCGCGGAGGACATCCGATCCTCGGGCCTGAAAAGATACAGGAGCAGATGCTTGCTAAGCACAAGCTCGAGTCACAACCTAGCTCGTACTTCCCGGGCCGACTGAGTCGACCAGTACGGCTTGAGTAAAATGGTTGAGACCCGATCCCGACTTAAGCAAACATCACACAAAAATAGGATTAGCCCTCACGAAGCGAGTTCATTTTCCTCGGGCCCAAGAGGCAAAGGAGAAACTCGGCTAAGCACATCTATGTCATTTTCTCGGTGTAAATGTTTTCCTACGGTCGATCGGGTCGACTTGCACGGAACCGAGATCATGACATGGACCTTAGCTTTGCCGACTAGAACAAGGGTCCTATCTTTGATCCATCGTCATGGCTACGGACGGGATCGAATAGAGCGACCATCAAGGGAATAGGGGAAACAGTTCTAATCTCTTGCTCGATCCGTACGCCATTGTAAACGACGAGAACCAAGAAGAGGGAACAGAACATGAAGGGAAAAGATGAGCAAAGGTAGTCTCACTTCCTTCTATGCACGCGTCATGGCAAAGACGGACATCGAAGGGAGCGACACACCGAGAACACAAGCACTTAAACCACTCGTAGGGTACCTCGACCCGTGTGCACTAAATGGCACTAGACATTCCTAAGATCTACAGCGGTGCGGTTGTCACCGCGAAGATCTAGGAGTGCTATGGTCTAGAATGGGTACAAGCATACAAGGGCTCAAGTGCGAAGAAGCAAAAGAAAAGGAAAAACGGGGATCCACCTTTCCTTGATCCACACGCCATAGCAGTAGACGGGGATCACAGGAATCTGATCAAGATAGAAATACTACCACTCAAACACGACTATCGCGCAAAAGAGACAGACCAAAGGCAGGGAACTTGGTTCCATGGGGGCTTCGATCCACGGTCATTGCATTTGACAGGGATCAGAGCGAGAAACAAAAGGGCTCGATCCACACCTTAGTGGATCGGCGAAGATCAAATTAAAAGGGAGAAAGGAGAAGAGCGATCTCCGCATTCATTCAACCAACACGCCATGGCAACGGCGGTAGCCAATGAATGAGAGAAGCTCGACCTAAGCCAACTCGTAGGGCACCACGACCTCGGTGCAACTAAATTAGCACAACGCTATTCCTACGGCTCGTAGCGGTGCGGTTGTCACCGCGGGAGCCGAAGGAATGCAACGGTCAAGGCAGTGCAAACATACGAGGTGGTTAGGATGGAAAGAGCCGCACAGGTGGAGCCCGATGGTCATGGCGAGACATCTTGCGGCCATGAGCTTCACCCAAACGAGTTGGCACTCGTTGTTCCATGATCGTCATCTCCTATTCCTTCTCCCGCGAGACTAGGTCACGAAGGGCTCTTCGCGTGCGGGTAATATCCGCATTGATATCGACATTGATATCAAGCCCTTAGTAGCCACGTCATAGGGTTAAGGATAGGAGTTGATGCTCATATCACAACGAAGCCAACTAACCCAAAACAACGACTAAGACTACGAGGGGCGAGTTACGCTCAGCGTTACAACCACAGCGGGACGAACCCACGACCGCAACGTCCGAGCGAGGGACGATCCCTCGACCGGCTCGAAGGCACAGTTCATAGACAAAACAAACAAGGAACCGGCTGGAAGGCACGGTCTACCACCTTTGGACCGGCTGGGAGGCTCGGTCCACCGCCAACGACACGAATACGTCAACAACGACAATCGACAACCACAACGGAGGAGTAGCACATATCCATAGCAATAGAGAAATAGACCGGCGCGAAGGCTTGGCACAGGCAAGTATAGATCATATATGAGTAAGTATGAACGACAACAGTATGAAGATGAACAAATTGAAGGGATTTGTGTCGACGTCCAAGGGTGGCGCCAACGGGAGTTCCAAAGGATGGACCTTGACGAGGACGGAACGGTGAGGCATCAGCGAAGCGGCTCCGAGACAGCAAGCACGACCTCGGCCAGACTGCAGGGTGCGGTTGTTTGATCCGCCACGCGCCATCGACCGATCAACAGCACAGTAGCAGCGGTTCTGGGAGCTTGCTGTCGCCGACTAGACGCAGCAGCAAGCGTCTGGGAGGTGGTCGGAGGGTAACGGAGCTCCGGCCATCCTTGGCGTCCGTGCAGGCTCCGGGACACGCGGCGTTCATCCCGCGGGCGGTGGTACGGACGTCGAGGCGTGGGTGGGGCAAGGAGCGGCGGCGGCGGCTGCTGGGAGCATGGGCGCGCGACCCTGCTAGGGTTCGGCCACAGGGGCGCGGTTGCTGGGCCTCGGGTGGGCTGTGCAGGTGGAGGCGTGCAAGTGGGCTGGAGGGGGAGGCGCAGGGCAGGCCGATGGTGAGAGCAAGCTGGGCCAGGGCGAGGCCTGCGCAGGAGGTGGAGAGATGGCGAGCGGGCCTTCGGGCTTGGGGGAAGTGAGGGGGGTGGCGATCGGGCCGACTGGGGAGAGCCTTGGCCCATGCGGCCAAGAGAGGAGGGGAGAGAGAGAAGAAGGGGGTTTGAGCCCAAGAGAAGGGGAAGGTTTTTCCCATTTTTGCTAAGGAATAAAGAGAAAGAGAGGAATTCACAAGGAGTTTGCGAAGATATTTGAGATGCATCCGGGAGGAGTTTGAAAGGAATTGAAATTGATTCAAGCGGGTTTAAGATGAATTCCGAAGGGAATTTGGAAAGGGGTTCAAAAGGAATGCGACCGGTTGGGGGTGAATCCGAAAGATAATTTGGGAATGTTTGAATAAAAGATTTGGAGTGGATTGCGAACAGGGGATTGAAAGGAATTGGGGTTGATTCAAAATTGGAAAAGGGGGGAGAAAAGGGAAAGGATTTTCCCCGAGTCATGAATTATTATGACCCGAAGATCTTTTGGGTAGAATACAAGAGAGATCGAGACAAGTCCCAGAAAGGAGGAGAGGAGATCACTATGGATTTGTGCACTCTGACTCTGACACTACTCATACCCTAAGCCAACTCGACAACTCGAGCACACTCCTACAAGCAAATCTATATGTATGCCACGTTTCGTAAGTAAAGAATGATACGTTGACTAGCGTTTGACCCAGCAACTACATGCTTCACACATTGCAGGAAAAAGTTTTAAAAAGCTCGTATTTTTGGTTATTGGAAAACCAGGGATGTTACACCCGTCCTCCAACCTTACCAATGCCTCGGCCGCTCGAAACAATGGCCGAGGAAGAGGAAGCACCAATGGCACCTGAACCTACCGCGACCTTTGTCGCAAGCGTTTTCACCCGTCCGCCGACGCCGCCGCGGCCACGACCACGACCCCTCTTCGGTCGCGAAACAATCTCCTTACCTTCTGGAGCTGCACGTTTCCATTTCTTTAGCGCATCTTCGCTCGAAGGAGCAGGCCAGTCAGCGTACTGGATCCCAAGGATGTCAAATAGCCTATTGACCCGACCTCCGCTGCCCACCGAGCTATGGATGGCTTTAACCTCCAGCGTGGACAGCTTCCCAACAAGATCCTCCGCCCACTGCTGAACACGCTTGTAGACAGCCTCGACTCCATCCTCTCGCCTGGGAAACTTCTTGAGGGTATTTTCCCAGACCTTGTTCAGGTCCACCTTCGGCTTCTTCAAACCCCTACCCTCGTACTTGGGGTCATACTCAACCTTGAACCATGCCTGCCTCCGGCCGAGAGGCCAAATCTTGGCACAGCAGTATTCCTCTACCAAATCATGAGCACATTGAGAGCGTGCAACGACTGAAGGGTCGAGATGGCGGACTAGAGGGGGGGGGTGAATAGTCCTTTCTAAAAATAATCGCACCGGCTAACCGAAACAAATGCGGAATTAAAACTATCGGTCTAGCCAAGACTACACCCCTCTACTTATACTCTATGACACCTTATAAAAGATCCTAAACAATGCAAATAAGGTGTCGGGCTAGCTAGAGCTCACCTAAACAATTCTAGCTTGCAAGGTTACACAAACCTAAGCAACTAGTACTCAATCAACGGGGGAGCTCCTACACATGCCACTAAGCAAAAGCACAAAGCCTAAGCTCACTAGCAATGCTCAATAACAAGGCTACACAAGCCAAATTAGAGAGCTCAACTTAGCTACACAAACTAAGCAATGTGACTAGCAAGACTACAAGTCAACTAGTCACTCATGGGATCAACTTCTATGCTACACAAGGAAGGTAACTAGCAAGCTACACAAGCTAACTAATCATAAGAGCAACTACACTAGCACATGTATATGAACAAGTAAATACAAGCTAGTGAAAGGAGTTTGCAAACCACCGAGAAGATGAACACAAAGTTGACACGGTGATTTTTCTCCCGAGGTTCACTTGGTTGCCACCAAGCTAGTCCCCGTTGTGTCGACCACACACTTTGGTAGTTCGGCGGCTAATAGGCACCACACCTAGCTCGACAATCGAGCGCCGCAAGAACTCACCCACAAGTGAGGGTAACTCAATGACACGCTCTACTAGAGTTGCTCTTCGCGATCCCCGCAGGGCGAGCACAATGCCCCTCACAATCCTTCTCCGGAGCCACGCACAATCTTCACGCGGGCTTCACGACGGAGACTCGATCACCAAGCCGTCTAGGAGGTGGCAACCTCCAAGAGTAACAAGCACCACCGGCTTGCAACACGAACACCTAGTGCCACTCGATGCTATCTCTCAAAGCAACGCACTAGGATCACTCTCTCACACAATCAGATGAGCACTAATGCATATGTGTGTTAGAGGGCTCACAAGCACATCCACACAAGCCACCAAGGCTTTGGAGTGCTCCAACCTCCGGCCCAAAGCCGGCTCCAACGACTATATATAGAGGGGAGCGGCCAACTAGCCGTTTCCCCTTTTCTGCGCTTCAGTCGGTAGTACCGACCCCCCTTGGGCGGTACTACCGGCTTAGTCAAACTAGCCGTTTACTCACATCCCGCTGATTAAGGCAAAGCACCGACTCTCTGGTCGGTACCTCCGAGGTCGGTAGTACCGAGGTAATGGCGGTACTACCGCCAAGCCAAAATCGGCCGCGAACAGAGAGCTCTGCGAAAAACAAGCTACTACCGACCATGCGTCGGTACCACCGCGGGCGGTAGTACCGAGGTAATGGCGGTACTACCGCCAGGCCATTTTCAAATCTACAGAGAGCCTCGCGAAACTTGGTTACTACCAGCCATAGGTCAGTACCACCGCGGGCGGTAGTACCGAGGTTATGGCGGTACTACCGCCAGGCCAAAACAAGCCACATCCAGAGAGGCTGCAAACAGCCCTCTTGGGTCGGTACTACCGACCACCAGGGTCGGTACTACCGACTACACCAGCCTGCACTCCCTGCGCTAGAACGGCCATAACTCTTCACTCCAAACTCCGATTTCAATGATCTTGGACATTTTGGAAAGCTTATTCAGAGGGCTACACATCCCACATGAAAACAAGATCCAAATCTCAAAGGATTAGAAAAGAATTCCAATCCAAGATCCATCGCTTCTCTTTTTCAACCAAAGCTTTCTCCGAAACTTCTCCGAGTTGATCCAAATCAACTCCAACACCTTCTCCTTTGCAAATGTGCCAACACCACCAAGTGTACACCATCATGTGCATGTGTGTTAGCATTTTTACAAACAATTTTCAAAGGATTTTCACTTGCTCTCACCATGCCACTCAATCTTAGTAACATCGCAAAGTTAGATCGCTCAAGTGGCACTAGATGACCGATATGCAAACAAGTTTGCTCCTCTTAATAGTACGGCCATCTATCCTAAACCCGGTCATAATCTTCTCTACACACCTATGACCGGTGAAATGAAATGCCCTACAAATATACCTTTGCCTTGCGCATTCCATTCCATCTCCTCCGGTGTTGATGCAACACATGCACCAACCTCTTCATCAAATGATATGATCCACTTCATACCATCACATGGCCTCCATGGTCCATCGATCTTGACATCACTTGCTCTTCACCATCGCTTCGGTCCTTCGGCGCCAAGTCTTGCTTAAGCCTCCCGACACTCGGTACCAACGGCTTCAAAGCCTCAACTTGCCCTTCACCTTCGCAACCGGTCCATCAAGCCAAGTCTTGCCTTGATCTTCACCATCTTAGCCACATGACTCCATGTCATGTCACATATGCAATGAGCTCCTTCTTCACATGTGTGAGCCTTGCAATATCTTCCAAGCCATTTCTCCTCTATGGCATATGTTGCTCACACATGATCACCTATGGACTAATCACCTGTGTAATTTACTTCAAACACCATTAGTCCACCTAAAGTTGTCACTCAATTACCAAAACCAAACTAGGACCTTTCAATCTCCCCCTTTTTGGTAATTGATGACAACTCTACAAAGATATGGAAATTAAGCTCTTTGGATTCTATGTTACTTATCCAACATTAAGAACATATGAGAGAATTTGGATAAGCACCATACAACCCGACTTTGTAGTGTTAACTCCCCTACATGTGTGCTCAAATGGTTTGGTTTCAAGCTTGCACATATGCATAAATATGAAATTTGTGGGAGTGTTAGAACTACTAAGTGATGCTAAGGTATACATGATGAAATTTTACCTTTGAAGCGTGCATACCACATTTTGATTCATCCTTAGCATCAACCTTGCTAGAAACAAGTGAAACTAGATACCACGTGAGATCAACATTATAATCAAGGTTCTAGTTACCACTTGCTACACTAAGACTATGCTCTAAATACCAAATGAAGGAAAACAATCATCATCCAAGTCTTAGTTCTAGCAAATATTGCACACAAGCATGTAGGAATGTAAAACATATGCAATTTGAGCAAGCAAATGTAATGCGCAAACAAATGCATCAATCATGTATTCATGAGCTTGCTCTCCCTACTTGTGTGCTCTCATTGTCCAAGAATTTTGATCCTCTTGCATATCTTTACCACATCTCCCCCTATCATATCATATCTTTGTCACTTTCTCCCCCTTTGTCATCAATGACCATAAAAGGCATGCTTCTCTTGATACAAAGGGTTGGACTAGGGTAGATGGTTGATACTTGAGTCTTCATTTTGATGGACACTACCATATATGTTGAAATGACACCATGTGTAGGATCATTGACCTTGATACCAATAGGTGGGGCACCTCCCCTATGTCATAGCATGGGTCATCCACTTGATAAGCTTGAGCTCTTGTTGGTGATGGATCTTTGCTTGATTTGATCACTTAAAGTTGAGGATCACTTGAGGTCTTATAGGATACCAGTTGAATGAAAATTTAACTTGATATCCATTTGCATTATTATCTTCTTCTTGAACTCTTGTCGTCTTCATGAGCTTCTCATTTGTGACTTGAACTAGCCAATATTGCACAAGATATCTAACTCGGTTTGCTCTAGAGTAAGCTTCTTCACAAATATTTCAATGGTTATCTTACTCATGTTGAATTAGACACTTGAATGTTCATCTTCTAGATCAAGTACTTGGGTTCACTAGCTCATGAACAAACTCATATACTAACCACTAGATCATATAATCAAACAAGCAATAGTGGTAGGCTATGAATTTAAACTTTTCATTTGTTATGCATGATCCTATTAAGCATGTACTATATGCACTAATCGCATACTAGTAAGGGATGAAATGATCATGCACATTACAATGATACCTTTGCTATCTTCGAGTAGAGGATAGTCATTTGATTCCAATTAAGCTCCAAATAGTAATGTGAAATCCATGGTGAAGACCAATAGATACCAATTGATGGAACAATTCTTCACCCATATGATCAAGTGCATTATCTTGTTGTGGTTGGCTTGTCTTTTCATTTGATCTTAGATTGCATGTGAATACCACTTGTATTGCATTGATTTGCTCTCTTTTGGGTGTTGCTTGCTTTCTTGATCAATCTTTTTGATTTCTCCAACTAAGCATCTCCAATGATACTTTAGATCACCACTTCCATGTTAGCCTTCCAAGCCTAGCTTGGTTAACCTACCAAAGGCGGCAAGCCCCTACAAAAGGGAGAAGTGACCTTTCTCCAAAGAATCATCTTTGATACTCACTTGAATTGACTTTGTTTGATTGATCCAATGGTGAACTCATCATGATGGAAGCTTCTTGCAAGGTTGCCTGAGTTCAACTCTTCCTTCTTTGAGTCCTTTTCTTTCTTCCAAATGATCTTCAATTGATACTAGGACTTGATCTTTCTCTTCATCTTGATGTTGGTCTTGATCTTCAATTTGAGTACCAAATGTGTGCCAAATACACTCCACAATCAAGTGACCTTGTACTCATCTTTGTCATGCTTCTAGCTCATCTCAAAACCAAACATAGGTCCCTCAACCACTTATAAACATGATTCCAACTTGAGGGCCTTTCAATCAAAGTGACTTGTGATCAAACCAATAAATATCACTTATATGGCAGATTCTGTCATCTTTAATGAAATAATCATATCTCACAATATATTGATCCAATTGCCATGAAATTTGGTGTAGATGTGCCTCACTATACATTCTAGTAGCCATAAAAATTTGAGCTTCATTGGCTTTCTAGATTGCTACCAGATTTCAATTCATTCCACACTACTACATGCTGAAAACTGCTGCACTTGTGTTGACAAGATCCACTCCAAAACCAAAGCATCACTTATCCAATTATTATGAATTTTGCACAGCAACTAATACCATAAGTGTAGAGCATGTGTACCAAATTTCAAGCCAATCCAAAAAGATTTGATCACTCAAACATGGCTATCTTCTCAGCTCACTCAGATTTTGCAATATTGAACAACTTTGA
Source organism: Coix lacryma-jobi var. lacryma-jobi (assembly GCA_009763385.1). Classification (NCBI taxonomy): domain Eukaryota; kingdom Viridiplantae; phylum Streptophyta; class Magnoliopsida; order Poales; family Poaceae; genus Coix; species Coix lacryma-jobi. Next base: position 5,396,799 of record CM019831.1, on the reverse strand, counting down.
GCAATTGAGCTATACTCTACCAATTTGAATCAAACTTGAGCTAACTTGTTTGAGTATTCTCACAAGACATATATCCATTCAAATCACTTACTAAAAGAAGTCTCATGAACATATCCATTCAAACTAACTCAATTTTGATCACTAAGCATCAAATCTATTCAATCATCTTATAGCAAGCAACATATGCATATATATATCCAATTCAATCAACTCATATGCATCCAAATGAATATGATCAACTAAGATATACCTTAGTAGCCCATGATCATCCAAAAGCAAGCTTCAACTCAATTTGATTGCAAGCCTTCGAATATTCTAATCTACCACCACAACTTGATCTTTTGCACTTGTTCGTTGTAGCACTTGGACTTCACTCTTTTATCTTGGCATTGGGTTTGGATAGCACTAAGCTTCATTACTTGACTCAATCATATAATGATCAACATGGAACAAATTGAATCAAGCCTCTAATGCCATGGTACCTACACACAATCATCCACTTTTTGATGGTACCCAAACTAGTTTGGGTCCTCTCAAGTTAGGAGCAACATACTTAGGCATAGCCTTAGTATGAGTAGCGGGATGAGTTGCAATAGTATCCTTAGAGGTACCATTTTCATCCTTTCTAAGCACAATATTATCATCAATTGAAATAGGCTTAGAAGTTTTACCTAGGGGACATGAATTTGCCATGTGTCCCCTTTCCCGACATGAGTAGCAAACTCTCTTTGATTGAGCCTTTTCTTCCTTGCTCATGTGTTGCTCCTCATTGCCTTGCCTCTTCTCTTTTGCTTGAATCTTCTTCTCAAGCTTGGTAGGACACTCCGAGGCAAAGTGTCCCATGTCACCACACTTGTAGCACTTGATGTGAGCCAAATCTTTTTTCTTTTCTTCATTCTTGCTCATCATCATCTTGGCATCATGGATATGAGTTGGATGCCTTGCTCTTCCGCCCCTTCTTGTTTTCTTCTTCTTCATCAAGTCACCATCATGATGGTTGTTCTTGATTTGAACTTGGGGCTTCTTCTTGTTGGGGCAAGCTTTTGCAAGATGTCCCATCTCATGGCATTGATAGCACATGAAATGAGATAGCTTTTCTTGTTCTTGCTTCTTCATTTCTCTTTCATGTCTTCTCTTGCCCCATCTCTTGCCTTTGACATTGCTTTTGTTAAAGCCAATGCCACTCTTGTCACCATAGCTTCTTTGATTCTTCATCATGTGCTCATGGGTGACCTTTGATCTACACCACCTCTCTAACTTGTTGCTCAAGTTCTTCACTTCACTTTTGAGCTTATTGTTCTCCTTCAAAATGTTAGTCTCACAAGACATAGAAGTAGAACAAGCATCTATATGTGAAGAAGATGGCATAGATAATAAATCTTCACAAGAGGTGGATACATGCTTCTTTTCTACATCACATGGGTTAGCACAAATATGTGATTGATCATTTGACCCAAATGACGAGCTCTCACTAGTTTTAGTTTCTTCATTAGAAAGCTTCTTAGTGAGAAAAGCATGGTCTTTTACCAAGTTATCATGAGCAACACTAAGTTCCTCATGAGTCAATTTAAGCTCATCATGTGAACAAATAGTAACATAAAGTAGATGCTTTTGTTGTTCACATGCATTCTTTAGAAATGAGTTTTCTTTTGTCAATTTTGCATTTTTAGACATCTCATTTTCTAAAGCGATGGTCATGCTAGCATATTTACTCAAGAGCTCCTCATATGCATTAAGATCAGTCACATTAGCTTTGCAAACCTTAGTGTCACCGTGTGACATGAAGCAATGTGATGTAGTGGTTGGAGAGCTCGAAGAAGTATCACTCTCATGGCCGGAGCATGAACCATCATCATCAAGTGTGCTTGGAATATCATCATCACTTGCGTCACTTGAGCTTGAGGTGGAGCAATCTTCCACAATCACGGAGTTGTGGTCTTGCTCAACCACCTCGCGTGCCTCTTCCTTGGGCTCATCAACATCATCATCATCGGAGATCGCCCCATATCTCTCATTGAGATAAATCCAAATATCATGGGAGGACTTCAAGTCCATGATCTCACCAAATATGTTATCTTCCATAGATTGATAGAAAATGTTAGTAGCTTGGCAATCAAGATGTAGGCATTTCTTTTGTGCTTGAGTTGCATTCTTTCTATCCAACACAAGAGAAAGACCCACATCTACGATCCACCACATTTGAGGACTAATAAACTTAAAATTGCATATCATCCAATTTTTCCACCGTGCAAAGTGTGTGCCATCAAAAATGTGTGGACACTCAACATCTAGCCCATAAGTCGCCATCCTCTCGGGTCGGTGAAGACCACAAATGAGAGACCTCGGCTCCGATACCAATTGAAGGGTCGAGATGGCGGACTAGAGGGGGGGGGGGGTGAATAGTCCTTTCTAAAAATAATCGCACCGGCTAACCGAAACAAATGCGGAATTAAAACTATCGGTCTAGCCAAGACTACACCCCTTTACTTATACTCTATGACACCTTATAAAAGATCCTAAACAATGCAAATAAGGTGTCGGGCTAGCTAGAGCTCACCTAAACAATTCTAGCTTGCAAGGTTACACAAACCTAAGCAACTAGTACTCAATCAACGGGGGAGCTCCTACACATGCCACTAAGCAAAAGCACAAAGCCTAAGCTCACTAGCAATGCTCAATAACAAGGCTACACAAGCCAAATTAGAGAGCTCAACTTAGCTACACAAACTAAGCAATGTGACTAGCAAGACTACAAGTCAACTAGTCACTCATGGGATCAACTTCTATGCTACACAAGGAAGGTAACTAGCAAGCTACACAAGCTAACTAATCATAAGAGCAACTACACTAGCACATGTATATGAACAAGTAAATACAAGCTAGTGAAAGGAGTTTGCAAACCACCGAGAAGATGAACACAAAGTTGACACGGTGATTTTTCTCCCGAGGTTCACTTGGTTGCCACCAAGCTAGTCCCCGTTGTGTCGACCACACACTTTGGTAGTTCGGCGGCTAATAGGCACCACACCTAGCTCGACACTCGAGCGCCGCAAGAACTCACCCACAAGTGAGGGTAACTCAATGACACGCTCTACTAGAGTTGCTCTTCGCGATCCCCGCGGGGCGAGCACAATGCCCCTCACAATCCTTCTCCGGAGCCACGCACAATCTTCACGCGGGCTTCACGACGGAGACTCGATCACCAAGCCGTCTAGGAGGTGGCAACCTCCAAGAGTAACAAGCACCACCGGCTTGCAACACGAACACCTAGTGCCACTCGATGCTATCTCTCAAAGCAACGCACTAGGATCACTCTCTCACACAATCGGATGAGCACTAAAGCATATGTGTGTTAGAGGGCTCACAAGCACATCCACACAAGCCACCAAGGCTTTGGAGTGCTCCAACCTCCGGCCCAAAGCCGGCTCCAACGACTATATATAGAGGGGAGCGACCAACTAGCCGTTTCCCCTTTTCTGCGCTTCAGTCGGTAGTACCGACCCCCCTTGGGCGGTACTACCGGCTTAGTCAAACTAGCCGTTTACTCACATCCCGCTGATTAAGGCAAAGCACCGACTCTCTGGTCGGTACCTCCGAGGTCGGTAGTACCGAGGTAATGGCGGTACTACCGCCAAGCCAAAATCGGCCGCGAACAGAGAGCTCTGCGAAAAACAAGCTACTACCGACCATGCGTCGGTACCACCGCGGGCAGTAGTACCGAGGTAATGGCGGTACTACCGCCAGGCCATTTTCAAATCTACAGAGAGCCTCGCGAAACTTGGTTACTACCGGCCATAGGTCGGTACCACCGCGGGCGGTAGTACCGAGGTTATGGCGGTACTACCGCCAGGCCAAAACAAGCCACATCCAGAGAGGCTGCAAACAACCCTCTTGGGTCGGTACTACCGACCACCAGGGTCGGTACTACCGACTACACCAGCCTGCACTCCCTGCGCTAGAACGGCCATAACTCTTCACTCCAAACTCCGATTTCGATGATCTTGGACATTTTGGAAAGCTTATTCAGAGGGCTACACATCCCACATGAAAACAAGATCCAAATCTCAAAGGATTAGAACAGAATTCCAATCCAAGATCCATCGCTTCTCTTTTTCAACCAAAGCTTTCTCTGAAACTTCTCCGAGTTGATCCAAATCAACTCCAACACCTTCTCCTTTGCAAATGTGCCAACACCACCAAGTGTACACCATCATGTGCATGTGTGTTAGCATTTTCACAAACAATTTTCAAAGGATTTTCACTTGCTCTCACCACGCCACTCGATCTTAGTAACATCGCAAAGTTAGATCGCTCAAGTGGCACTAGATGACCGATATGCAAACAAGTTTGCTCCTCTTAATAGTACGGCCATCTATCCTAAACCCGGTCATAATCTTCTCTACACACCTATGACCGGTGAAATGAAATGCCCTACAAATATACCTTTGCCTTGCGCATTCCATTCCATCTCCTCCGGTGTTGATGCAACACATGCACCAACCTCTTCATCAAATGATATGATCCACTTCATATCATCACATGGCCTCCATGGTCCATCGATCTTGACATCACTTGCTCTTCACCATCGCTTCGGTCCTTCGGCGCCAAGTCTTGCTTAAGCCTCCCGACACTCGGTACCAACGGCTTCAAAGCCTCAACTTGCCCTTCACCTTCGCAACCGGTCCATCAAGCCAAGTCTTGCCTTGATCTTCACCATCTTAGCCACATGACTCCATGTCATGTCACATATGCAATGAGCTCCTTCTTCACATGTGTGAGCCTTGCAATATCTTCCAAGCCATTTCTCCTCTGTGGCATATGTTGCTCACACATGATCACCTATGGACTAATCACCTGTGTAATTTACTTCAAACACCATTAGTCCACCTAAAGTTGTCACTCAATTACCAAAACCAAACTAGGACCTTTCAACGACCCTCAAATAGTCAACAACAGTGTGAGCCTCGGTGCTCATCTTAGCTTCGGCGCTCACGTCACCAAGAAACGGAAGCTCGCCGCAAAGCTTAGTATTATCACTGAGCTTATAGTAAAAGCAAAACTCCTGCCATCCGCCGGTCCACTTGTTCTTCTGGGCCTGCACCGGCAACTCCGATCCGGCGCGATGACAGAAAGTGTACACCGCAAACTGACCAAGGCTGGCGTTACCCAAGCTGTCAACAACCTTGCGAGGTTGCATGTGCACATGATGGGTTCGAACAAATCCCTCAACATGAGGAACAATACCCTGAGAACGGCACGCCCAGACATAAATAGACATCTTCGTGAAGCACGAAGGCGTCAGCTGATGGAAATGCAAATTGAACCTTCGCAGAACCGAGGTCACGAAGGAATCAGCAGGGAAGCACAGACCAGCTGAAAAGAACTCCTCAAATAAAACAACCTCATCTGCATCTGGCTTCGGCACTGTCTCCCCAGCACTGGTCCTAGCCTTCCCATCCTCTATCAACCTCGCTTGACGTAAGCAGACAACTCCGAACTGCAAACCTGGCTGAGTCCGAACTCAAATGTCACACCCTCATCTGCTGCAGAGGGAGAAACAACTCGAGCCGTCTGCTTAGACCTAGCCATCTCTCAGACTACCACCTTCGAAGGACGCAAAACTCACAACCTTCGAAAATAGGCAAAAACAACCTTCGCAACAAGAAATGCGCAGCAGCAGGATGGCTAGGGCAAAGGAGGGCACGAACTCAAACCCTCCACCAACCCCAACTATTTATAGGCCGTGAGGCAAGTCACCCCACCCGACAAAATCGGCGCGACAACCGAAATCCACGGCGCAAAAAACGAAACGGACTTCTACAGTACAAATACAATATAACGGCCCGGCCCAAAAGCAGCCGCGGGCGTCGCTGCCAAGGGTCTCGTTACAATTCCCGTCAAAGACCGCTGCTTGGGCCTAAATACTGTTCCTTAGATCCAAGGCAACGAGGGGCTACTGTTGGAGGAAGGGACCCTCGGAAGCGGCGCCTCACGAGCTGGCTCGAATGGCACCCTTCGCTCAACACGGGTGCTCTCACAAACTTTCTTCTCTCTGTCAATTTGGAGCCTCCGGACCGGTCTAACCTTCGGGTACAAACCCGACCCTCGGAGTTCATTGTGCTACTTGCAGGTAAAGGCGCGTCGTGGACACAGGGAGCGACCCTCGCATTTTCCGAGGCTCTTTCGCTAAAGGCTTCAGGCTCGGCGAATGGCTAGCAGACGCTGACCTCGTGGCCAGCAGAGTCGCGAAGGTCTGACCTTTGCCTTTTTGCGGAGGTGGGCAAAACAGGATGGCGGCGGGTAGGAGGAAGACAAGCTAGGGTTTCAGTATGTTGTGTGCTTGTACGACTTTGCCCTTCCGGTCGTGTGCTTGTACGATTTTGCCCTTCCGTTGTATAGCGCTGAGGAATCTTTCTTGTACCTTTTGTAATTTGGTCAACGCCCTTTGGTATCCCCTATAAATATCAAGGGGTGAACAGTGTAATGAAAAGACGTTTTTTGGGGAATAGAGCCATAATATCACTGTTCTTGTTTCCTTTGCACATTCGCTTGGTTCTGACGATTGGTCACCTTCGCCACCCCCCTGCACGTGTGCGGAGGTAGGGCAAGTGTGCTACCAACAGTGATGAACAAAAGAAAATGTATTGGTTGACTAAGTGGGAGGTAGTTAGTATACCGAAAGACCAAGGAGGGTTGGGAATTTTAAATTTAGATGTTCAAAACAAATGCCTACTAAGCAAATGGCTTTTTAAGTTAATTAATACAGATGGGGCATGGCAACAGTTGATTAGGAACAAATATCTAAGGGACAAAACTCTGGCACGGGTTCAATACATGTCCGGGGATTCTTAGTTTTGGGCTGGCCTCATGAAGGTCAAAGGGGAGTTTCTTTCATTGGGCAAGTTTGATCTGGGTGATGGGTCACAAGTGCAATTTTGGGAGGATTCATGGATAAGACCGTGTTGGGGGAAGGGACCCTCGGCAGTGACGTCACGCGAGCTGTCATGGAGAAACAACCCTCGCGCTTTCAGCAACATTCGGGAAAACCTTGGCCGCTAACTCGACCCTCGGGTCATTTTCTAACCTTCGCGTGCAGGAAGCATGGAACTTAACGGACAGCAAGGGGATGCAGGCCTTCGCCACAATAGCGACGACTCTACAAACACGAGACTGACTCCCACGTTCCCGCGAGGGGGTGCGCGGGTTGGACGGCGGCGGCCAGGGGGAAGAGGAGTTAGGGTTTTCGCACTATCTGTGTTTGTACGATTCTGCCCTTCCGTTGTACAGCTCCATGGAATCTTTTTTTGTACCCTTTTGTAAATTGGACACTGTCCCTTGGTATTCCCTATAAATACCAAGGGATGAACAGTGTAAAAGAGGAGGATGATTTTTTGAGAAAGAAAGAAAGAAACAGTGTCCTTTAGTTTATTTACACCTTCGTCCTTCGTTTGACAGTTGGCTATCCTCGCCATACCCCTACACGTGAGTGGGGGTTGGGCAGGTGTAATTCCAACAGTTTGGCGCCGACCGTGTGGAACGTTACGACAATTTACACCTGTGCGTAATGGCCGAAACTAGGAGGGCAATCTTGGGTAGAGACCATCGCACAACCAGTGAAGCCGTCGCGATGGTTCAAGCTGTAAAAGAGAATGTAGAACCTTCGGGAGCAGAAGAAGTTGACCCGGAGACTGAGATCTCGGGCCCACACACTCGACCAACATCACAGCAGCACCCGCACACCTCTAGAGAAGGTGAGGGAGGAGATGAAGAGGAGTTGGGCCTTGAGGCTTTAGAGAGGCTTCACGCTGAATTGCAGGAAAAGAAAAGACGCCTGGACCAACTTGAAAGGCATAACCGGCTGCGTGTTATCAGGCAAAAGGCGGACGAGGCAAGGGAACAGCTTCGTCGGATGGAGGAGTCCCTTGCGGCAGCTGAAGCCGAAGCTGAAGGTAGGGTCGACAGAGAGGTGCCGCTACCCCAGGAGGGAAACGTCGAGAGGCATGAGGGCAATATACGTCAGCCGCCACCACCCCCTCCACCACCAAATTACCTTAACAACCCATACCCTAAGAGACAACCAAATTTCTGCCACCTTTACCCAGATGAGAGAGAGCCAAACCTTCACAATCCACGGAGGGCCCAACAACATCAGATGCCTTATGACCCGAGATCACCACTTTCCCAAATACTGCAAACCCAACCTTGGCCACCATCTTACAACCCACAGAACTTGCCTCGTTATGACGGATTTTCTGACCCTCGTCAGTTCATAATGAGCTATGAAGCAGCGGTTGCTGCAGCGGGGGGAGATGAATCAACAATGGCGAAGTCATTTGTAATCATCCTTCGAGACATCGCGCAAACGTGGTACAGCAACCTGCGCCCTGGAACCGTGGATTTCTGGGCCAACCTCAGAGACAAGCTCTGTACAAATTTCAAAGGTATCACAACAGCCCCATCAAACCCTATCGAGTTGTTCAATTGTAAACAAGAAGAGCGCGAACCACTACAGGATTATTGGCGAAGGTTCATCCAAATTAGAGCAAGAACTCCGGGAATATCTGACAAAGCTGTAATTCTCGCAGCGGTAAGCGGTTTGCGACCAGGCCCCTACTCTTCGAAGTTCGCAAGGAAGCCGGCACACACAATCGAGGAACTACATGAAACAATGGAAAGATACTGTAGAGCGGACATGGACTTCAGGGCGAAGTCCGATGCCCGAAGGGCACAGCAGAAACCGCAGATGAGACCCCAAGCGAGAGAAAACAACCCTCGTCAAGGTCCAAGCAACATCGGTGCAATCAACAGGGCAGGTCTAATCGAAGACCAGAGAAGGGGCACTCAGACTTCAGGCAATCAAACCCCGCAAGGGTTTCCACCCCCGCCAGAACAAAGAAACCAAAAGAAGGATCCTGCGAAAATGTATTGCCACTTTTGCGGTCCATCGAAAGGTCACACCACCAAGCAATGCGAGTGCTTCGCCAAAGGAAAAGAGTACCAGGAATCCAAAAGAGCCGCATCGGCAGAAACCCGAACCATCAACCATACCAGGAAGCCAAATTTCAATCCAACCCACCCTCCATACCAATACACCCCAATCAATTATGGCCTACCCTCGCACCAACCTTTCTACGCACATCACCCACACTACAATCACACCCCATATCAGCCATCCACCACTCTCCAACGCCAAAACGCACCCTACACCGTGTCATACCCAACCACCCCTCAAACCCAAACTAACCAACAAACAAGCAATGCTCTACCACCACCACCCCCAATACCAACGCTGCCAGCTCCTCAGCCTGTCAAAGCTGAATCCCAAACCCAAACAACCATCAACAATCCAACATCAACCTTCGGCGTAATCCTTGCTATCACTGGGGGCTCTAACGAAGACCACGACAACAAAAGGCAAAGAAAAGAACATGCCAGAAGAGTGCACCACGTGGCCGTCGAAGGACCACACAAGTTTGGACGATGGTCCCACATCCCAATAACCTTCGATGCCAGTGACAGGAAACTAAGGGATTACCCCCCATACTGATGCTATGGTAATTGAAACTAATCTTGCAGGATGGACAGTCACCAAAATTCTGGTCAATACAGGGAGCTCCGCGGACATTTTGTTCGCCTTAACCTTCGACAATATGAAGCTAGACAGAAACCTCTTGCAACCTGCCGGCAATCCTCTGTACGGTTTTGACGGTCAGCAAGTCAGAGCAATCGGAAAAATCGCATTGCCCGTCACCTTCGAAGACCAAGTGAACTGTAGAACAGAACACATAACCTTCGATGTGGTCGACATGTTTTATCCTTACAATGCAATTTTTGGTCGAGGGGTCACCAATGTTTTCAATGCAATAATTCATCCAGCCTATCTTTGCATGAAGCTTCCTTCTCCAAAGGGAGTAGTTGCAGTCTATGGGGACCAAGATGTTGCAAGAACTGCCGAAGGCACAGTAGCACCAGGACAGCGCAATAGCCTGAAGTATCAAGCCCTATCAGAGAAGAAAAAATCTTCAATGACCAAAAAAGAGCTTTACCACAAGAACAAACCAAAACAATACAACTCTTTGACGGAAACGCAGAGAAGAAAGTAGTCATCTCAGCTCACCTTGATCCTCAATCAGAAAAAAAACCTTGTTTCTTTCCTCAAAGAGAACTCTGATACCTTCGCTTGGTCTACCGAAGACCTCAAAGGGGTCAACAGATCGCTGATCGAACACAGTCTAAACATCAAAGAAGGGTATCGACCACTTAAACAAAAGCTCCGCAAAATGTCCGAAGAAAGAAAAGAAGCAGCAAGAGCAGAGGTAAAGAGACTCCTTGATGCGGGGGTCATCCGTCCAGTCAAATATCCAACTTGGCTATCAAATGTGGTCCTCGTCCAGAAAAAGAACAAAAAATGGAGAATGTGCGTAGATTTCACTTGTTTGAACAAAGCCTGCCCGAAGGATGATTTTCCTCTGCCAAATATAAGCACACTGGTAGACAGAGCATCTGGGTGTCAAATACTTTCTCTTCTTGACAGTTTCTCGGGTTACCACCAAATTTGGATGAATGAGGACGATGAAGAAAAAACAAGCTTCATCACCCCTTCGGGCACATACTGCTTCCGACGAATGGCAGAGGGTCTGAGAAACGCAGGGTCTACGTTCGCTCGCATGACATCGGAGGTCTTCAAAGATGAACAGGCCATTTCTTCTTATGTAGATGACTTGATTATACAAAGCAAATAAAAAGAAAATCACATTTTAGATTTGACAAGAGTGTTCCCCAACCTTCAATCGGCTGGATTGAAGCTAAACCCCGAAAAATGCGTTTTCGGAGTCAGCGAAGGAAAGCTACTAGGTTGCATTGTGTCTGCAAAGGGGATCGAAGCTAACCTAGAAAAATAGATGTCATCCTCAATATGGAGCCACCAACAAACAAGAAGGCAGCTCAACGCTTGTCAGGATGCTTAGCAGCTCTCAGCAGGTTCATGTCAAGATCAGCTGAACGAGGGCTACCTTTCTTCGAAACACTGAGAAGCACCGCTCCATTCAAATGGGGACCTTGGCAGCAAAAGGCCTTTGAAGACTTAGAAAAAGTATCTCACCAACATGACCACCCTTACCAGCCCCAACTTAGGGGACAAATTTGTAACACCCTGATTTAAATTTTCCCCAAATTAATTAAAGAATTTAGAAATTAATTAGGTTGGCTTGTTTATTAGAGGAGGAAAATAAAATCTATTTAATTATGCCATGTTGCATTCATGCCGTTGCATATTTTATTGTGTGGTAAACAATTTATTAAAACCCGTATAGGGCGAATCAGTTTTATTCTATTTAGAAAAGAAACAAATGGTTTATAAAAGTTTATAAATTTTTAAACTCAAACTTTATTTCAAAACCTAGGGAAAATATTTTGAAAAATTTTGGAACTTGATTTGAATTCAAACTGTTTTAAAAAGGGTTTTCAAATGAATTTAGAAAAGGCTTTGAAAAGAAAAGAAGAAGAAAAGACTTGGCAAAAGGGCCTCCTCTCACCCTCCCTCCGCACCAGCCCAACTGGCCCGCTCCAGCTCCCTCACCCCGACCGGCCCACTGCGCCAACCGGCCCGTCCCTTTCTCCCTCCACTGCTGGCACTGGGCTCCCTCCATCTCCTCACTCTCGGCCAGCTCCCCAAACCCCCTCCATCCCACTCGGCCCGGGACACCGCACCGGCCCAGCGTGCCAACCCGCGGTCCACACCTCCCAAGCCCCCTCCACGGCCCAGCTAGCGCCGCACCTCCCCTCACCGTGTGGCCTGGTTCTCCCAGCGCTCTCTCCTCTTGCTCTCACTGCTGAGCGGACCCCGCGTCCTCGCTCACTGACGAGTGGGTTCTACCTGTCGGATCTATCCCCCCCCCCCGCGCACGCCACCCCTCCAAACAGATGGCATCAGCCATCAACGCTCCCAACTCCTTTCCCCGATCCCTCCGGCTCTCTCTCCCACTCGATCAGATCTCGTCACCGCCCTTCCCTCTGCCTACAAGAATCACTCCTCGCACCCTAGCTCCCCCATTCATTCCTTCCGAGCCACCACCACCGAGTTCCACCATTGCCAAGCTCGGCAACAGCTCAACCCCTTCCCGAGAAGCCCTCATCGCCTTCCCCTTCGCGCACCATCGCACCCGTGGAGACGCGCCGCGTCCAGAGAACTCCTTCCTGGTGAAATCCGCGCCCGGGAACGTCACCAGTGGGTCACGCCGGAGCAACCGAGCGCCGTCATCCGCCATCACCGCAAATACTCCCTCTCCGGCCCCCGATCGGCGACAAGAACCCCACCATCGTGTTTGAGGTGATCTCCACTCTCCTTCCCACCCTTTTCCGAGGTCTCTAATGGCCTGTAGCGAGTTCCCGAGCCACGCCGGAGGCACCAACAATGGCGCCACCAAGGTAGGCAGGGCGCCGCTGTGCTCTCTTTCAACGCCGGTCGTCGAACCCCTCCCTTTAATTTCCATGTCGTCCGATCTAATGCGTATGGCTTAGATTAGAATCATTCGCGAATCGGTATGCGCTGGACTCACCCAGCCGTGGACACGGTCCAAGCTCGCCGCGTCAGCGCGTCCATATGCCACGCGGTGCACCGATCCAATCGCGTGCCGCCACGCGGTGCCCACGTCATCGCCACGCCAGCAACCACACAGCGCCTCGGCGTTTTGCTAAAGGCCCCCCAGCTTTGTTGGAAACCAACCCGCCGTCCAGAGATCCTGTTCACTGAGTCTTATTTATCTTGCACTCTGGCCCCTGGATTTTTGGGAAAACGAGGCACAATCCACTGGTTCACCACGCTCACGTCATGACTTCATGAGCCGCGTCCACCGCACGGTCGTGCCCTGTCCACCGCACGGGCGTGCACCGTGCCGACCCGCGCATGCCACGTGTCGCAAGGCCGACCAGCGCTAGTGTTTTGCGCAAAAGCCCTTGCTTTACCCAGAAACGAACTCGCGGTACGTTTCAACTATTCCTGAGTCTAGGGAAATTTGGATCTAATCCCCAATCTTTGCCGAAATGAAGCCAGGTCCGGCCGAGCCTTTTTCCTCAGTTTTTATTAATTTAATTAACAAATTCGAATTCTGACTATTTACAGATTTGCCACTCAGATTCAAACGCTCATATCTTTCTCGTTTTAACTCTGTTTTGACCTGTTCAACTTGCGTTAGTTTCATAATTTCGTTCTCTACACCGTAGATCTATTTGTACACTGTTTTTCTACTGTTTGTTGTACTGTTATTTATTTTCTATGTATTGTGCCATGTATGTTGCTTGGGCCAGAGAGTGCGGAGTTCGAGGACGCTCCCGACTATCCCTCTGATCCTGCAGATTCGACCCAGCCCGTAGGCAAGTGTTCTTGAACATCTCACACCTATACTTTATTTTTCTTTTGGTATTAGAGTTGTTAGATTCTGTAGATGCATGCTTGTCATTAATTTGAATTCCATGTTAGGGTTTACTAGATTTTGTTTATATTATCCTTGTCGCCTGGTTTGGGATGTTTTGGGTAGAAGTCATGCTTAGCCCTGCAGTCATGTTGGGATGGGATGGTGGTCAATTGTTAATAATCCTTATTAATGAACTATGAAACAATGTGGATATGGTAATTTTTGTAGTAACATAGTTGTTAGGTAAATCCAGTAGGATGGACCGTATTGGTGGTTTTGTGCCATGGATTTGGCAGCTCTTATTTGGTTTTTGGTTCGGGGCTTGTGCTAGATTTATCCTGCCTGGATCCCTAGGACCCGGTTCTCAGAGCATGTAACCCGGCTTAACAGCGCAACCATGAGGTCTAGATGGGTTGGACCTGACTAAGTAATTAATTGTCTCCAAGTTGAGGGTTTACACGGGGTCGGATTTGTGGCACAAGAGGGGGCTTATGCAGTGGTGTGTATATCCACTGTGAGCGGTAAAACCTTAGTGAACGTGTAAAACGGGCTTGGAGGGAATTTTGTAACGGCCTTGTAGTGCGACCCCGCTATGCACCTTGGCAGTGTTTAGCGTGATGGGGAAACACATGACTTATGGGTAACGATGTGCAACCTCTGCAGAGTGTAAAACTGATATATCAGTCGTGCTCACGGTCACGAGCGGCTTGGACTTCTTTGAGATTAGTTGGTGGGTTGGGTCTGGTTCGTTAGGAAGCCTTATGTGGCCATTAGTCCCATATGACATGGGAACATAGGCTTATTCTATGCGAGTTACTGCTTGGTACGGGAGTGATTCCAGGCTCGGGCGCAGACCTGGTGTTATTACGGAAGGTAGCTTTCTATGTCGTGACATATGGAACTAATACATATAGGGGGACTTTTAGAGTCGGCCTTGTGGGTGGCCTGATGGACTTCAGGTGTGGTTTGCCTGATGGACTTCAGGTGTGGGTTGTGCTTGGTGGACTCCAAGTGTGGTTGCTTGGTGGATTCCAAGTGCGATTTGCTCGGTGGATTCCGAGTGTTCTACTTTTGTACAGAGTCTGTGTCTATAACCTAGTAAATAGGTGCATAGAATTAATAGGATGTGTCGCTTAGGCGCTTGAGTCAAACAAAGTCAGCCTACCTTTGTTATAGCCTCATAAACATATATTTCCTACACTTATGGAGTACATTTCGATGTACTCACCCTTCCTCTTTGTCCCCCCTGCTACTCCACCGAGACGCTGGCGACTACGCGTACGAGGAGCAGGAGTATCCAGAGGACGGTGGCTACGACCCAGACGACCTGTACTAGGATGGCGCTACCCCCGGTCGACCTTCCTGTGGAGTTGGAGTCCAGATTTCCACGTCTTCATCAGAGTTTTCATTAGAGTCAGTTGTCATGAGAGTCCGTACTTTTCTTTCGGACCCGAGGGTCATTTTTGTAATAAAGTTCGATATTAGTAATAAAACATTGTTTTGATATTTACTATGATGTTGATATATGTATGAAAATTGATCCTGACATACATATATTGTGCTCTAATTTTATTCTTAAAATTGGGGTGTGACAAAATTACTGTTGTACATCGCGGCTTCGCCACACGCAGTCAGCGCAGTGTTGATAAAGGAACTGCATGAAGGCAACAAAACCAAACAAGCCCCCATCTATTATATTATGTTTCAGAGACCCTCGAGGGCCCCAAGCAACACTACTCTGAGCTCGAAAAAATAGAATATGCTGTTGTCATGGCATCAAGAAAGCTCAAATACTATTTTCAATCTCACGAAGTCCAAGTGCCCTCAACCTACCCCCTCGAAAACATTTTCAAGAACAATGAAGCTATTGGAGGAATAGCAAGATGGGCAGTTGAGCTAAATAGCTACGCCATAACCTTCGTGGGAAGATCAGCAATCAAATCACAGGCCCTAGCAGACTTCATAGCTGATTGGACTCCAGACCCTCGCAAAGGAGTCGAAGTAAACCCCTTTTGGACTGTGTACGTCGATGGGGATTGGGGAGCAGCTGGTGCTGGAGCATCTGCAATCTTAACTTCGCCATCCGGTTCGAAGTTGCGTTACGCAACAAGACTAGACTTCAAATGCACAAACAATTCAGCCGAGTACGAAGCAGTAATCCTGGAACTCTCAAAGCTTCGGGCCTTATCAGTACGAAGAGCAGTAATCAACACGATTCCCAAGTCATTGCGGGACACATTGAGAAAAATTACAAGGCAAAAGACACAGAGCTGCAAAAGTACTTACAACTAGTCCAAAGGTTAGAAAATTTTTTCTTGGGCATAACAACAAAGGCAATACCAAGGGCTGAGAATAGCGAAGCAGATGATCTAGCCAAAGCAGCAGCACAACAGGCGCAGCTACCACTTGATGTCTTTTATGAAGTGGCAAAACAACCAGCTATCGAAGGTTTTGAAAATGCAGCAAAGCACATTCATGCAATCCAAAGCGAAGATTGGAGAGCCCCAATCATGGCATTCATCAACGGGTTATACGAGCCCAACTCAAAGGAAGAGGAAAACAGACTGAGCCAAAGGGCCCGAGGGTACAAAATAGTTGACAACACTTTATTCAAAGCTTCCGTAACCTCCCCGTGGCTAAAGTGTGTGCCACACAACCAGGGAAAGGATTTACTAAAACTAATTCACGAAGGTATATGCGGATCACACAACGGCCCAAGAGCGCTAGTGGGCAAAGTCTTCCGCCAAGGTTTCTTTTGGCCAACAGCATTAGGCGATGCAGAAGAGCTAGTCAAGCATTGTCAGGGATGCCAACTAACAGCAAAAACGCCCCAGGCGCCCCAACAACAATAATATGTCCAACATGGCCTCTGCAAAGATGGGCAATGGATCTAGTTGGACCCTTACCAACTGCTCCTGGAAACCTTCGCTACTCAGTCGTAGCTGTGGAATACTTCACAAAGTGGATTGAAACAAGACCACTAGCATCCATAACCTCACAAGCCGTGAAAAAATTCTTCTGGCAGCAGATAGTTTGTCGCTTTGGGGTCCCCAGACACCTAACCGTCGACAACAACACCCAGTTCGACAACGAGGTTTTCAAGGAATTCTGTGCTCAAATCGGCACAATCTTATGCTTTGCCTTAGTCCGACACCCACAGTCAAACGGCCTCATCGAAAGAGCCAATGCCACCATCTTCCAAGCTATTTCCAAAAAACTGCACGGAAGGCCCAAAGGCAAGTGGGCAGAATAACTAACCTCGGTCACCTGGTCCCACAACACGTCAGAATGCAGAGCAACGAAGTTCACACCATTTAGGCTACTCTTCGGAGAAGAAGCAATGTTACCAGAAGAACTAAAAAATGGCTCTCTCAGGTCGACCCTCGAACCAAACGAGCAAAGTCAGTTGACAGACAAAGATTTGCTCGAAGAAACAAGATGCATTGCAGTGCACAACCTTCGCAAGTATCAAGAAGAAACCAAAAGGTGGAGAGACAAGAAAGTAAAAATCAAAGATCTAAAGAGAGGCGATCTCGTTCTCATACGGAAACAAAACGCCAATATGGCGGGAAAATTTCAGCCAAAATGGACAGGGCCATACTTGATAATAGAATGCAATCGCCCAGGATCCTACCATCTCTCCAACAGCGAAGGAAACCGCCTGCCGCATACCTAGAATGTCGATGACCTTCGCAAATATTACCCCTAGCAGAGCCTTAGCGAGCCCTCGCAACATGTAAATTGTTTTTCATCTTTTTTGTTTTTCTTTTTGAGTACCATGCTTTGTAACAAAAACAAAAGGAGCTGCACTCTTTTTCCTTACGAAGGGGCATAAGGTTTTTTAACGAGGCAGCATCCAAAACCTTAATACAAGCAAAAATCCCCAAAAAAGAAACTCTAAACTTTTCCTTTTCCATCAACATAAAAAAAAGCGACTCTTCATCAAGAGCGCTTACATCGATGAAAAATCTCCGAAGATTGATTCGAAACACAAACATTTCAAAACAAACTTGCAATGCAAACTTCACCTCCACCTAAGACAAGGGGAGATGCGAAGTCCCAAAAAATCAAGTACCCTAGCAAAAAACGCCAGGGGCATGCAATGCAAACTTCACCTCCACCTAAGACTAGGGGAGGCGCGAAGTCATAAAAAAACAAGTACCCTCGCAAAAAAATGCCAGGGGCTTGCAATGCAAACTTCACCTCCACCTAAGACAAGGGGAGGCGCGAAGTCATAAAAAACCAAGTACCCTCGCAAAAAAACGCTAGGGGCTTGCAATGCAAACTTCACCTTCACCTAAGACAAGGGGAGGTGCGAAGTCATAAAAAATCAAGTACCCTCGCAAAAAACGCCAGAGGCTTGCAATGCAAACTTCACCTCCACCTAAGACAAGGGGAGGTGCGAAGTCATAAAAAACCAAGTACCCTCGCAAAAAAATGCCAGGGGCTTGCAATGCAAACTTCACCTCCACCTAAGACAAGGGGAGGCGCGAAGTCATAAAAAATCAAGTACCCTCGCAAAAAACGCCAGGGGCTTGCAATGCAAACTTCACCTCCACCTAAGACAAGGGGAGGCGCGAAGTCATAAAAAACCAAGTACCCTCGCAAAAAACATCAGAGGCTTGCAATGCAAACTT
Source organism: Coix lacryma-jobi var. lacryma-jobi (assembly GCA_009763385.1). Lineage (NCBI taxonomy): Eukaryota > Viridiplantae > Streptophyta > Magnoliopsida > Poales > Poaceae > Coix > Coix lacryma-jobi. The sequence continues at coordinate 5,378,750 of CM019831.1, read as the reverse complement.
CACCTCCACCTAAGCCAAGGGGAGGCGCGAAGTCATAAAAAACCAAGTACCCTCGCAAATAACGTCAGGGGCTTGCAATGCAAACTTCACCTCCACCTAAGACAAGGGGAGGCGCGAAGTCATAAAAAACCAAGTACCCTCACAAAAAACGCCAGGGGCTTGCAATGCAAACTACATCCCCATCAAAGACAGGGGGCGACGTTGTTTTCCTAAACAACTTTCATAAACGTTAAAAGGCGAGCCTCGCTGAAAAAGACAGGGGGCGTCGCTGTTTTCCTAAACAGCTTTCATAAACGTTAAAAGGCGAGCCTCGCTGAAAAAGACTGGGGGCGTCCAAATCTACTTTCTTCAAAACTCAAAAGCGAACCACACTAGGACAAAACAAACTTACGAAATTCCACAAGTACAAACGCACAACAGTGCGGCACAAAACTTCCAAAAGTACCTAGTTACAATCCATCCTCACTAATTACAATTGACATTACATCATGAGGACCTTCGTCGTCCGTTTCTATCGAAACAATAGGCCCCCACAGTAAAGGAGCTGCAGGAACAATCGGCAACTCCCCGGGCAACACTCTCGCTCTATACATATATCTACGATCTGCATCCCTACTCTCTAAAGGCTCCCCTTTCGGAATCACAAGAGGGCCGTCTGGATCCAAATTAAGGTTACTACGCCCAAACAAGAAATCCAAAGCCGTATTCTCGTCAATGTCATCATCAACAGAAGTTTGTGAAGAAGAACCAAACAAAACTCGCATAGCTTGCCGAGCCGTGTAGTCCGCGTTGCGCCAAAAACAGCTCGATCGGCTGTGTTTAAAATTGTACCTTCGTACCTTTGACCACCAAAAATGCTCGAAAGACAGCGAAGGATGTTTGAGTTTCGCTTGAGCCCATGACTCACCAGTGATAAAAGTATCCTAATAATTTAATGTGAGGGGCGTCACATCAAACACCTCAAGCACGGTTCCATCAGGAACCTGCATTGTCAAACAACCAAACAGAGACTCAGTCTTTAACAACTCTCTCTTTCCCTCGCAAAATCCTTACAAAATAACCTAACAGTTGTTTCCCCTATTCCTCACACCTATTTGGGATCTTCAAGTCTTTCCGCATCAACCTGGCCAGTTGCCGCAGTCTCCGTCATAGACTGATCAACAGCGGGCGCTTCGACTACGGCCGCCTCATCCACAACATCTTCTTCAGTGGCAGGAGCATGTTCTACCGGGGAAGCCACATCGGCCGGTGGAACCTCTGCAGAGCTTCGCACCGACGCAGTCTTGGAACACCCCGGAATGTCATCGTGTGCCGACGGCGAGGGTAGTGCGTCCTTTCGGGCCTACAAAAAATACACATCAATAAAAGTAACTTTAATAACTTCAAACAAATCCAACATAAACAACACAAGCAAAAACGACAAATCTTGTGCCTCTCCTACCTGACGGGTTGCTTCGACGACCTCCTCAAAAGCTAGAGCGCGACCTCCGCCGGCTATCCAAAACCTACGCAGAAAACGCATCGCGCAATTGCGAACTTCAGAATCATCGACCTTCAGCGCTCGCACCTCTTCGAGGGTTGGAAAAATGTGACTCGGCCGTTTTATCTTGCGAAGGTGATCACAATCCGCTTGTCAGAGTAGTGTACTAGCCATGGCCAGAGCTCCAGCATAGCCTCCGAAGTCAGCCGCATTCTCGACCAGCGAGCTGAAAACATCAAGCTCAGCGCAAAGCCAATCCCCAAAAACCTCAGCATTAACAGCAGGGAGCGGCTCTCCGGCAGAACCACCAGCCTCGGTCAAGCATCCATCAAGCTTAGCTTTAATCTTCTCCATGCTAGCACGCCACGACTCGGTCAAATCTTTAATTTGGTCATTCGCCGAAGCCAAAGCCTTGTCTTTCTCTCGGTTAGCTGCAACCAAGTCCGCATTATGTTTTGTCACCTCTTGTGCTTCTTCTCAGGACTTTGCAACTTTCTCCTTTGCACTTTTGACCTCAATCTCCTTACTTTCTAAGCTTCGGCGGAGTTTCTCATTTTCCTTCTCAAGATCATCCAACTGACCATTGAGATAATCCATGTTGTAACTAGCCCTCCGCTGAGCCGAGCGGTTTAAGAGCATCAACTCCGCCAGCTTGACATCAACATCATCCAAAATATCGACCATAGGCTGGTTGGCGAGGCGGAGCTCAGCTTCCGGCACACAAATACGACCGAAAATACAGCCAAGAAAACACCTTTCTTCCGGATCGCACTGCAGATGACACGACCAATGGTCGGGACTTGTAAACAGCTCCGTCGCCGGGTCCGAAACACCTATTTTCCTCGCAAAATAAGGGAGACTGGAGTGGCTAGCTTCGCCGAACGGCCTTTTGCCTGGATTACGTTCAGCTTCAAAGTCATCAGGAGCCTCAAAACCATTCACCCAAATATGCGAGCCAACAAACTCCGGCACCGACCCATACTCGGGACTGTCAGCCTCAAAGCCCCGGAGCGCCTCATCCATACCAATCGAAACCATCGCATCAGCAGAGGGCGAAGCAACTTTCTTTCTGTGCTTTAATTATCTTCTCCAGAAACTTCTTCCCCAACTCCAGAGTCGCTTCTGGAGGTATCAGAATCTTCACCAGACAAACTTCCCTCAGAGCTCCCCTCCTTCTCGACCCTTTTCTCCTCACCTCCCCCTTCCTCATCGGATGCAGCCTCATCATCAGAAATCTGAATAAGAGCGCCAATTCCACCAACGCGCGGCACACGCCCGCTTGCAACGGAACCAACCCTAGTACCACCCCGGCCTGACACCAAGGCCGAAGAACTCGATGCGCCAGCGGTGGCCACCGCAACAGCGACTTTAGTTGCCAATGTTTTTACCCGACCACCACCAACGCTACCGCGGCCTCGACCGCGCCCCCTTTTAGTCTTTGCCGCACCATCCTTCTCTTCAGTGGACGAGCGTTTCCTCTTCTTAGGGGCATCCTCACTCAAGGGGGCCGACCAATCGGGATAAGGAATGCTGAACATGTCAAAAAGCCAATTAACTCGACCACCGCTACCCACCGCGCCATGAATCGCTTTAACTTCTAGTGTGGTAAGCTTGCCAACTAGGTCCTCCACTTTCTGTTGCACCCGATTTAGAACAGCTTCAACGCCACTCTTCCGGTTTGGAAAATTCTTAAGTGTAGGCTCCCAGATTTTATACAAATCCAACTTCGGCCTTTTCAAACCTCTCTTCTCATACAATGAATCATCCTCAACCTCAAACCAGGACTGCTTTCGGCTAAGAGGCCAAACCTTCGCACAACAGTATTCTTCCACCAGGTCTCGAGAACACTGAGAGCGAGCAACCACTCTCAGACTATCTACAGCAGCATGCGCTTCTTCAGTCATCAAAGCTTCGGCACCAACATCTCCAAGAACCGGAAGGTCTCCACAGAGCTCCGCAGCACTACCAAGCTTATAATAAAACCAAAACTCATGCCAACCGCTCGTCCATTTATTTTTCTGAGCCAGCACCGGAAGCTCCGAGCCAGCGCGGTGGCAGAAGGTATACACAGCAAACTGACCCAAACTGGTATTACCTTCGCCATCGGTGATCTTCCAAGGCTGCATGTGGACACAGTGAGTCCGCACGAAACCCTCGACATGCGGAGCAACACCCTGTGATCGACAGGCCCAAACAAATATAGAAAGCTTCGTGAAGCAAGAAGGAGTTAGCTGATGAAACTTCAAGTTGAACCGTTGAAGAACCGAAGTCACAAAGGAAATCACTGGAAAGCGAAGACCAGCTGCAAAAAACTCTTCAAATACAACCACCTCATCAGACCCTGGCTTCGGAACAGTCTCCCCACCGCTGGCCCTCGCTTTCCCCTCCTCGATCCAGCCTCGCCTAATGTAGGATGCCAGATCTGAATCACAAACTCGACTAAGACCAAAATCGAAGGTTACCCCATCACCTGCGGCATATGGAGATGCAAGACGAGCAGTTTGCTTGGACCTGGCCATGACCAAAGCACCAAAACTCTCGCAACAAACTTCGCAGGAACTAAAAACTAAAAACCTTCGCAACAAGCAAATCACAGCAGCAGGGTGGCTAGAGCAAAGACACGACACAAATATAATAAGCTCACCTACCCCATCTATTTATAGGCAAAGGGTGAGCAGCGGAAACCAAGAAAATCGGCACAATCCTTGAAAACACGGCACGAAAAATGAAACCGACCTTAATACAACAAAGGCAAACCTGAGGGCCCGGCCCACAAGCAGTCGCGGGCGTCGCTGTCGAGGGCCATGTTTCTTCTCACAACAAGGGACGCTGCTTGGGCCCAAGGACTGTTACTTGATCCAAGCCATCGAGGGGCTACTGTTGGGGAAGGGACCCTCGGCAGTGACGTCACGCGAGCTGTCATGAAGAAACAACCCTCGCGCTTTCAGCAACCTTCGGGAAAACCTTCGCCGCTAACTCGACCCTCGGGTCATTTTCTAACCTTCGCGTGCAGGAAGCATGGAACTTAACGGACAGCAAGCAGATACAGGCCTTCGCCACAATAGCGACGACTCTACAGACACGAGACTGACTCCCGCGTTCCCGCGAGGGGGTGCGCGGGTCGGACGGCGGCGGCCAGGGGGAAGAGGAGTTAGGGTTTTCACACTATCTGTGTTTGTATGATTCTGCCCTTCCGTTGTACAGCTCCATAGAATCTTTTTTTGTACCCTTTTGTAAATTGGACAGTGTCCCTTGGTATTCTCTATAAATACCAAGGGATGAACAGTGTAAAAGAGGAGGAGGATTGTTTGAGAAAGAAAGAAAGAAACAGTGTCCTTTAGTTTATTTATGCCTTCGTCCTTCGTTTGACAGTTGACTATCCTCGTCATACCCCTGCACGTGAGTGGGGGTTGGGCAGGTGTAATTTCAACAGACCGCGCCCGCTAAAATTGCTCTTTCCTACACTATATAATATTGTGAGGAGAAAAGGTGCATCTGTAAGATAAGTGCTGTCCACGAGACCGTTAAATGTAGCTTGGTAGGTGTTAATTTACAAGCATGGCATGATGTGGTTGCTATGGTTGTAGATGTACAACTAACAAACCAGAGAGACCGCTTTGTGTGGAGGCTACATTAGAATGGGTTGTTCTCGGTCAATTCTATGTATAGAGCTTTATTAGGGCCAGAAGCTCTACCATATAACAATTTAATCTAGAAACTAAAATTACCTCTCAAAATCAAAGTCTTTATGTGGTATTTGTACAAGGGCGTAACCTTAACAAAGTACAATTTAGCACGACGGCAGTGGCAAGGAGATAGGAATTGTTGTTTCTGCTCTTCAAACGAGTCGATACAACATTTGTTCTTTGATTGTCATTTTGTCAAATTCATGTGGAGAATTGTTCATGTTTCCTTTAATCTTGTACCTCTAACTAGTATACACAATTTGTTTACAGGCTGGTTGGAAGGGATAAACAGGAGACTGAAATCTCAGATTCTTGTGAGTGCAAGTGCAATTTGTTGGGCGTTATGGTTAACTCGGAATGATATTGTGTTTGACAAACTCCAAGCCCCATCTTATTTATAGGTTATCTTCAAGGGGACCTACTGGACCATGTTCTAGTCCCAGCTACAGAAAGAGGAGGGTCACTATTTGATGAAGATGGGATGCAAGACTATTGAGACAACTGCGATGAATAGGTTTGCAAGAAACGGCTGGAGTTTTAGCAATAGAATTGCTTTTTAGTTGCAGTTTTCGACAAAACTTTGTGTTTCAGAATTTCTGGTCCACTTTGCATTTGTTTGTAATAAGAAACAACCATATGCATTGCTCGATGCAGAAGCTGGGATATTAATATATTCCCTTTTCTAAAAAAATAGATAGATGTAAGTATAAATATCCTTTCCACCTTGGACAGGTAGCCCAGAAAGACGCGTGGATATATAGATGATGACCTTACTCACGTCTAATTATGACTTACTAATTAGAGTAAAATACACTAGCGGTCCTTAAAGTTGTCAGCATGTGTCATATATATCCAAACTTTTAAAAATGCATTTCTAGGTTCCTAAAGTTGTCGGCAAGTGTTATATAGGTCTCAAAGTCCTAAAAACGTATTTCTAGGTCTCTGAAGTAATTTCGGGTGTCATTTAGGTGCTAACGGACGTTTACCCGACCCGTTAGCTGATGTATCAGGCTGACTCAACGCTTATATAGACATGATAGGTGGGATCCACACATCAGTAATACAGTTAATTATTTTTCAAAAATCATATCTTTTGCATACGATTTCAGATGAAAATTGTAGCCCTCAATGAGATCTACAACTTTTTAGTTTTAATATTTTTTATTTAACATTATTAAGATGGTCAAAAGAATAATATAAAGTTTCAACAGTATATTATTCGCGTGCTAGTGTAGTGATATAGGTGGTGCTCGGCTAGGTTTAAAGTTCATAGGGCGTGAAAATCATGTCTTCTCGATATTTTTAATCCCTGGGGCCGCATTCAGCCCCTGTTACAATCTCATTCTCTGTCTTCTCGCTGGAAACGTACTTCTCTTGTCCGACATGGCGAGATGGGAATTTGGCATTGACATCCTGTAGTGTTTGGGCTCGCTGCCGGCACATAACTACGAGAGTGTTTAGTCGATGGGTGAAAAAAATTAAATATCGTTATGACGTTATTTCAGTCTATTAAAAATAAAGTAATAAAAAACAAATTATATATTTTATTAGAAAACCGTGAGACATACTAATTAAGATTAATTTATTCGTCTTTAGCACATGTTTAATATATACGGAGGGAGTATATATTGATGGACATGCATCGATCACAATTGAGGACGCGTGGATGAACCATGCACTGCGCAGCATGTTGTCACATGGAAATCTCGAATATAGTAGTGCAGTGTCACGTCGTCACCCCCGTGAATTACGCGATATCGACGTTCTCAGAAAGAAAAAAAAAAAGAACACACGATACTGAGTTACCGACCCCTAGATGATCTATCGACGCTTACTCCTAAACTACGCCCACCCTCTGCATGCATGCAGAGCCATGAGGATCCACTGTATTACTTGCAAATATTATTAGGAATATAAATCAAATTTTTTTGGACAAGATTTGGATCAAATATTAAGAATATAAATTAAGAATAAATTTTAAAATGTTGAGTTCGGAAATATAAAAATTATATAAATAGATCATGTCCCTATCCAAAACGAGTTGAATTACGAGTACACAGGGAGTATCCTTTTTTAACGATCGAATCCCATATTTTTTTCTCCCAAAAGTATGTTGCCCGAAATTAAAGAGATATATAATAGGAAGACGAGGGCATGGATGAGAGATTTGCACGGATGGGAAATGATGTCATTGGACTAATGTTTCCTGTTCGTGACCAGCAGATATGGATGAAAATAATAAAGGCAACCAGCTAGTTGGGAGTCCAGATGGATCCCACAGATTATTAACGTTGCTGAATCGGATGAACTTGTAAACAAATTATTGGATATAGACATTTCACCAGCTGCAGTAACTGCGCATGTCATCGTCAGTTTGTCGATGGCTGCTGCTCAGCCACTCGACTTGTTCGTCGGTGGTACTATATGAGTGATCATAGACATATGGACCATCGAGGAAACTGCATGTAGATCAGCTTTGGATTTGCTTAATAATTCACTGACTTCTTGCACGGATCAACGCTGTGTCCATGTCAATCACTATATGTCAATCAATACCTACCATGTACAGTGGCTATGGCGAACATTATTTCAAATACTAAAGGTCCTTCAAGCTTTAGTCCTGGTCGATAATACTACCCTGGTTGGTGTTACCAATCTGAACTAAAGGTCTTCTATCCGACTCTTTCCAAACGGGACTAAAACCTATCTGTCTACTAGTGGAACTGATAGTGATTGTATCTGTGATTGTTTTAGCCAGAAATCGGTAGTGTTATAAAGCGACAGTGAGGACCCGAATATTATTGTGGGTTGGTCCTATCATTATTATCAATATCGGTTCATAACAATGCACATGGTTCACGTGTTCTCATCATCGTTGATGGGCGTACTCTAACTGTATGTAACAATATGCGAGTTCATGTCAGCCCAGCAAATTTATTAAACGCCACTAAAACCAACAAACAACCGTCACAAATTATGTTTTATACACTCAAATGAGGCGTCGGCGTGTCCCCATTGGTTAAACACAACTAAGGTGTTTATCCTCAAATGATAGTTTCCTCTTCTTTTTTTTTTTTACAAATTCTGTCAAAATTAAGAATCTGCACCACATGGAATGCTTTATATTTCAGTACAAATTTTAAAAACCATACTACTGCACCAAGATGAAGGGGCTAGAGCATTTATATAGAAGACACCAACTAATTTCATCCCGACATGCATGTAACTTTTCGTACACAAATCATCCACCATATTTTCACTTTGTGTGTATTGTTGTCTTCCCTAACAATTTAGCTAGTGCACCAGTATATAACATCACTGATACATGTTTTCCAAGGGCTAATTAAAAGTTTTGACTCTATGCACTGAAAAGGGTAATTTACTGGTGGCCAACACGATGAGGATTACCGATAGATATCAAGGTGGCATGGGATGCATAATATTTTAAGCTTGGTATTTGTACATGCAAACCATATAAGTATTACTAATATCTTTTGAAGCACTGTAGTACGTTTTTGTATGGGGATACAGGCCGGTTGAGTTGTTTCTCACTTTCTCGTATATATAAAAACAAAATCTAGCCTAGCTACCAACATATTAATGGAGATTTTCCGTCATCCCGTGATATAAACGCTCAACTACCAAGACCTAGACGTAGCAAAGCAGAATCTCTCTCTATTTAAACCCTAGTATGGAAGAAGCCATGGAGCTGAGCATAAGAAACCAGCACACACGTACCTACAGACGGCAACAACGATACACCACGATTGTGAGATCGATCAATGGCTGCGCCTTCTAAGACCATAGTCGTCGTCCCCACGGACGCCGAGCTGCTGCAGGCGCAAGCCGACCTATGGCGCCACAGCCTCTACTACCTCACGTCCATGGCGCTCAAGTGCGCGGTCGAGCTCCACATCCCGACCACCATACACGACCTGGGAGGGGCCGCCACGCTGCCGGACCTGGTAGCCGCGCTGTCCCTCCCCAAGACCAAGCTTCCGTTCCTCGGCCGCGTGATGCGTCTGCTGGTCACGTCGGGCATCTTCGCTTCCGACGACGACGGCAGCAATGGCGATGGTGGAGCGGCGGCGGAGGAAGCCGTGTACCGCCTCAACCCGCTCTCCTGGCTCCTGGTCGAAGGTGTGGAATCCGAGGACCACACCTACCAGAAGTACTTCGTGCTCGGCACCTGCTCACGGCACTGTCTTGAGGCAGGCCTGTCTCTGGCTCAATGGTTCAAGAAAGATCATCAGCTGGCCACACCGTCGCCGTCGCCGTCGCCGTCGCCATTTGAGGATTTACACGGTGTGCCTCTCTTGCATGAGAGCACCAAGCTTTTCGACGAAGAACTCGATGGGATTGTGGAAGAAAGCGCCAAGGCGCACGACAGTCTAGCCATCGGGACAATAATACGGGCGTGCAGCGACGTTTTCAGTGGCCTTCACTCGCTGACTTATTGCTGTGGTAGCCATGGAAACGTCAGTGCGAGCGCGATCATCAAGGCGTTCCCTAACATCAAATGCACTGTGCTGAACCTCCCAAGGGTCGTTGAGATGACGGCAGCACCAGCTGATGATGCTCTTATTAGCTCTGTCACGGGTGATTTGTTCCACACCATCCCACCTGCTCAAGCCGTGATGCTCAAGGTATGAGTTGGCATTTTGGCAACAAAAAAAAAGTAGGGCACATTATCATCTTTCACATGCATGCATGTTTCCTTACAATAAAGAAAATAAAAGAAGAATTTATTTCTGGTTTGTGGCATACAGATAGACTCATCTCTTCTGCATATATATACAAATTGACCATTTATTGTTGTAGCTAGCCTTTCTATAACACCACTATTGCTTCACTATAACTTTTTCAAGGGTCTACGACTATGTCATTCTGTTATGTAGCTTGTACTGCACTTTTGGAGCGATGAGGATTGTGTCAAGATCCTGGAGCAGTGCAGGAAGGCAATTCCTTGTAGAGAAGAAGGAGGGAAAGTGATCATCATAGAAATACTTCTTGGGCCTTATATGGGGCCAATAATGTACGAAGCCCAGCTCCTGATGGACATGCTCATGATGGTGAATACCAGAGGCAGGCAGCGTACTGAAAATGACTGGCGCCAGATCTTTACCAAAGCTGGTTTCTCTGATTATAAAGTTGTTAAGAAAGTAGGAGCTCGTGGTGTCATCGAAGTCTACCCATAATCCTGCACACCTCTAAATAAATATATACATCAATAATATGCAAATAAATGTGTGGTTCAGTAGTATTTGCTGGACGATGTGATGAGAGGATAATGTAAAATAAATGGAGAGTCTCATATGGGTGTAGAGCTGATGAGCTGTAAGTTCAGCTTATTAATTCGAGATCCAGCTTATTAATTCGAGATCCAAGATGATTCTTTTTTTATATGCACTGGAGCACTCTTTGTGCTTTCCAATGTGATATGTTGATTTGGATGTATTTGGCACCCCTATTAAGAACATACTTGATGCGTGTTGCTTATTCTTGATGTGTATGTCATGTACAAACACAACATGTATGCAACGTATTTACCATGCTATAATATTGTATACTCCCTCCATATTGAAAAAGCTGACGTTTCAGACAGTGACACGGTCTCCAAAACATCACTTTGACCACTTGTTTCTTTAAAAATATTTATTGGAAAGTGATATATGTATACTTTTATGAAAGTACTTTTCAAGACAAATTTATTTATATGATTTTTACATCTCTAGACTTAATAATTTAAAAGTTATTTATGATTTATATTCCCAATGTTTGACCCAAATCTTGTCCAAAACGTCAGCTTTTTCAATATGGAGGGAGTAGCACTGTAGGCAAACGGGTGAGAACACAAGGTTGATATCTGCCCTGGGTGATGAGTGCTTGTCAATTGACTCATGTGTCATTACTACAGAAAATATTACCGTGGCGGGCGAAAATGTTTAACCGTGGCGGACATCACAACCGCCACGTTAATGTTTTCTATTTATTAATACATATATTTTTCTATTTATTAATATATGCACATATATATACAATTGCAATTTTAATTTTTTTAATTATCAATAAGTATTTTCACACGACATATTTTCATCACAACCATCGGGTCATTTTTTAATTATCAAATAACTAAAATATTGGTTTTTGAAAGAATAAGTATTTTCATCATCATTTTAACGTTAATTTTTTCGTTTTTTATCAGTTTTTATTATCCTGATGCGCGACAGAAATGCACCATCAAATACGAATTTCATTCTGAACTTACAAAAAATAAGAAAATATAGTATTTGGTTTTTAAAATTTGTTTTCATTTTCACGCCCCAAACATAAATTAAATTTGTACATATAGAAAATACTAAAACACGACATAAATTGTTTGAGTCATAATTATTACATAATATTTCAAATATATATTATTAAACATCACTATATTAAGCGACAACAACAGTGAATGCCTTCTTAAGGTATGTTCCTTAATTATGATCGCGTCGTAACCATGGATTGTCTTTATTATTTAGCACGATGCTTGGGTCCTTATTCACTGTAAACGATGGAATTCGTTCATCCTTTTCATAATCCTCTGATAGGTCTGACTTGTTGGCGCTTTGACTCATTGATTGAGCTGTCATTTCTCACTTTTTTTTTGGTTTTGTAGACATATCCTTGACATGGAACATCTGATTCACATCCTTGGCAAGGACAAATGATTCATCTAAAGTATCCTATATTATTCAGATCCACTGTTGTCATCTGATACTCATTGTCGACCATTACCCCGTATGTGGTCACTTTGACACATTAACACCGAAATAAAGGGACCTTCAAAGCAGGTCCATAGTCCAGTTCCCATATGTCCTCTATGCGGCCATAATATGTTTGCATATTCCCATTCAGGGTCTGTGGCATCTATGCGAAATCACTATTTTGGTTGGTGCTCCTTTTATCTTGGGCCATTGTGTAAAATGTATTTTGGTTTATCTCCTACCTTTTGCAAGTGAGAATATGCCACGATGGTTCCCTAGCCAACAAATACAGTTGCTCATCAAGACTATCGTCACCTTGACATTCTTTTCGCAACCAACCGCTGAATGTTTTCATGTGCTGATGTGTAATCCAAGCTTCAAATTTCCATGCAAACTCGGATCTTAGGATTTCCTTATGTGCCTCGATATACAGAGCCACCAAGGAAGAGTTTTGCAGAACTGTGTAGTGTGTTTTATTGAAATAGTCATCCTCTATATCGATATTTGTTTTCTCCCGTAGTGTTCCCTTCCCACTTAGTCTCCCTTTGTATCGCGATTCAGGAGCACCAATCAGGTCAAGGTTGGGAATGAAGTCAACACAGAACCCAATGACCTCCTCTGTTCCGTAGTGCTTTGCAATGCTTCCTTCTGGCCGAGCACGATTGTGTACATATTTCTTTAGGACTCCTGTGAACCTTTCAAAGGGGAATATGTTGTATAGGAACACAGGACCTAGAATACTAATCTCCTTGACCAGATGAACAAGGAGGTGAGTAATGATATTAAAGAAGGATGAGGGAAACACCAACTCAAAGATGATAAGACACAGAACCACATCATTCTATAGGTTTGCTAGATCCACTGGATTGATTGCCTTCTAAGATATTGCATTGAGGAATGCACGTAACTTCGTGGTGGCTAAACGTACATTTGAAGGTAGAATTCCTCTTAATGCAAATGGAAGTAATTGTGTCATAAGCACGTGACAGTCATGGGACTTTAAGTTTAGAAATTTCTTCTCTGCCGCGTTTATTATACCCTTTATATTCGAGGAGAATCCAAATAGAATCTTGATGCTATTTTGACATTCAAACATGCTTTCCTTGTCTTGTTTGACCTCTCCTAGCTTGATAGTGGTTACCCGGAAGGGTGCAAAAGGGGCTTGACGAGAAGGGTATAGGACAACCTCTGGTCTCATGTGTATAGTCGGGAAGGAATGTGTCATCGAAAAGGGGTTCCTATATCTGCTTGCCGATTGGAAACCTAGTGGCCACTGTCCTGTTAGGGGAACCTTCAAAAGACTTTATAGTATACCCTGCCGCACTTCCTAGGTAGAGGTGATATGGGCTTTGCAAACCCTGGCACATGAGGATCACGGCTTATGTGTAAAGATGTACAACCTCTGCAGAGTGTTTAAAACTGTTATAGTAGTCATGCTCACGGTCACGAGCGGCTTGAAAAACTCAAAGGCTAACTTGATGAATGGGAATGATCGCTGTAATGTACAAGCTCTTGTTAGTTAGTTTCATTGTTATTTGTGGTCATACAATAGTAGCATTCACTACTGGAAACTTGAAATTCCCTGACGGTGCACTACCGTCAGGGAAAATAAAAATATTGTCATGAAAATGTGCGTATTGTCATAACAAATAAAAATATCGCTTTGAATTTTTTTATGATGCACTTAGCGTCAGGGAAAATAACAATATCGTTAGGGCTAGCTCGACAGGGTAATTCCAGTTTTCACTGACGTTGGTCAAGGAATTTCAAGTTTCCAGTAGTGATTATATATATATATAATATAGGGTAATTATTTCATACTCCTAGGGAGTAGTTACTACCATGTGTATATCTCTTGATTTATGGAGTTTATGACCCGACGAAGTGTACGTAGACAAAGTATATGATCATACTAGACATTCTATAGTGTCATATATGTCAAGTATGCAAGCATACATAGAGTATATAGTCATACTTATTTTATATACTACTGTAGTGGTATTTTAGTAATATAATAAAAAATATATGCTTTTTTGAAATTTTTTGCGTGAGTAAGATTTAGAATATCTTAAAATAAGTATATAAACATACTCAAACTGATAAATTAGTATATACACATATGCAACATAGTTTATTGAAGATGAGAGTAGCTACTCCCGGGAGTTTAGAAAACTCACCTTAATATATATATATATATATATATATATATTCGAAAAATAAAACGAATTGAACGGAAAAGAAACTATAAAAGAAAAAGAAAAGAAGAGAAAAAGGAAAAAAAGACATTTAGTGTCGGTTGGTTAGACGGGCATAGGTTGAAGGCCCCTTTAGTCTATGTCCCCAATCATTCCTGTCTTCCTAGCTCAGTACTAAAGATTGGACCTTTAGTCCCGGATTCACAGTCCCGATTTAAAAACCGGGACATGAGGGGTTTCTCAACCGGGACTGCAGCCCGATTATGTACTACTGATATCTTGTCACCTATGTGTGATTATGCATTGCATAGTATGATGCTAGTGCTCTATCATAATGACCATGATATGTAATTTGACTAACGGTATATATGCAACAACCTTGACTAATGGTATATGCAACAAACACTTAAAAGATGCTTTTTAGCAACATGAATTGAAGGGTGTGGATCATTTTCCTTTTACCTTATGTCTCTACGCTCTTCCTAATAAGGACTTAACTATAAGTGGATTCCCCCTAAGACTTACAATACAACCATGAGTGTTATATGCCTTAGGCTTTAGCTCAGTATGAGGATATTTCTAGCTTGTTAATGGTTAGCGAAAGGCACAAATGGGGTTTGTGGATCTGGATATAGTGCGACCTCTGTTCTTATGTGTATAGCCTGCGCAAAATGTCCCATTTGAAAGGGGAGCCCTGTATCCCCTTGCCATATATGGAAACCATGCAGCTATTAATTTGTTAGATGAACCTTTGACAAACTTCATAATTAATCTTGTCAGCCTTCTTTGGGAGTGGGTCAATAAGTTGTTTACCTCGAGCGAAAGGCTAAAACACGGCTCATGGGTAAAGATGTATAACCTCTACAAATTGTTAAAAACTGTTATATCAGTCATGTTTACGGACGAGAGTGACTTGGGCTCCTATCTGAATAGAGATTCTCATAAGATGATGTTAACTATGATTACTTGCTATACATTATTCATATTTACACAATCATATGGTTATTTGGTCTTGTGCTAAATTTGTTTCTTGATAAAAATCCTAGATGGTCAATAGAGGTTGAATGTAGTGAGTTTTCTTATGAGTTTTAGGCATATGTACCCTAGTCAACTGCCTCTGTGAAGATGGAGCATGAAGAGAAGATTAATAACATTTCCGCTCAACTTTGATGTAAGTGTTAATCATTGCTATGTTTTCGGTATATATATAGCGTCGTTGTATTTGATACCTTTTCTCTCTAATCTCGTATGTATGGACTCACTGGACACACATATGACGAGCCTGGTTTTGTCGTTAAAACTAGTTGTTACAATGTCCGCAAGTGTCAGTCCAAGTCTAACGTTCATTCTTCACCACTCCCATCAGTCCATCAGTATGACACGTGTCAACTTGACCCCTTCTCCATGTCCGTCGACCATCTCTTTGCTCCTCATCTACACACCAACACAGGCACACAGCTAAGAGGGCACTCACGCAATGGTTAATCTCCAGACTCAACCAATGCCGATCATCTTTAGACAATCACGCACCACAACTCGACACACAAGAGCACATATCCTTATGTTCACAATTTCTTCCTCTATTATAAATTTATATATATATATATATATGATGTTTTGGTTTTTCTAGATATATAGTTTTTGGATTTAGATGTACACCATGTCTAGATACGTAACAAAAAACAATATATATGGAAAAGCTAAACCCTCATATAACCTGAAACAGAGGGAGTTTGTAATCTTATCCATTCAGATTTGACAAAATGGATAGCTCACAGTCATCTCGGTATTCGTAGTAGTAATACCTGTTGGTTTTGCACAAGAGGACAACAGCACCTCGTGTCACTTGAACACATCTTGCGTGAGAATAATGTGAGAAAGCGAGAATACAACTTGCATGAGGATGCGACATGTCACTCTCGTGCTACGCTGATCAATCATGGGAGAAATCATTACTCCTCCTTTTCACCGTGATCAGAGAAAGAGATGAGTCGGATGTTGTTTTGCTTAGCCTAGCCGTACAAACAGTAGAGGCAGACATTCATAAGAAAGACTTGAGATGTCCTTAGTCTTTTGTGTATCTTCAGGTTACGATCAGAAAGCAATCATATGATATTAAGCAATCATATGATTCATATCGATACTACCTTTTTTCCATCGACAAGCAAGCACGAACAATGACATGGCTAATAGTCTATCCAATGTGATTATTTTATAAATGTACGTACCACCTTGATGACATTGCACCAAACATTATTGTCCTCATGCCGATAGCAATTTTCCTGAAGCAGATGCCGGTTCTGCACAATCTTGTACTCCCCTCCTCATGAGCCCTTGATTCAGTTATGGCCTATTTCGTTTCGTTGGCCTTATGTTTTCCATAAATAATGTTAGGCAAAGTGTGTCTCCCTCAAAAAAACATAGTGAATAGAACGGTTAGAGTATGTCATATGGTCCTATTGGACTTGGCCTTCCAGTATAACCTGTTAGGGTTAATTAGAGATAATGGTTGTTTCCTTAGGGGTTGAGTAAGTCTTTCTTGTCAGTCAAGTAAACCTCTGTATATAAGGAGAGGAGATGTATCAATCTAATCAAGCAAAAATTAAGAAGGAAAACTCTTCACTCTTGCCTGGACATGGCCAAAGGCCCCGCGACCGACCCTTCTTGTCAATCTACAAGGAATAGTTCTTTACATGACAATCACTTTGGTCATAAATAGTCAAAAATATGTCGCGGTCAACTTACTATGACGATCGGAAAATCCGTCATGTATCTCACGTCATACATTTGCTGGACCAACTGAAGCCGTCACTAATTGTCATTTTATTTCGTCATAGAATAATCGACAAAGTTTGAACGAAAAAATCCAAAAAATTAGGATTTTTTTTAAAAAAAATCAAGGGAGGGGCCTCAAGCAAAAATTAAGAAGGAAAACCCTTCACTCTTGCCTGGCCATGGCCAAAGGCCCCGCGACCGACCCTTCTTGTCAATCTACAAGGAATAGTGCTTTACATGACAATCACTTTGATCATAAATAGTCAAAAATATGTCGCGGTTAACTTACTATGACGATCGGAAAATCCGTCATGCATCTCACGTCATACATTTGCTGGACCAACTGAAGCCGTCACTAATTATCATTTTATTTTGTCATAGAATAATCGACAAAGTATGAACGAAAAAAATCCAAAAAATTAGGAATTTTTTTAAAAAAAATCAAGGGAGGGGCCTCACCAGCTAGCTACACTACCATCTACTCTTATAGTATTTTTTCGTGATTTTTTCGCACTTTGCGTCAATCAAGATTTGAACCGGCGACCTCTTGCACATGCGCGTGTAACTTCCACTACCACTCCACTCATTTGTCATTTGTGTCTATATTCCATTTCAATTCCCCTCATATTATACTAAACCATGTGTAAATTGCTTGTTTGATACTCTAAATAAATTCAAATAAAAAAGTTATCAACTACAAAGTTTCATAGCTTTTCGAGTTCTACACTTTTTGTTTAGGAAGTTTCTCCATTTGAGGTTATTTACAGAATTTGAATTTCAAATTTGAGAAATTTCAAACGTAATTTTCATTGACAAGATGGTTTCAAATTAAAAATTTATCAACTACAAAGTTTCATAACTTTTTTAGATTTATGAATTCTATTTTGGCTATTTTCCATTTGAGGTATTTTAAAAATTCTGAATTTCAAAATTTTTAATTCTAAATGCAGTTTTGCATGACAATATTATTTCAAATTAAAAAGTTGTTAACTACAAAGTTTCATAACTTTTTAGCTCTACAACTTCTATTTTGGTTTTTTCTCCATCCGAGGTCTTTTAAAAAATTCCAATTTTAATTTTTTAAAATTCGGATGCAGTTTTGCATGACAAGATGACTTCAAATTAAAAGGTTATCAACTACAAACTTTCATAACTTCTCGAGATATACAAAGTTTATTTTAGTTATTTGACCATTTGTACATCCGACATTGCAGTTCTAATATTATTCACAAAACTTATATATCATTCTTGTAGTTTCAAACTACCAAAGATACGTAAGATTTGTGAACAAATTTATTTTTATTTTGTCAAATTATTGTTTGACACTCGGAAAAGAGCTTCTTTGTCGAGTGCTTAAAAAAACACTCTGCAAATCAATCGACATTCGACAACGTAGTGATGTTGAATGCTTCATCTGTGACCAAATCAAGACTTTTGTCATAGATTGACAAAAACCAAACTAGTCGTCATAGATTTATCACCCTTCCAATAAACCGTCATGGACAATAAACTTTTATGATTATTTACTAGAACGTCACCAATAAACTTTTATGCACCCTCGCAACCCTAGCTGCCGCAACATCAGCTGTGAACAAACTAGTACCTGCCGGTATTGTAGCCACAGGTACTGTAGCATAGTATCCGTGGGTACTGTAGCATAGTAGTCGCTGCCGCTCCCTCAACTCTCTCCCTCTCAACCCTGGCAGCCTCATAACATCTGGTATCGGAGATATCATGTTCTCTTCATTCCACCGTTGTGCCTCCGCTCACTACTGCGTTGCCACCACCACTGCATTGGTGGCTTCCACCTTCTCGCTGCCGTCTGCCTCACCTATGTCATCGGATCAAATGACTGCCACCATTACAGAGCTGGCCCGTTTTGTGTCCGCCATCCAGTTGTATCTCGACGCCATTTCATCGCCAGCTGTCCGGTCGCACCTGCCTACGACCTTGGTTTCCCTGCCAGTTATGGCACGACGGTTCTTCCGTTTCAGGACGTCTCTACCCTGGTGTTGCTGCTTTAGGTTGCAGTGACTGCCCCAGTGTTGATCCATCAGCTGCTGATGTCGTCCTCGCCATCGCCGATTTCGTCCTATGCACTGGCGCCAACGATAGCTTTCTCCATGCCAGATTCCGCTACGGATCTGTCCCACCTTGCATCGCCTGCTTCAAGTTGATCCTTCATATGGCATGACCAATGCACCATCTTCAAACAGCGGTAGCATGTCATCCCTGTAGATCGACTAGCTACAGTAGCAACCTTGCAGCAGATTGGGAAGAGGAAGAAGATCGCGCCAGATAGTGCCTGCCTGTTGTCGGCGATCATGCAACTGTAGCTGCTGCACACGACCTCCTAGCACATTGATAGGTGCAGGAGATGCATGATCTACAGGTCATTCAACCATACACTCCTTCGCAACTCCTCCAAGTTGTGCTTCGCCGTGCGGAGGACCTCAATCTCATCTGCTGCGTCGGGGGATCTTGGGTGTGCGGATCTCCCGATGGGTGGCGAACTTCATGTCTGCGGCAGTGGCGGTTGGGGTGGCGCACCCCTCTTTACCCTTCTCAAATGGCAGCCCTCCACTCTTCTCTCTGCAGTGCAGACCAGTGGCCGTCTGGCAGGGAGCAGGCATGGTGTCACCAGCGGGAGCATACCACATAGCACCTCCGCATTTTGTCATCGATCGCCGCGAGGGCGCCTTCGCTGTTCGCTGTTGCGACCATTTTCAGGTGGCCATACACATGCACCTCTTCCATCTAGATGGTCTCCATGGGATCCTGGTGGCTGCACACGTGCAGATCCAGCGTGCGGATGGTGTGCACCTTATGTTCAGGAGTCAAAAATAAAGAGTCTCGTTCCATTTCATGTTGAGAATAATAAAACAAGCCGAGATGTAAAATGTTTGGTGTTAGGTTGGTGTCGAATCGAGGCATCGTTATAAGTTCATTAGGTTACAGCTCGAGGACGAGCTACATGTCCAAGTGGTGTGTAGTGTTAGAGTATGTCATAGGCCTATTGGGCTTGGTCTGACCGTAATAACCCGTTAGTGTTAATTAGAGATAAGGGTCGCTTCTTCGGGGGTTAAGTAAGCCTTGCTTATAAATCAACTAAACCTCTCTATATAAGGTGAAGAGATGTATCAACTAATCAAGCAAGAATTAAGAAGGAAAACTCTTCCCTCCTACTCGGCCGTGAGCAAAGGCCCCGTGGCCGGCCCTTCTTGCGCCCTCACAACTCTAGCTGCCGCAACATTAGCTGTGAACAGTACCCATGGGTAGGTAGTCATGGGTACTTTAGCATAGTAGCGGCTGCCACTCTTCATTTCTCGGCCAAAAACAGTTTCACTCATGAAGCTATTTTATTTCTCTCTCACAAAAGCATAAGCCGAAGAGGAAGCTAAAAATTTAGGTTTTTACAGCTTACACCCTCATTTCTCTCTCTCAGTCATGCATAAAGGTGTTGGTGAAGCTGTTTTGCCAACCATTTTTTTTCTAAAACAACTCAGCTTCACCTAGGAAGTTGCTCATGAAGCTATTTTTCTGAGAAAAACATCTTCAGTAGTGAAACTGAGCTGTAGCAAACAGCGCCTATATCTACAAAAGCCAGAACCACTTACAATTCGGAACTGAAGAAGTAACTAAATGCAAAATTTGAAATGTTTAAGACAACAAAAGTGTATTGTGTTTATACGGAGGAAAAGATGGACCTATAAATTGTCTGTTCCACTCTGATAAGACAACACCGATGATTGCAACACCCTACTTGCATTGCGAGAGCCACCGTACTAAGTTTGGTTATTGTATTGTTGGAACTAATTTCGTGCACTCTTTAGTCTGATGGCTTCACATTACTATGTTCTAATTTATTATTACTATATGTTATATAATATCTCTTATTAGACAGGTGCCTGCTGGTTTGATCACTCTACTCCCCCTATATATATCAGTGCATCTCCTTGGCACTTGGCTCTGCAGGCAGCAGGCCGGCCTCTCAGCACAATCTTCTCGATCAGCTTATCTTGGCTTGGTGTTAGCATGTCAGAAACACAAGGCGAGAGTGACAAGGCCCCTACTAGAAACCATGAAAAATCCAAATCTCCACCTCCACCTCCACTTCCGCCACTACCACCACCACCTCCACCTATGCGTACTCCACTTCAGCTGCCCAAATATAAACGTCCGGTTGGAAAACCTAACCAGCAGCAGCAGGTGGCTGCGGCAATATATTTCCAAATTCCATCGAAAAGGAGCAGTACCGTCACCATCGATAGGATCTCTGCGGGAGTGACGAGCGACCCGTTTTTTGTGGGCTTCAACAGCCCGACTGCCGTGGCCATTGGCCCCTACTACCATGGCTCGCCGCGACTCTCGGAGATGGAGGCGGCCAAGTGCAAGGCCCTGGACGACTTCTGTCGGATGGCAGGGGAACTCCCAAAGGAGGCGGTCTACGAGAAGATCCTCCCACTGGCTGATGGGATCCGCAGTTGCTACGTCAACGGTGGTGATGGGAAGCTAGAAGGCATGGAAAATGATCATCTGGCCAAGATGATGTCGCTTGACGGCTGCTTCCTGCTGCAGTTCATTGACAAGGTCGTCCCCCTGTGGCCTGACAGTAGTGATGAGCCGAAGTGGAGTGGCGACGACCTTGTGAACACGCGCTTGGGCGCCATCGCGAGGGACGTCCTGCTGATGGAGAACCAGATCCCCTGGGTCGTTCTCGAAGCCCTCATGGACCTGGGCAAGGTCGACAGCAAGAAGCTCGTCCCCATGTTCCTGGATGGCATGGCTACCGCCTTCGCCGTCGGCGGTCGTCACACTAGCACTGCTTGCAAGAAGAAATGGTGGTGGAGCTGGAGGAGGGAGGCAGAAGCCCAAGAGGTGGCAGACGAGGAAGGAGGAAGGGATAATGTGCCAGTGCCGGCGCTGGCGGTGGAGGAGGAGCAGCAGCAGAAGAAGGCAGAGGCCCAAGAGTTGGACGAGGAAGGAGGAAGGGATAATGTGCCGGTGCCGGCGCCGGCGGAGGAGCAGAGGGTGGACGAGGAAGCGGGAAGGGATGTTGTGCCGCCGATGCCGACGTTGGCGGCGGCGGAGGAGCTGCAGCAGAGGAAGGCAGAAGACCAAGAGGTGGACTTGGAAGGAGGAAGGGATAATGTGCCGGTGCCGGTGCCGGCACCAGCGGAGGAGCAGAGGGTGGATGAGGAAGGAGGAAGGGATAATGTGTCGGTGCCGGCGCCGTCGCCGCACCATCTCCTTGACCTCTTCCATCGCCACCAGCTGGGCAAGGTTCGTAGCCAAGAGGCTTACCTCTACATACTCCCTTCCTTGAGCAGCACCGCGGTGGAGCTCGCAGAGATGGGCGTCAAGCTTACTGCTAGCAAGACCAACAAATTCGGGGACATGGAGATGAAGAAACACCTTTGGTGGCTGCTAGGCCTCTTCGGCGAGCTCTCGCTGGCGCCGCTGGTCCTCAACAGCCTGACCGCATGCTGGCTCCTCAACATCGTAGCATACGAGGCCTTCCTCGGCGTGACGCAGGCCGATAACTTCGCCGTCAGCTCCTACGTCTTCTTAGTCGCGCACCTGGTGAACCGGGAGGAAGACGTGCAGGATCTGCGCGCCAGGGGCATCATCAGTAGCGCCATGTCCGACAGGGAAACGCTCCGGTTCTTCAAGTCTGCTGCCCCAAGCCTGCACGTCGGCGACCGCTATATCCAAATCTCCCAGCGGATCCAAGAGTACAAGCAGGAGAGGTGGATATGGATCGCCGTCCACCGCTTCTTATACAACAACATGAAGATTATCATTGGCGAGCTCTCGGTTGCTGGCGTGCTCGTGGGACTCTTCAAAACAATCCTCTCTGTCAAGCAGCCCCACGTCCGTCAGTAATATTTATTTATTTATATCCAAAAAATACACTTAGGGCGCATCCTCGTTGAGAAGCTTGCCAAGCTTGAAGATGACGCTGCCCATGGCCCCCGGCCCGTTACTTGCTTGGTAATTGGTACATGTGGTGTGGTGTGGAGTGTTGTGTGTAACGCTAGATGGAAATGAAGGTGCAATGGCAAGCGCTAGTGAGCAGTGGCATCTTTTAGCAGATGAATTATGTTGGGGATCAGTCCTCGAACAATTCGGGTTGAAAACAGAGGTCCTTCGGTCCTAACCGAATGCCCTCTAGCCTATGAAAATAAGTGCAACTGTAATCAAGATTTCATTTACTGTTCTCCACCGCACCTCTATATGGGGCCTTCCTCCCTCTTTTATAGCGCACTGTTCACAATCTTTACTCTCCCTTACATTCATGCCCCTACATAGTACAAGAATATTCCTAGAATATTCCCCTAACTATGGGTAGATCATGGAGGGTACTTTGGGCTTCCTTCCTCATTCCTCAACTATGCTTGTTGGGCCTCGGGCTCTGCCCTAATGAAGGCCCATTGCCTTATGGGTGTGCATCACGACCCATAGGACGTTGCCTAGCTGTAGTCTTGTCTGGTAGAGAGGTCTTCGCGCACCTTCGCCATCCAGAGAACCTCCGCCTTCTTGTCTGATCTCCGTCTTCTAGAGGACCTCCGTCTCCAGGAGGACCTTCGTCTTCTGGAAGACCTCCGTTTTCGAGAGAAACTTCATCTTCTGGAGGACCTCCGCCTCCGGGAAGACCTTCGTCTTTTGGAAGACCTCCGCATACAAAAAACTTTGTCTTTGGAGGACCTCCACCTCTGGAAAGACCTTCGTCTTCTGGAAGACCTCCGCTTTAGGGAGAAACTTCATCTTCTGGAAGATCTCTGCCTTTGGGAAGACCTCCGTCTTCTGGAAGATCTCTGCTTCTCGGAGAAACTTTGTCTTCTGGAGGACCTCCGCCCTTCGGAGGTCTACAGGAGAAAGTCACTGGATCATCCCTAAAAGTTTCACAACACATAATGCTCCTTGTTAGTTAGAATCTTTGCCCTAAAAGTTTCACAACACATAATGCTCCTTGTTAGTCAGAATCTTCGCGACCTCATTTGCAGTACCCCAACAAATTACTGATCCTGCCTGCTGCTCTCAGTCCAAGATTTAGGGTGTGTTTAGACTTCTTCACGCGGTGTCTGCACCACAAACTCCACAACAGAGAAGCTCTAAAAAATAGAGTTTGCGGAGCGCCTTCTTGATGTTCTCATAATTTCAACTTTTTCCCTCAAATAGAGTCCGTGGAGCTAAACCTATTTAGCTAAAAAACATAGAACAAAGCTAAATAAACGTAGCCCAAACACGTGTGGCTGTGTATCCTTGAGTGGGATGATTTACGGGGCACAACGGCTGATGTATATCTTTCTCGGATGCAGTGCAGTGCAGGTACCTCGTCAGGAAGATGGCTGAGGATCCAGCAACTAAAGTCCTGTTCGCATGAGCTACTGTACTGGCTTTGTTTTTTCTCTCATGAAAATCAGTCATACGAATCAGCCGAACCAGCTTGTTGCACAACCGGCTAGTGAGCAGCTGTGTGCTCCTGCCGGTTAGTTACTGAGCCGGCCTGCTGCTGCCCTGTGTGCCTGGGTCCGGCCATGCGGCCAACAAGTGTGTTCGATCATATCGTCGTCCTTGTGTTTTGATAAATCACAGCGCGTCACTGCATGCCCCCCAGCTGACAGGCGCCCATATCCATGATCAGATGGTGGCTTTGCCAGATGGTGAAAAATGTATCCATATGGGCAACGTTACCACGAGTCGGTGAGTGCATCTTAACAAGCATGGAAGGCAAGAGGTCCTCGAAAGACATGATTGGTGGAGCCATGATTCCTCTGCATGCAGTCGCCATGAATTATTGTTAGCTACCAGCCAACAACCAGGGCACAGGGAAGCCATGTTAACCGAGTCAGTCGTCGTCTCCTCAGTGTATGGCTTGTAGCTAGCTAAAATTTCAAAGCTTATCTTTAGATGGCTAAAAGTTCTTCTAGCTAAACTTTAGCCACATGTTTGGATTCTCTAGCTAATTAATAGACTAAGCTAAAGTGTAGCTGAGTTTAGGTAATGTTTGGATCCACCCAACTAAATATTGGCAGCTAAAATTTAAAAACTAAACTTTAACCAGCTAAATGTTCACCTAGCTAAACTTTAGCTTAGGTGTTTTGGATGGTCTAGCTGTAGACTCGTCTAAACTTTAGCTAGGTTGAAACAACTAAACTTGTGTTTATCTTTTAGCTAGACTGTTTGGATCACTAGCAGAAGCAGCTAAATAGAGTCGGCTGAAGTTTAGTTGGTGAATCCAAATAGGCCCCCAACTACATTGAAACAACTAAACTCTCAGCTAAACTTTGACTACTCTTTTAGCAAGCCCATTTGGATTAGTTGTACTCTCTCCGTCCCAAAATAAATATAATTGTAGGACTAGACACAGTTACCAATACAATAATAAAATTACCAAAATAACCCTATAAAGGTGCAATCATTATGCTTTTAAAAACAAAAAAAGATTAAAAAAATAAATAGAGTTCTCTTGTCTTATATGTAGAATTGCATTTATTTTAGGATAAATTTTGAACTTTAGAATTATATTTATTTTGGCACGGAGGGAGTTAGCCAACTAAAGTTTAGTTGATGAATGTGAACAGGCGAGGCCCTTAGTTACTATCCTGGTCTTGTGCCACATGAGAGAGGGAGGCTGCAAGTAATTTATGTTGCTCTCAGCGTTCACACCTGCTGCAACCTTGTCTACCATACAGTACAGCCTCCTATCCTTCCATGTGCGCCACTGCTACTGCCTCTCTGGCTGCAACTTAACTTGAGGGCCGGTAAACTAGAGTGGTTACAAAAGTTCCAAATTATATCTTGACCATAAAATAAAATTTTGATTCATAAACCTAGCATGATATGAGCTACAACAAGACCCTCAACAATGTAGTCTAAGGGCGGTCCAACTAAATACATATTCACTACTGGAAACTTGAAATTCCCTCACGGTGCACTACCGTCAGGGAAAATAAAAATATCGTTATGAAAATGTACGTATTGTCATAAAAAGTAAAAATATCACTATGAAATTTCTTACGGTGTACTTACCGTCAGGGAAAATAAAAATACCGTCAGGCCTAGCTCGACAGGGTAATTCCAGTTTTCACTGACGTTGGTCAGGGAATTTCAAGTTTCCAGTAGTGATTGAAGATATACAGAGGTGTCATGCTCATGCAAATAAAAAATTATAGATATGGATGAAAATATATAGATCAAGAATGTATAAGTTTATCATATAGTTAGATAGAGAACAAAATATGCCTAGTATCCAAAATGAACAAAAAGGAAAAACATATAATTTAGTATAGGTAAACAAAAATACAGGTGGTTGAGCAACTCGGGATGGAAAGGTTTGAGCTAATGAGGCCACGTTCAGTTCGCGAAATCACCCAAAATATTTTGCATAGTACCCGTCTTTACACTCATGCATGGAGCATTAAATGTAGGTAAAAAAAATAACTAATTGTACTTTTGGTCTGCTCATGTCGAGACGAATCTTTTGAGTCTAGTTAGTCCATGTTTGGACAAAGTTTGTCAAATAACAACGAAAGTGCTACAGTAACTTTTCGCCGCATATTTCGCGAACTGAACAAGGCCTGAGTTACAATACCAATGCAGTAAGGGCAAAGACGACAAGTGTCATTACTGCCAACAAAATTTGTTATTACATTGTCTCAGCAGTGGGCGCCCCCAGCATTAATCACGATCCAGAACGCGTGAATGGTCCATGCCTCCCTCCACACAGAGCGCGCTCGTGCTAGCAAGCAACCAGGGGGCCGGGAGACCTCGGGAGTCGGGAGTCAAGTCGTGGTCGTTGCCTCTTCACTCGTCAGCCAACCCTTTTTGCTCCGCGCGATCGAGCTAGGACTAGGAGCAATCCTGGCGCACACGCCTCTCATCACTGCTAGTTTTATGTCACAGTTTCCAAGACCTCCATGTTTTGACAACAGTGCACAGGAGTTTCATCCTCATGAAACCATCTCTACTCCCATGAAACTCTCACCATCTTTCTCTTCATTAATACAGTGCCGTATAAGTGTATTTAATGTCCACGAAACTCTATGAAACTCTCATTGAGATTGACCTTATCTTGATCCAAAGGGCATTCCAGATGCAACAAGCGTTTAGATGGAATGAAGTTTGAGTGATTTATTATACAATATAATCGATCTAAGGGCCTGTTTGGCTGCTTTGTGATTTTTTACATCTGTAAATGGCGGTTTCCATTTGTAATTTTCGGTGCACAGTAATACTATTGTGTTTTTTCACTCCACTGAAATGGTGTTTCATGGAAAGTTTATCCCCCACTTGTTAGTAGCCATGGCAGACGCGACGCCATCCTGCACTGTTGTTGGCACTACGCAGCACTTCGCACTACCTGTTGAGACCAACACTAGAACCTGCTGTGTCCCAGCCCCTGCGGGCACACGCACACGCGAGGGGACCACGACGGCTGGTGGCGGCCGCCACATCAGGCCCTGCCCGTGATGGAGTCGTGCATGGGAGAGGGTCTCGTTGGCGACGACGGTTGCGCCTCGACCTGAGCCCGGGGGGTTGTGCATGCGAGGGTCCGTGCCTGGCGGCCAGCGGCTGCGGTTATGCCTAGCCCTACCCTCGACGGAGTCGCGCATGCGAGGGCCACCGGGCGCTTGGCCAGATCCGCACGATGGAGATGGACGGTGGAACGTGGGGCTACGGGAGCATGCCCGATAAATACCGTTTTTATCCATAGCAGAGGAGGTATGTTTTCTTTTACACAGGTTTTGATCTAATCCGATTGTAAAATTAGTGTTACAGGTGTTTTAGACTAAGGTGGCTAGCAGATGTGGTGTATTCTTATCCATTAGGTCCGTTTGGAACCGGTACAGAAATTTATCGGGGCCCAATTCAATTTCACAAGAAAACACAGGAGATGAAACAGACGTCAACGTATTTTTATTAGATGTCGTGTTTTTTTTTTTCTGGAAACACTAATATTGGCTGTGGTGTTGATTCAGTACGTCGTACCTGCATGCAGAGTCTTGCTCAATAATTCAGCCATGAATAGCGGACTACGACATGCTGCTGCTGCTGCTGCGACATACAGTGTGTATGTCCTTGCATGCATCGGCCAACAACTTGACTTTGCTTGTCGAGACCGACGACTGGTGAAGAGGACATGCACGTACCATCGCCTATCGCCTACGATCCAAAACCTCGCTATTACTCTTGGACGAAGATGACTTGACTCCTCCACCCCACGATTCTGATAATATATATTTTTGGATACAAGAGGGATGATGGACGCAGCAACATATACTTATATTGCTGCTGCGGAATTGGATAGGAAGCACAACACCAACATTTTTTTTTTTGAAGAAACTGGAAGAGCTCATCATGCTCTTACAACTTAATTAAACAATAAAAGATCCGTACAGCAAGAGGACGAAAACAGCAGGAAAAAGAAAAGAAAAGAGAAAACTAAGACAGAAAGGAAGCTAGCTAGCTCGCTCCACGCAGAGAGAGTCAAGAAACAAAGGAGACAAAAAAGATGAGACGGGGTTTCAGTTCATTGTGCTTATCCATTGATCAAAGGCTAAATTTAGCTCCCTTTAACTCTTAATCCCACTAGCTTGATCTCCCTCATAAAGGAGGCCCGTCATTCATTCAAATTTAACTTTGACCAAATATAAATAACAACATATTAATATTTACGGTATACAATTAGTATCAATAGATAGATCTTTGAACATACTTTTTTATCATAAATTTATATAAAGACACAAATGTGTCGCATATTTTGTACAAACCTAGTTAAAATTAAGAAAGTTTGATTTGTATGCATCCTGTAGCGACTCTTTTATAGGGACGGAGGAGTAGAGATAGTAGCTATCTAATATTAATTATCTAATCCGTATTTTGGATCCAAACAGGTACACATAGCAACTAATGGAGTTTATAGTACCATCCATCCCAAACTATTTGATCTCTCATACCAAATAAAAGAACTGAAACGGCTCCGACCCTCAAACCAACGATGAGTTGGGTCAAGCCCAACCCAAAAAACTGGGTTAGGTCCAACCATCCCATACTATTCTCAAACCAAAGACATGGTTAGGCAACCACACGAATATATTATATACTATTATTCCATATGAAATACACCATAAAAAACAGAAAATACTGACATGCATACACATAAATAGAGCCTTTATCATCAAAAGTGTGCTCTTTAGGGGTGTTTTTTATGTTGCAATTCAGTGTGTCGCTTACTCGGACAGTCGGACTGACACTCACCGTGACAATTCCTTAATTTGGATGGAATGCAGGGAGTAGTAATCTAGAAAGAATGACGTTGTGTCGACTCCTTTGGATGTGGGGTAACTGCTAGCGAGAAAACCACGGCGACAACACATGTGTCCTTCAATTTAGCCTGTGTTGGTACTACTACAAGGTACATTTTAGAGTGAGAAAGAAAAATCAAGCAGCAGCTCAGCATCCATATATGAGCGGATATTTCGAAGCAGCAGTAAACTCTTAATCTGCATATCTTGTAGCATCAGCAACTCTGGCCTGGGGCATTCATTTGACAGTTACAGCAGCAATCATATAGCATCAGCAGCACTGGTCTAGAGTCAAGAGGAATACTCTTAAAGCAGCACTGGTCTGCCACATTTCTAACTATTCTGAAACTATTACTTCTACTGATTGCAATAATTGGATGACCGCTATGCAGGATGAGATGAAGTACGTCACTTGAAAAGAATAATAGTGGTATTTTAGAGATAATAGTCGTACCAAAAGATTACTTCTAAAATTAAGGAACTATTCTTGGGCAATAATAGTCGTACCATTCTGGCAATCCAATATGCATAACGCAAGAATAATTGAATACTCTTAAATCAGCACTGGTCTTGCCCAAGAATAATTGGACAAACTTTTTATTCTTGGGCAATTCCTTAATTTTAGAGATAGAAAATCTGGCAAGTTATACCTCAGTCAGCGAGGTTATATGCGGGCAACCTTGATTTAAGAGTATCTGCAATCCAATAAAAAGGTTCTGGCAATCCAATATGCGGGCAAGAAAATCTGGCAAGTAATACCTCAGTCAACGAGGTTATATTGAAAAGGTTCTTCATTGTTTCAATATGCATAACACAAAACCATTGAGTACTCTATTAGCTGCACATTTCAGATTATCCTCAACTTTATGTCCAGAGTCAAATGATGATATTTAGTACATGTCTAAAGTTCCATATTCCAGTGCAATTGGTTCTCTTATGTATGCCATGGTTTGTTTTTGTCCTGATTTATCTCATGCATTGAGTGTTGTCAATAGATTCATGGCTAATTCGGGTAAGGAGCGTTGGAGAGCTATTCAGTGGATTTTCAGATATTTGCGAGTTACTTCTAATGCCTGTTTGCAATTTGAGAAATCTAGAGATGGACTTGTTGGTTATATTGATTCTAATTATGCCGGTGATTTGGATAAGAGGAGATCTCTCACGGGTTATGTTTTCACCATTGGTGGTTGTGCTGTTAGTTGCAAAGCAAGTTTGCAGGCTACTGTTGCTCTGTCTACTACAGAAGCAGAATATATGGTTATTTCTGAAGCTTGTAAAGAAGCTATATGGTTGAGAGGTTTAACTTTGCGAGGTTCTTGCACTACTATATATTGTGATAGCCAGAGTGCAATTTGTCTGACTAAAGATCAGATGTTTCATGAAAGAACAAAGCATATTGATGTGAGATATCATTTTATTCAAGGTGTCATTGTTGAAGGTGATGTCAAGGTGTGCAAGATTAATACTCATGCTAACCCCGCTGATATGTTGACAAAGCCAATCCTTGGAGCTAAGTATGAACTATGCTCAGGCTTAGTTGGTATTACAAATTAAGTCCCAGTGACTTTTGACGTTGGTGATTATTTATTATTGAAGTGAGTTGATTGATGATACTTCATTCACTACAAGACATAATTCGTCTCAAGGTGGAGTTTTTTGGAGTATGAATCGAATTATAACGTGAGTCTTGCAGGGACGCTTGAAGGCCCATGGTCTGGTTTATATATGTAAGGAAAATGTACCTCGACCCATTTAACTTTGGATTTTGGTATTTGATGATCAACATAACCAAGTTAGACTAATGTATTTGCATGCATTTGTTTTGTAGTTCAATAGGATGCAAACGTGACTTGGACGAAAGCATTTTGGTGATCCAATGGTCAACACCTCAAGCAAGACACTTGAAGCTTAGTAGAAGACTACAAAGATCAAGCAAAGTCCAAGACACAAGAGATTGGAACCAAGATGATACAAGAAATCGCGAAGAAACGAAGCAAATGGTACATCAGATGCTACATCAGACACTGCTCATATAGGCGTCGGATGCACCGATGGTAAACCCTAGCTCAAGTTAGCACCAGTAGAAGCATCAGACGCTGAGACCGAGCACATCAGACACGATGGTAACACTGTTGAGCTTGCACAGCTTACATCATACACATTAGATGCACATCAGACATTGGAGGACCCGTGCGTCTGATGCCTATGTAGAAAGGTTCCAGAGAGGCTTTGAAGATATCAGACGTGTCAGATGGTGCCACATCGGACGCGTTAGATGGTGCCACATCGGACGCTGTCAGAGTCCGATGTGACTGTGCGCCTGGTCGGCAAACTAGCCATTATGGAGCATTAGACGTGCGTCCGATGATCATGACTTCTGCGTTCAATGCTACACAGTGAAGTCCAATTCACTCTCCAATGGCTCTATTTGCTTAGGGATCTATAAATACCCCCATGGCCGGGCAAATGAGGGTGGTTGGAGCCCAAGGAATCATACCAAGTGTTGAGACACATATTTAGCCGTTCTAGTCACCAAAGTGCTTAGTGAAATACTAGGTGATTAGTATAAGTGTTTTGCGAAGTGCTTAGACTAGTTAGACCACCGCTTTGCGCTTGCTCTAGGTGCTATGTCTAGTGTTAAGTGAGGTTTGCATACCTCTTACCTACCGGTGCTTGCGCGCACCGTTGTTGTATATCAGAGGGGCTTGCAGTCTTGCGAGACCACACCAAGCGCGTTTGTGGTGTGGCCGCCACCGTGTACCGAAGGGAACAAGGCCCACGGCGGTTCGGCCGGAAGCTTGATATAGTGAAGACGGCGGGGAGAGGTCCGGGAGAGGCTTAACCGGAGACCTATTTGCGCATGGGGAATTAAGGCCCGGAGCTATCCACGGAGTTACCCGACCGGGAGCTTGGCCCTTGCGAGGGATTCCTTGCGAGGGCTCCTACGTGGAATAGGGGAAAGCTTTTGTGCTTCTCGATACCTCGGTAAAAATACCGGAGTCGTCGATGGGAGTTTGCATCTCTACCTTGTCCTTTAGCTTCCACATTTATTTTGCTATCTAGGTTGTGTTCTTTACCTTTCCTAGTTTAGTCTAGTTGATAGGATGGGAACCTAGGTTGTATAACTCTTTTGCGATAGAGATAGCAACACATCTAGTAAAACCATAGTCGTAAAATTAGATAGATTTTCTTCTTGCAAACGTTTTGACTAGGTGGTAAAATTAGAGACCATAGTTGAGAGTAAAGTTTTTAGTTGTCTAATTCATCCCTCCTCTTAGGCGTTAGGGTCCTTTTAATATATTTAGCGGATTTGTTTCCGTATTTGACAGTAGTTAGTCCATTCTATAAATATATCTTGTAAGCTGCACGAAAAGAAGAGAGACAACTTATTGTATTCTCCGTGTCCTATAAACTCTCATAATATAGTGAAGATCGCCGGTTGGCGCCTGTGGTTTTTTTCCCGCAAGGGTTTTCTACGTAAAGCCTTTTGTCTCGTGTTCGATCTATTATTGGATTATTTACTAACAAGGGAGGTGGAGGTGGAGGTGGAGATGGAGTGGGAGGAGGCGGCTGGGGGCGCTGGCGCCAAGGTGACGGCGGCCGGCCCAACTCGCTGCCGGCGGCGGCGGCGTGAAGAAGCCCGTGAGGTTCGGGTCGGGAGCGCCCGTGCACAACTTTTCTTTTCTTTGCGTGGGCTCCCCTCTCAAAAATAGATACCTCCCTCCGGACCGTGTTGTCCCACCGTGCAAAAGGGAGGGGGGAGGTGCCGATGCCGGATCTGCTCGCACCATGGAGGAGGCAACATACAACACAGCAAAACATATACTATATCGGTGTTTTTTTTTTAATCAGGGATATAGCCTGTTTTTCATTAAGTAAAAGAGAGTGGTCAATAGACCTACACATAGTTGAAAAAGGATTCACGGGTAATTCATGGATTACCAACGAAGTCCTCAACACAAACGAAAAGCAAGAAACATAAAGGGTGGGGGCCCCCCACCTAATAACACTACAACAGAAACGGCCATAGGACCATCTATCAATTGAGCTATAGTCTCGGCAACAAATTGCGTCCGGGACTAAAGACTTTTAGTCCCGGTGGGTAAAATCAACCGGGACTAAAGGTTCACCTTTAGTCCCAGTTGGTATTACCAACCCGGACTAAAGGTCCCCCAACCTTTAGTCGCGGTTGGTAATACCAACCGGGGCTAAAGGGTGAACCTTTAGCCCCGGTTGGTGTTACCAACCGGGACTAAAGGTCCTTTTAGCCCCGGTTGGTGTTACCAACCGGGGCTAAAGGTCCTTCCCGAGTGGATTCAAAAGGAAAACATCCAGAACTACATCACGTGGGTTGTATAGCTCAGTTGGTAAGCGTGCCTGAGGCGAGAGGTGTTGAGTTCGAATCTCACAAACGCAAATTTATTTTTTCTCGTGGGAGCCTTTAGCCCCGGTTCGGAGCAACCGGGGCTAAAAGTGGGAGCCTTTAGTCCCGGATTGGTAGTCCCGGTTGGGAAACCGGGGCTAAAGCCCCTTCCCAACCGGGGCTAAAGGCTATGTCTGTAGTAGTGTAACCCAACACACTGAGCCTAATACAGAAATCTCAACACCATGATAGCCAATAGTGAGAGGAGCCCTAAAGATAGTAACAGCTCAGACGACAAAGCATCCGTCCAAGCAGCCCCAACAATCTCGGTAGCAAAGCATCTACCGACAATGCCAGCGACCTCGGCGGCAAAGTATCCATCGGAACACCTCGACGACAAAGCATCCGCCGGAAACGTCCGCGACCGGTATATCGGTGTTGCTTATATATATGCATAAAGTTTCAAGTCGATCATGGTACAGTACACATCAATATATACCTAGATATATATGTTCATATATAATAAGATATGTTCTTTTTATATATAGGTGCTTACAATCGAAGTCCGTCCAGGTGCACAATCATATATATAATAATAAACGAAACAAAAGCAGTACAAACATATATTGTTGATGTGTGCCGATGATCATGCATGCTGCTTCAGGCGCTAGTAGTGGCGACACCACCCAATCGGGCACACTGGACGGAATCCTGCATGCGGGGCAAATGTTGTCGTCATGGTAGTATCTCTGTGAGCACCCACTCACCGGGCTTTGGAGACGTACGTGCTGTCTTGCCGCCGCCGCCTGGACGACGTTGTGGCCTCCTCACCCCGCTTCACCGAGAGCTTGACAGGCGGACAGGGACCCAGTTTACTGACATGGTAGAGACCACCTCTCGGCTTTGCGCCGTTCCCCAGTTCAAGATTGCCAACGGTTATGTCAAAATCTCCTACACTGAGGGGCACTACGGGTTTGATCTGGCGAGCAATCTCCTTGATCCAAGACCAGGGCGTGCGCACAGCAGTTTGGAGCAGTCCTGTCAGAATCTGCGGCACACCCATCTTGCTAAGCTGACGAGCAATCTCTTTGACCTGAAGCTCCTTCTGCTGCGGCACATCCATCATGCCACGACGCTCCAGCCTCATGTTTCGACGAAGGTTAGCGACAAGGTCGTCGATACGACTCTGCTGCTCGGCCTGCTCCACCGCCGCACCAACATCATCAAGCTGACGAACAATCTCGTCGATAAGGATCCATGGAGCACCGACGGCCGCCTGAAGTTCACGTGCAAGCTCATTGGTCCGAAGCACCGTCACACCACGGGCACGAAGATTAGCCGCAACATCTTTGATCACAAGCTCCATTCCCAGGGTTCGTAGGTAACCAGCAAGGTCGTGGGTCCAAAGCTGTGATACACCCATGCCATTAAGCTGAGTTGCAACCTCCTTGATCAGAGCATCAGGCATTCTCATGTCTTCAAGGTGAGTGGTTATTTCGTCAATCAAACCTTGTGGCACACGCATGGCTTCTAGCTGACGAGCAAGCTCGTCGACTCGAAGTTGTGGCACGCCAAAACCTTGAAGCTGATGCTCGAGCTGCGCGATCAAGTGTTGTGGCACGCACATTGCTCGAAGCATAGGAGAAAGCCTGTGGAACTGAAGAAGTTGCGGCTTCTGTAAATGTTCATGCTGATCAGCAAACTCCATAATTCGATGGGGTGTCAGTGACGCACACAGGGCTTCAAGCTGTGGAGCAAGGTCGCTGAGCACAAAACCCAAGGCTAAAAGATGTGTACCAAGTTTGTGTATCCAGCTGATCGATGTCCTGCACATCGAAAGCTTCTAGCTGACCTGCAAGCTCATCGACCTCAAGCCGCGGCACAGACATGTCTTTAAGTTGTTTGGCAATCTCCCGATCGAATCTGATGGTTGTAGTAGTCCGCAGGCGCACCACAA
The DNA here is from genome assembly GCA_009763385.1 of Coix lacryma-jobi var. lacryma-jobi. Classification (NCBI taxonomy): domain Eukaryota; kingdom Viridiplantae; phylum Streptophyta; class Magnoliopsida; order Poales; family Poaceae; genus Coix; species Coix lacryma-jobi. Next base: position 5,343,237 of record CM019831.1, on the reverse strand, counting down.
GGTTGAAGCTCATCACTAACAGCAAGTCTGCTCCCAAGTCGAGGGACGCCCATGGCTTCAAGCTGACGAGCAACCTCACCCATCTGAAGGCGTTCCTCAAGCTGTTTTGAGAGCTGTGATACAAGTTGGCTGACAGAGATCAAGTTTGCTGCGTGTTTGGGAACGTGAAGAACATCATCGATCTTTATTACATCCTTCTTCAAGTTCCCAAATCCTTCCACACGTAGCGACTTGGATTTTGCAACCAGGACTGCCTGAACTTTGTCCCCGGCGGGAAACTTCCTATGTTCCTTGCCCATGTAGAAAGACCCTAGCAGTAGCAGATCCTTGTGCGGAGTCAGGTGGTGGGTCGCGCCACTGTCCACCAAGCAAAGATCCTTGCAGCAAGGTAAACCGTAGGAAAAATAAGCTTGTCCAACGTTCGGGCTGCCGCTGCATCAAACATGTGTGTATGTGTTACTAAATAATTAAGCAGAACGTGATCACTGATATAGAAATACGCGCATGCATAATAAAACCATACAGTACATACTATACTACGAGTAGTATATATGTACAATTACTCGCTTTTTAGTTATAGTCAGCTTCTGACATATGTTAAGAAATTAATATGATTTGACCCTTTACGTGTGTTCCACATCTCTTTAGTTGAATCCTTCACTTGATCAATTCGACTAAGGCTGAATGATGAGTAATTGTAAATGCAATATCGATGATCCATCTTTGGTTCAGATCATTCTAGCACCATATATATGGACTAAGGCTTGAGCTGGTATGTGTTATGCAACATATCTATTTTGGCTCGTGAATGTGCTAGCGTTGAGTACATTAAGTTGGTCCACCACTCTGAAAAGGTCAACTAAACAGTTTGGGTCAATAGGACATGGACAGCGAAGTCCTAACATGGAAACTTGGACTAAGGGACCAATAAACTAGAGGATGATGGACCAAGGATGCATGGTGGCTTGGCACATGAGAGATGATGACGAAGATGGTGTTGACCAGAGGCAAGGCTTGGGTTGTGTACCAAGTTACAAACGAGGTATCGAGATCTCTTGGTGGACCACAAAGGCCTGGGACATGTCGGAGACATCTCAACATATGAATGGGTTGCGTTTTGGCTACACGACTCTATATAGTGTTTAGCGGTTAGCCTAAAAACCATAGGTTGTTCTAAGTGTCTGTCTCTGAAAATCCATTTTAACAGGCGGACATATTAAATGTCCATCTTTATAAATTGTTACATACACAAAACAATTCATAACTCATCGGTGGCTCCTAAAAAGGTGGTTGTAGTTTATGGACAACAGGACTAGACTGACATCTCCGGTAAATAATACCATTATTGAAGCTGATCTACTAGCACTCATACACTACACACTTACGTACCTGTCAAACAAGGGTGGTTCTGATTGAGATGATTCTAGGGCCTCCTCTCCTCCTATTGTTCCAATTTCTCTTTCATTGCTCCTCTCATCTTCTCCTCCTTCCATTTCTTCTTCTATTTCTTGTTTTACTACTTCTGCTCCTTTTTTGTCCACCTTTTCTTCATCTTCCTCTTCTTCTTCTTCCTCCTCCTCCTCCTCCTCAACCCCTTCCACTTTTTTGTCCTTGTTTTCTTCCTTCTCTCCTCCTCCATTACCTTCTCCGCTACCTCCTCCGCTGCCTCCCCTTGTAGCTTGGCCATGGCTTCTTCCTCCTTGTTTTTCATCTTCACCTGCTGTACTGGCTCCATCTCGGCCTGACCCTCCATGTCCTCCATCTCTTTCACTCGCACCGCTATCCCTTTGGCCTGGCTTATCTCGTCCTGCTCCTGATTCTCCTGCTTTGCCCTTTTTCGCATATATACACAAAAATTTGGGAAATAACCTATAAGTTTGCATTCAAATCTACCCACACATATGCTATTATGCAAGATAACATAAGCAACATGTTTAATTTTGTATCTATTATCCACAGTAGCCATTATAAAAAAATTACGAGGAATATATGTCAAATCTACATGTATATATTCAAAAAATAATTCATCCATATAGTTTGCTATATAAGTTGAGAGTAAGCATAATGCCTCTAAGTATTGTTTATGTCTAGATAACCCCCCTAAACTGATGTTTGGTTCAGTTTACTCCACTTAACAATTTCATCGGTTAGGTTTACCCCTAGCAAGATTTGTAATATTTATTTCTCTATGTACAATTTGAGTTTTGGTTTCAGATTTTGTTATGTGATAGTGGACATCATAAATTAGTTTTACAAATATATTATGAATTTTACACCGTAATGTTTACTATAGTTTTGCATTTAATGTTAATTTATTATTATATATCCCAACCAATCAAAATATGATAAAATTTGTGATATATTTTCAAACATAAACTATGATGCTAGCTATCCCACGCATAATTTGAAATTAAAAGCTAGCTGGAATGTTGAGTAATAAAAAATTCAAATCACATTGAGCGTGGTAAATTAGATCAATTGAAATAACTGAGGGGAGTAAACCGAACCAAATAAAAGTATAGGGGTAATATGAACATAGGTCATACTTGAGGGTAGTATTTTGGACTTTTTCCAATGCAATATTTCAACATGTGTTGACCAAATAATATGTATACTTTAGTCCAAATATTTGTTTTAATAGCTCACCAAGTGTAGAAATACATTCACTTTAGAAACCACATGGTAATGACATTCACATTCACATTAAATGAAATTAAGACGTACTCCATGGTAATAAGTTTTATAAGTTGTTATTTTAAATAATTTTATGTGTTTTGACCAAAACTTTATGTCATAGTAATATTGATAATTCATTTTGAGAAACTTTAAAACGATATTTATATAATAATACTATACATATATTCTATGATATAACAATGTCAACCTGCTGAGTGTCATGGTGAAAGCTGAAATGACTATTTAGGTCATTGTAAGAATTAATAGTGTTACCTATGACCCGTGATATTTTTTAAGAACAAAATTGCATCAACAAGATCAAAAGTTAAAATCTAAGCCATTGATTCATGACATCATGGAATGATGTTTAACAAGGGTTAAATTTCAACTAAATATACATAAAACACTGAAAATATAAATCACTACAAGTAATGAGGCTTTCTATGACAATTAGAAGTATATCTCTTGTCATAGAATCCCTGTCACTACCCGTATCCATGCTGTTTCTGAGAAAGTTGGTTGTTCTTATAAAATGCAACCTCTTTCTTATGAGAGCTCTAAACAATTGTTCTATGAAAGGATATTTGGCTTTGGGAGCAAGTGTCCTGACCTATTTTCTGACATTTCAGAAAAAATATTAAGGAAATGTGGAGGTGTGCCATTAGCTATCATTACCACATCTAGTTTATTGGCTAATAAGCCGAGAAATATAATAGTCTGGTCCGAGTTGTGTGACTCTATTGGTTCTGGATTTGAAAGCAATCAACATATGGACAATATGAGAAAGATATTATCTCTTAGCTATATTGATCTACCTTGTCATTTGAAGACCTGTGTTTTATATCTAAGTATATTTCCAGAGGATTTTGATATTAGGAAGGACCGGTTGATATGGAGGTGGATAGCTGAAGATTTTGTGCAGTATGGAGAAGGGAACCAAAGCTTGTTTGAGGTTGGAGAGAGTTACTTCAATGAGCTTCTAAATCGAAGCCTAATCGAGCCAACAGACATGTTGGATTGGGATGGTAATCCTGTTGCTTGTCGTGTGCATGATGTGGTCCTTGATCTTATTTGTTTCTTGTCAAGAGAAGAACGTTTTGTCACCACTTTAAGAGGTGATAGTATGCAAAACTCAGCTTCTTTGCGAAGTAATGTTCGCAGGTTATCCTTCCACAGTACTACTTGGCCTAAAATGAACATGTCAAAATTGAGGTCCCTTACAATCTTCAGTCCAGGTACGATAAATTCAGTGCCATCCCTTTCAAGGTATCATCTTCTGCGTGTATTGGATCTGGAAAAGTGCAATCTTAGGGACCATCCAAGTCTATGGTTTGTCAGCAAATTATTTCACCTGATGTATCTAAGTCTGTTAAAAACTAGATATCCTGGCGTGCTTCCAGTGGGGATAGAGAAGTTACAGTTTTTGCAGACATTAAATATATTTGGAACTGATATACCAGAACTGCCACCAAGTATTGTTGGGCTAAGAAAACTGATGTGCCTATATGTTGATGAGAGTACCTGGCTTCCAGATGGGTTCAGTAACCTAACGTCCCTGGAAGTTCTAGGGCCTGCGTATGTGGATTCTGGAAGCATTGCAGAAGAGCTAGGTCATCTGACCAAGCTAAGGGAACTCTGGGTCTACCTTGCAGGGGCTGAGGATGGTGGAACGGATGAGAACCTGGGTAAAGTTTTGGTGGAGTCGCTAGGCAAGCTGCACAGAATCCAATTCCTACAAATCAAGTCCAAAGAGATGATTGAGCTCGAAGCCGGCTCAGCGGAGTTGTCCCTAGGAAACCTGCGATATCTTTATGTTTCTAGAACCACTTCCTTGCCGAAATGGATTAATCCTTCGTCGCTGCTCCTCCTCTCTTGGTTGTTCATAAAGGTGGGTCAACTGCGACAGGAGGACATCCATGTCCTCGGGACGCTGCCAGCTCTTCGTAGCCTCATGGTGAAAGGGACTGGCGGAATTCAAGTCGTGGAAAGGTTCATGGTCGGTGCTGATGCCTTCCCATGTGTGACAAAGTGCGAGTTCTCTGATTTCGCATCAGTACTACCATCAATGTTCCCACGTGGAGCGTTGCCCAGGCTTGAAGATTATGAGTTTTGTATCCAACTGGAGGATTTCTGCAACGGTGAAATTATCGTTGAGGACCTGGCCATTGGCCACCTACCATCCCTTCAGGATATATCCGTTTGCTTTCATGGACAAGGTGGCTACGAATCCTACGATGTTGCGAGGAAAGTGGAAGAGATTCTGCAGCACCAGGCGGATGTCCATCCCAACCATCCCTCCGTTGGTTCCAGTTATTGTGTAAGTCTCAGCTATACTGTCCCTTTAGTTTTGATAAGAAAAAATTCAGGACTATATTTTCGTAGACTTGTTATTGTTGAACGGCATGTATATATAACTTGGTTCTTCATACTCAACTTGAACCCTTCATTTCTAATGCAAGGCAGTACTAGATGATAGATGACTAGATATCTTCCATTTGCCCCTTCCAGGATCTTGTCTCCCTAGGAAATGAAGGAGATGATGATAAGGAGGAAACCTTATCGGTTGAGGGTGCTGGCTTGTCTCTTGAATGGATTCGGTTATAACATCCTAATCCATGTAATGTGCTCTCCTCACTACATGTCATTCAGCATGCTGGCAGGTTTGGACGCATGCTAGTTCACATTGCTTATTAATTTAATATAGGCTTCGTTAACGACCTGCATTTGAGCGACCAAATTAACATTTATCAATATGTTTCTTACATGTCTCATTTTTCTGCACTCGATTATTCCACTCCAGAACCCAAAGGTGCAAATGGAAGCTCTCTACCCCTGCCAGACATGAGTCCAGATTTCAGTAGACACTATTCACGCAGGTGGCCAGGTGGGAGCACATTTATACCATCCTCTTCTCTTCCCCACAAACAAGATTAAACAAGTTGTACCATCCTGTTGCATCCAAGCACGTAGTTGCATGAGAATCTCAGAATGTACTGCTGAATATAGGAGAGTCGGGGAAGCTTGTTTTGAGCTCGCGATTACATTTTTCACATGCTTCGTGTGGCGATGCTACAAACTGTAATGTTATCGCTGCGCTGACCTTTCCTTGCTTGTGCCTGTAGAGCGGACATTTCGTTCATTCGCCCGTGACCATATTGATGGCTTTCATAAGCCTGCTCGGCTTCTCCATTATATTTAACATCAAACTGTAACTTTCCATGGAATCCGTCGTCATTGATAAACTGATTCATCGACCAAGGGGGTGTTTAGTTGGTAGGAATTTGGGTGTAAAGTTCCTGTAGCACTTTCGTTGTTATTTGACAAACTTTGTCCAAATATGGACCAAGTAGACTTAAAAGATTCGTTTCGACATTTACAGACAAACTGTGCTATTAGTTATTTTTTTTTACCTACATTTAATACTCCATGCATGTGTTTAAAGATTCGATGTGATGGAGAATCTTGTAAAATTTTGGGATCTAAACATGGCCCAAGTACCGTACCTACTTGTCATCGGAGTAATTTCCACATAATCTCTACTACAAACACTTTAATTTCCTTCCACATAATCTGTACTACAAACACTTGAAACTCAAAGCCTGAGCCCTGAAATTTGTGCCGCACCATTCTGCATCAGAGAAACAGAGCAGACGCCACGTCGTTGTTTCGTAGCTTCCATCTCAATGGATGCAACACGCTTGCTTTGGTATAGTTATTAGTCTCCACTGTTAGCCTTGTCAGATTTTTTTATTCAGTAAAGGCACTGTTAAAGTATATTATTAGTATAATGGGATATCTCCAGTTATGATAGATTATAGGATGGTATAATCCTTTTTTTAGATAAGGGACAAAAATATCCGGCCTCTACATCCGGGTATCTACACAGCCAATTATTACAAAGTCATTCAACGCACGCAAGATAAAGAAGCCAGAGTTTGAACTAAACATATGACACTAGACACTACCGGACATGGTCGCTTTGCCGAGTGCCACAGGCACTCGGCAAAGCTCCTTTTGCTCTCGGCAAAGCCTTTGCCGAGTGCAGCCCTCGGCAAAGGCCACACGGCAAAAAATGGATCGGCAAAGGGCTCTTTGCCGAGAGCCTTTTATCGGGCGCTCGGCAAAGCCTTTGCCGAGTGCTGAGATGGCTCTCGGCAAAGAAAAAAATAAAAAAACCCCGAAAAAATAAAGAAAATTTTTTATTTAATTAGAGGAGGGGCCCACTGGGCAGCGCCCACTTGTTGCCCTTGAAATCGCAAGTTCTACTATTTTTCACGCAATTTTCTCTCACGCAGTCAGCAGGATTCGAACTCACGACCTCTCGTTCGCGCGGAGCCTCCTCTACCACTGCACTACACACTCATGTACATTCCATCTCCGTTTCGATTACCCATATATTATACTAAACCATGTGTAATTTGCTTATTTGAGGCCCTAAACGAATTCAAATCAAAAAATTGTAAACTACAAAGTTTTCTAACTTTTCAAGATCTACAACTTTTATTTTGGTAGTTTTTCCATCCGAGGTTGTTTATAAAAATTTGAATTTTAAATTTTACAATTTCAAACGTAGTTTTCGTTGACAAGATGATTTCAAATCAAAAAGTTGTCAACACCAAAGTTTCATAACTTTTCGAGATCTACAACTTTTATTTTGGCAATTTCTCCATCTAAGGCATTTTAAAAAATTTGAATTTTAAAATTTTCAAATTCGAACGTAGTTTTGCATAACTAGATGACTTCAAATTAAAAAGTTATCAACTACAAACTTTCATAACTTGTCAAGATCTACAAAGTTTATTTTGGTTGTTTACCCATTTATACATCCAAAATTATGGTTATCATATTATTCACAAATATTATATATCACTCTTGTAGTTTCGTAAACTAACGGAGAGAGATGTAAGATTTATGAACAAATTTATTTTAAATTTGTCAAATGAAGAAATGACTAAAATAAAAATTATTCATCTTGATAAGTGAAACAACTTTTTAGTTGAAAGTTTTTTTATTTGGATTAATTTACTGCTTCAAAATATGATTTGAAAATTAGCTTTGCCGAGTGTAAAAAAAACTCTCGGCAAAGAGCTCTTTGCCGAGAGCCAATAAAAAAACGCTCGGCAAAGAATTTCTTTGCCGAGAGCAAGAAAAAATACTCGGCAAAGAAATTCTTTGCCGAGAGTTTTTTATTCGGCCCTCGGCAAAGAGCTCTTTGCCGAGCGCCCGAAAAAAAACTCTCGGCAAAGAGTGCGGCGCTCGGCAAAGTGAGTTTTTCCGGTAGTGAGAGCAAAAGATAAACATGCTTCCACCCTCTATTTGAATCTCCAAAGCAATCACTTCTATCTTCTTGCTTATCAATGAGAGGGTGTCCTTGGCTTGCTCGTGACGCTGCAGCTGAGCCCAGGAGCATAGCCAATACGCTCCCCTGAAAATGACCTGCGAAATAGAGTTAAATTTCATTTTATTAAAAATAACATCATTCCGGCATCGCCAGATAGCCCAGCACATGGCAGCAACCCCAACCCAAATTAAGTCTTTGATCTGTTTAGGCTGATTAATAAGCCAAATACCAAACATATGTCTGATAGATCTTGGTTGGGTCAGATTTGTAGCGTAAAAGATAATCCTCCAAATCATTTTGGCACAGGGGCAGTTGGATAGTCTCATTCCTATTGCAACAAATACATTGTTGGCTCCCTGTCCAGTCAGTTTTTCCGAGTAAGATTGTCCTTGTTAGGATGACCCCCGCTGCACGAACCACAAAAAAAATTTTATTTTTAGAGAAACTTTTATCTTCTTTGCCGAGAGTTTTTTATTCGGCCCTCGGCAAAGAGCTCTTTGCCGAGCGCCCGAAAAAAAACTCTCGGCAAAGAGTGCGGCGCTCGGCAAAGTGAGTTTTTCCGGTAGTGAGAGCAAAAGATAAACATGCTTCCACCCTCTATTTGAATCTCCAAAGCAATCACTTCTATCTTCTTGCTTATCAATGAGAGGGTGTCCTTGGCTTGCTCGTGACGCTGCAGCTGAGCCCAGGAGCATAGCCAATACGCTCCCCTGAAAATGACCTGCGAAATAGAGTTAAATTTCATTTTATTAAAAATAACATCATTCCGGCATCGCCAGATAGCCCAGCACATGGCAGCAACCCCAACCCAAATTAAGTCTTTGATCTGTTTAGGCTGATTAATAAGCCAAATACCAAACATATGTCTGATAGATCTTGGTTGGGTCAGATTTGTAGCGTAAAAGATAATCCTCCAAATCATTTTGGCACAGGGGCAGTTGGATAGTCTCATTCCTATTGCAACAAATACATTGTTGGCTCCCTGTCCAGTCAGTTTTTCCGAGTAAGATTGTCCTTGTTAGGATGACCCCCGCTGCACGAACCACAAAAAAAATTTTATTTTTAGAGAAACTTTTATCTTCCAGATCTTCCTACGAAGAAAAGATGATTGAGTATCTATAAGATGGAGATACATAGAGCTTACTGAAAATAAACCAGATTTGGTTAAGCCCCATTTAAAGAAATCCGAACCTTCCACCAAATGAACATTGGAGATCCGCGCTACCAAGGTGAGCCACTCTAAAAGTTTATTATCCACCAGAGCCCTTCTAAAAGAGATATTAAGAGGACTTGTGGCCATTACTTTTGATACAGTTGCATGTGGATCACGCACTATATTATATAAGGATGGATAAATAACTTTTAGAGGCTTGTCACCTACCCAAGTGTCATCCCAGAACCTCGTATTGGTCCCATCTTTGATATCGAAAGAACCTATAGCTAAAATCTCATCTTTGATACGCATGAGACCTCTCCAAAAGTGGGAGTCATTAGGTTTGGCTGTCACTTGAGTAAGAGTCTTTGAATATAAGTATTTATTCTTAAGCATCGACTGCCACATGCCATCTGAGTTTAGTAAATTAACCACCCATTTGGCCAATAGGCATCTGTAAATGCAAATCTAGGATGCCTAGACCCCCTTGTTCTTTAGGACGACACAAGATGTCCCATCTGACAAGTCTATATTTATGCTTATCGGAGGAACCTTGCTAGAAAAACCTTGATCTGAAATGATCAAGTTTTCTGAGTACTCCTTTAGGAATCTCAAAGAAATACATCGTGATCATGGGTGGGCTGCTTAGTACTGAATTAAGCAGGATTAATCTTCCCCCATAAGACAAATATTTTGCTTTCCAGCAAGAGAGTTTTTGTTGAAAACGCTCTTCGATCTTTCTCCAATCAGAATTTAAGAGCTGCCTGTGGTGCATTGGGATTCCTAAATATCTGAAGGGATACTCCCCTGCATTGCACCCAAAGAGAGTAGTATAATAGGATTCCATCTCTTTGGCTGCTCCGTAGCAAAAAATTTCACTCTTATGAAAATTAATCTTAAGCCCAGATAACTGTTCAAAGGCGCATAGCAAAAGCTTTAGATTCTTTGCCTGCTCTGGATCGTGATCGAGAAAAATAATAGTATCATCAGCATACTGTAGAATAGACAGACCATGATCAATAAGGTCTGGGATCATACCTCTTATTTGACCATCCGCTTTTGCTCTATTAATAAGAAGAGCTAGCATATCAGCGACTTTAATCCCCACGCTTCCTCCCGAGACCATACTTTGAATCCACCTACACCATTTGGGGGAGAAACCTTTCATTCGTAAGGTTTGTTGTAGGAAGGACCATTTAACCTTATCATACGCCTTTTCAAAGTCAATCTTGAAAATGACGCCATTTCTTTTTTTTTTGTATGCATTTCATGGATAGTTTCGTGTAGGATAAGTACTCCTTTTATAATATTCTTGCCTGGCATAAAAGCAGTCTGCGTGGGACTGACCACCGTTTTAGCAACCTTATTCAGTCTATTTGTGCCAACCTTTGTAAAGATTTTAAAGCTAACATTAAGCGCACAAATAGGCCTATATTGGCTTGCCTTATCTCTAAGGAGGTTTCTTTTCCTCCAAGCAATGTACTCCTATATAATCTGCCCACGAGGCTCAGCAATACAATCCAATTCCCACATATTATTTTCCACCTCCATGGTATCATGAGTTTAGCTTTAGATGCTAGGCCACAAACCCTAAATATTGCGCTTCTCGTGCCGCCGGTCAAGTTTATCGACAGCCCTAGTGAGTCCTTTTCCCAAACATTGATCGTGGTTTTTCACTGGTTTATTGATCGGTGTTTCGATTTGTTTTTCTTATCTATGATTGGTTTGCGTTGCCCACCGCCTTCGTCTTCGCACACCTCTACTCTGACACCAGGCTTGACTCACTAACCTCTTCTTCGTCCCTGACTGTACGGCATGGCATAGAACGCATCGTGTTCCAAGGGACGCCACATGCGCCGCCTCTATGCCTCTTTGTCCACAGGTTGTCAACCGCTGACTCATCATCACCTCAACCAATCAGGATGCCTCCAACATGTCCTAGTCATCGTCGTTGCTTTCATCTCACGTGCAATTATAGTCTTGTCAACTGAAAGCACGCAACGTATTTCGCCTCCACTACAGGAAAGCCAGGCTTTGCCGCCGAGAGCCAAATCTCGGGCACTCGGCAAAGAGAAACTTTGCTGAGTACCGCACTCGGCAAAGACCTATTTGCCGAGTGTTGGGCTCTCGGCAAAGACACACACTCGGCAAAGAGGCTTCTTTGCCAAGTGTCTGACTCTCGGCAAAGCCAGACACTCGGCAAAGAATGCCCTGGACTAACGGCATCCACGGCCATCTTCTTTGCCGAGTGCCTGCCGTCTAGTACTCGGCAAAGAACTCTTCTTTGCCGAGTGCCAGGCCTAACACTCGGCAAAGTTTTAATTTTTTTTTGATTTTTGCCACCAATTTTTTTTGAGACACTTCCACACTACCACGGTCAACATCTTCAAATTTGGGAAATTTTCAAATCATTTTGGTATATTTCTTAACTTTATTTTGTTTTGTCGAATTTTTCCAGAAAACCTAAGTTTGAACTGCGGGTGCATCGAATAATGGATTTTAATGATTCAAAAAATATTATTCTTGTTCTTGTGTGTATGGTTAGGCCAAATCCAGGAACGGACCTGAAATTTCGATCAACGTGTTCACGTGGCAACGCCACCAACTTATATGCGGGTGGTTTTTTAATTTAAAAAATGCAAACAAACTCCAAAAATCGCAAAATTAATCGAAATATCGTGATATCATATGCGTATGCTGTGGTAAAAATTTTAGAAAGTTTCGAACACATTGTCACGTACGATATTCATAAACTAGTACATCTCCACATGTGATATTGTAGGAGGGAGCCGAATCCCGACCCGACGTCCGACCAGACGCCCGACCAGACACCCGAACAGACGCCCGACCAGTCGCCCGAGGTGGACCCGACGCGGACCTCCTCGGACGACGACCAGGGGGACGTAGGAGGGACGACCAGGGGGACGCAGGACGACGACAGTACTTTCTCTTCGGACTTGGAGCACGAGGGTGGCCAAATCGTAAGTGCCTCAGGAGGGGGTTCCACTTCCTCTGCTTCGAGCAGAGTCTACTTGCGCAGTCCCTCGCAGCTCCCGCAGCAGCGGATCCCACCTAGCCGCCGCACGGTGATTCGACCTAGCGGCGACACGTAAGTAACTATTGATGTTTTCACTATTTGTTCACATGACATATTGAAAATTAAACTTTAGACTAACAATTGTTCTTAATGACTCATGCAGGACCTGGGAAATTGTGGGAGGGGGCAAGACACTCCATATCAATAGCATCCTGAGTCTTCTGATTCGGAAGAACTACCCTAGCTTGGTCACCTACGCTGGGGTTAGGTCACCGCCCTGGACGTGGGATCACTTCGCCGCTGCTGCGGACCCCACATACACCACCGTTGCAGCGTGGATTAGGGCCGAGTTCTGGGTGAGTCTTGCTCGCACAACATTTCTCAATGATACGCATTCGTTGGACGTTCTTGAAATAATAGAAGGATACATGATGTCTTTATGCAGGAGTACTTTGCGTGCGAGCCGGGGAAAGAGGCCGAGGCGTTGCAAGTGCAGGACAGGGTCTGCAGGTCCCGGCTCACGGATCTGTACCGCGAGGCGCGGATCCAGTGCATCATCAACTACAACGCCGACGTGTTAGGACGGGCGGTGAAGAAGGCGGCAGCCAGGCAGATGATGCTCACCAGGGCGTAGTACCTCCAGGTACGTAGAAAACAGTAATACTAATTGGTCCATCCATCACCTAGCGGCTCTTCTGACATATTAAATACTTGATGTCATGCAGTTCTGTCCTGGTTGGTGCGCCAATCACCTAGACTGCTGGGCAGCCATTGTGGACAAGTGGCTATCGGACGAGTGGTACGAGAGGCACGGTGCCCGTCAGGAGTGCCGCCTGCAGATGCCTAGGGTGCCACACCACCAAGGCAACCTTAGCCTCAACGCGTACGCCGACAAATGGGTACGCTCCTTGTTGATTTATTTATTTTATTCTAACACTCAATTACTCATTACTTGTAATCATCTGTGTGTTTTCCTCACAGTCTTAGTCGCATAGTGATCAGGAATGCAGCCCGTTTATGGCGTACGTCATGTCACACCAGGGCAAGGCGATTGCGCCGGACACCCAGTACAACCCGGAGGCCGGGGCCGATGCATACACTAATGCGAACGCCTACACCAAGGTCACAGAGTACACCTCAGTGGCTCGCGAGCGCCATGGGGAGGGCTTCAATCCGGCCACCTAGCCCCTGGATACAGACCTGGTGATGAGGCTGGGAGGAGGGAAGCAGCACGACCAGTACTGCATAGCAAACAGCGCAGTCGACTCGGCCTCTGTTCCCAACCTCGCCGAGATTCGAGCTGCCAGCACGACCTCCTCCGTCCCCATACGACCTTGGCAGCCGAGCTCATAGCAGATGATGGCATAACTTCAGGTAAGTACTGTTCTATTCGCCGTTCATTGCTTTTACACATATACCTTGCCTTTGCATTGTTTAAACCTTGCGGGAGGAATATTGCAGGCCCAGATGCAGGCCCAGGTGGACCAGATGTAGAGGTTGCAGGCCCAGTAGGAGGCCCAGGTGACGGCCCATCGCCGCGAGTTACTGGCCGTCCAGGAGCGGGAGGCGCAGAGAACGCAGGACATAGCTCACTTCTTTGGGAGTCTGAACCTCCCGGGTGTTGTCGTGCCTCCCTCGCTGCTCACTCCTTTTGTGACTCCTGGTACTCCGACGGGGACTCCGGTGAGTATATATGGTTGTTTATTACTTTACCTTCTACGACCGTCCTCCATGTGCTAATGAATTTGCTTCTCCTTTGTGCACTCACAGTCGGAGGGTTCGGCGCCGACTCCTCAAGGTGGCCTTCCTTCGCAGTCCGGGTGGCTCGCTGGTGGCCCTCCTCCGCAGTCCGGGTGGCTCGCTGGTGGCCCTCCTCCGCACTACGGGTGGCCAGGTCACCTTCCTACGCAGTCCGGGTACTCCGGGTGGCTAGCTGGCCCTCCGCCGCCCGCGTGGCAAGGTTGGCAAGGTGGTCCTTCGGCCGGCCGGTCGCACGGTTGGCAACCGTGGCAAGGTGGGAGTTCTTCACACTCTGAGGACCAAGGTGAGCAGTGATGGCCGACTTAGACTTGTGATGGACGGACGGACGAACTTGTGATGGATGGACGACTGAACCTGTGATGGATTTATGTTGTACTTTGTGTGGATTCTAGATATTTATATGATATGGATATGAATGTGATATATATTGTGTTCTGTGTGATGAAATATTGATGTGTGATATATATTGTGTTTTCTGCGCAGGAAATTGAAAATATAAAAAAATTTGAATTTTTCTCAGCTTTGCTGAGTGCCACACTCGGCAAAGATGCCATGGCACTCGGCAAAGCTGGGGAAATTGCCCCCAGCTCGGCCTCTTTGCCGAGTGTTGGGACCCTGGCACTCGGCAAAGCAAGGCTCTTTGCCGACAGCCGGTCCATGTGGCACTCGGCAAAGGCGGACTCTTTGCCGAGTGGCGGTCCACGTGGCACTCGGCAAAGAAGGCCTCTTTGCCGAGTGCCGGTCCACGTGGCACTCGGCAAGGGCGGCCTTTTTTGTCGAGTGCTGGTCCACGTGGCACTCGGCAAAGAAGGCCTCTTTGCCGAGTGTCTTTGCCGAGAGGTCTTTGCCGAGTGTGGCACTCGGCAAAGCCTTCGCCGAGTGCGAGAGGCTCTTCGCCGAGTGCTGCCAGCACTCGGCAAAGTCTCGACTCCCTGTAGTGGTCACCGTGAGTCCGCGACACCGTTCAGATCAACCGTTTGCGTGCGCCATGGCAGGATCCCAAGAAGTTCGCCCGAGTACTATGCACCTCTTCTCATACCAATGGGGCTGCTGCTGCATTGCCACCCATGGTCGTTTCCGCCATTGTATCTTTGGTGCAGCTAACAATGTCGGCGCGCCCGTTGTGGATGGTCTTTGTCAAGCTATTCTCAGTCTTAG
The DNA here is from genome assembly GCA_009763385.1 of Coix lacryma-jobi var. lacryma-jobi. Lineage (NCBI taxonomy): Eukaryota > Viridiplantae > Streptophyta > Magnoliopsida > Poales > Poaceae > Coix > Coix lacryma-jobi. The sequence continues at coordinate 5,328,111 of CM019831.1, read as the reverse complement.
CCATCTACTTCTAGTACCATGGCCGCGACATAAATAGGTACAAGCATACGAGGGCTCAAACGCGAAGAAGCAATAAAGAAAGTAAAATGGTGATCCACCTTCCTTTGATCCACACGCCATAGCAATAGACGAGAATCACAAGGATGTGATCAAGAGAGCACGACTGTCACACAAACATGTCCAACGCACAAAAGATACAGACTAGAAGCGAGGAACTTGGCTCCATGAGGCTTCGATCAGCGGTCATTGCATTTGACAGGGATCGGAGCAACTAGAAACAAAAGGAGCTTATTCCACACCTTACTGGATCGGTGGGCATCAAAACAAATTGAGAAAGAAATAAGAGCGGTCCTTGCATTCATTCGTCTGACATGCCATGGCAAGGGCGGTAGCCGAAGAATGAGACGCTCGATCCGAAGCCAACTCATAGGGCACCACAACCCCGTGCAACTAAATCGACACAACGCTATTCCCACGGCTCGTAGCGGTGCGGCTGTCACCGCAAGAGACGGAGGAATGCTATGGTCATAATAGTGCAAGCATACGAGGTGGTTCTGTCAAAAAAGGTCCATACGGGTGGAGCCCGGTGGTCATGGCGAGGTATCCCGCGGCCATGAGCTTCACCCAAACGAGTTGGCACTCGTCGTTCCATGGTCGTTGTCACCCGTTCCTTCTCCCACCAGACTAGATCTCGAAGGGCTATCGTGTGCGGGTAATATCCGCATCGATATTAGAACCGATATCGTACCCATCAGGGCCTTGTCTCAGGGCTAAGGGCAGGGGCCAACGATCGTGTCGCTAAGGGGCCAACAAAACGCACAACAACGTCCACAGCTACGAGGGGTGAGTTATGCTCGGCGTTACGACCACGGCGGGATGAACCCACGATCATCACGACCGAGCGAGAGACGACACCTCGACCGGCTCAAAGGCTCGGTCCACAGAAACATCGACAAGGTCCAACAAGAAGGCACCGTCCACTACCAATGATACGAACACGACGACGACTAACGTACGACCATAACAGGGAGTAGCACATGTCCATAGCGGTAACGAACTAATCCAGTGCGAAGGCACATCTCAGACAGATATAGATCGTATGATGAATAGGATGTACAATTGAACAGGAGTCGCGCTAACGTCGAGGGTACGTTTACAGAAGTTCATGGGTTCGACCTTGACGATGGCGGGGAAGACAAGGCTTCAGCGGAGAGTTGCCGAAGGCGCCGGAGCATGTCATGGCCAGCTGAGGAAGACCTTGGCTGATCGTGGAGGGGGCACCGACTGGCTGTGGCTTGCTGCTATCTGGTTGTAGCTGGCCGGATGGTGCTGCGGCTCGGCCGAACGCAACAGCAAGTGTCCAAGAGGTGGCTGGAAGGTGACAGATCTCTGGTGGGGGCGTCACAAGCCCGACGGCTTTCCCGCGACAGTGTATACATCGACACGAAGGCCAGGTCTCAGGCACAAGGACAACATGTTTGGAAACGAAACTGATGCGACTCTGGGTGTTGTTGGAGGGGGGCTCACTGGCGGTCTCGGTACGGCTGCTGACGAACAGGACTTCAGCGAGGACGGCGGGAAGACGAAGCTGATGAAGGAGCTCGATGAGGCGGTCGCTGATGCAGTGATGCAACAGGGGTTCCAGTGTGCTTGACCAAAGCGTGCCGAGGCTGGTTCGGTGAAGACGACGAGGCGAAGTTGGAGTTCGTGGCGGGGCTGGTCTAGGCCAGAGCGCGTCCACCGGTGTGCACGGTCGGCCGGAGGCTGGGAACGCGGAGCAGGTGCTGGCTTGTTGCGGCTTCCCGGCATCGGCTGTGGACTGAGCAGAGGAAGCTGAGGTCGACGGCGTGGTTCCAGGCTGACGGCGAGGCGTGGCAAGATGTAGAGAGGGGCTCCGACGGAGGTCGTGGACGCTGGGCGACGTCGCGGCGTGGCGTGGCCACGGTCTCGGCCGACGTGGCCGGTGCTTGGCTAGCCGGGGCGTCATGTGAAGCTTCCGTCCGGTGTGGCTCGATGGCGGTCGAAGGCGGTGCGGTTGGGCGACCATGGCAGCGGCCACGGGGGTCGGCGTAGCCACCGGCGACCGTGGCTTGGCGCTGGTAGTCACCGGTCCGACACCCGTCGTGGGCGCGACTGGCTTGACCGCGGCCATCACGGCGTGACCGAGGCAGAGGAGGCCACAGGCACCACAGCTTGGTGGCATGGCATGGACGATGGTCAGCGCAGCGCGGTCACGGCCGACGCGTGCGGTTGCGCGGGTGGACCGGCGTGACATGATTGCGCAGGGCAACGGCAGGGAGGGAGTTGAGCAATGTCGGCGGCTTGAGGAGGAACGGAGGAGGGAGCGGCGGCTTAGAGGAGGAAGAAGGAGAAGGAAGCAGTGGCCGGCTTATATATGCGCCGCTGCTAGGGTTCATGGGGCACCCGACGATCCTTGGCGTTCGAGCCAAAGGCGTGCCACACGGCGCGCATCAGATGGAGAGGAGGCGTGGACGCGGGGTGTGAGTCGTGCGCGCGGGGGCGGGTGCCAGAGCGGCGGTGACGCGCCTGGGAGCGCCCGCGCCAGGCGTCTAGGCTTCCAGGGGAGCGGCTATTGGGCCAACTGGGCCAAATGGCCTTGCGAGGGCCCATGCAGGTGGTGGGGGAGAGGTGAGCAGGCCGAGCTTCTGGCGAGGTGGGCCGTGCGCGTGGGATGTGCTGAGTGAAGTGAGCGGGGCGGCCGACTGTTGTCTTTCGCGGGCTGAGTGGAGGGGAGAAGGATGGGAGGCAGGCCGGTGGGTAAGAGATGGGAGAGAGGAGGATTGGGCCAGCTGGGAGGTTTGGGCCCAACGAGAGGAAGAAGGGTTTGCTCTTTCTCATTTAAATGAGTTTGCGAAGCATTCGGATGGAATTCGAAGTTGAATTCGACACGGATTCAAAAAGGGATTCCAAGATCTTCAAATATGGTTGAGGGGAAAATGGGTTAAGGTTTTTTCCCTGACTCATGATTTTTTTATGACTCAGGGTTAGAAACAACCAGAGATCCAGAAGGGCGTCAAGAAGAATGAGAGGGGTTGCTATGGACTAGTGCTCTCCAACATAAGACTCAAGATGTAAAAGGAATCTCCAGCAAACTTCTACAAGCAATACTATATGAATGCAACAATTTATTTATAAATTGTTCCCTGTTCAGCTAGCATCTACATGCTCCACTCAATCACTGAAATTTTTTGAAAAAAGTCCGAATTTTGGGTTGTTACAGTCCACCCACCTTACAAGGATCTCGTCCTCGAGATTTAGGAGTTAGTATCAATGAGTCAGGTCTTCGTTGTCATGTCATATGCATTAATGCATTTGATTTTGAACTCGAGCATTTTGAAGAGGAGTTTTGGAAACATTTGTTTTCGAAAGTCCTTTTAAAATGGAGTCCCAACTCAAATAAGAGGCAAATAAATACCCGTTGGAACCTAGTATGAGCATCCTCGCATAAACCCTCAATTTTATAAATACTTTGCCATAGGCTACATATCCTTTTTTTTATAGAAAATAGGCAATAAATCCCGAGGAGACAACATGTGGCCACCAAAACTAGGGGTCTCAACCATTAGGAGCCTCAAATGCTCCCCCTAGCGGTGGATGAACACAGCGGTTGCTCAAGCTTAACCAAAAAGAAACAACAAACAACAAACATGCATATGCAATGCAATACGGAATATGAATCTAGGTTGCTTGTCAAGTTTGCTCATGGGTAAACTTCTTCACACGCTATTTAGGGCGGTTATCTTAACCACGTCTGACAAGCCTATGTGCAAAGCATAATTTAAACATGGCATATTATACAATGCAATGCAAAGACAACCCCCTTTCACCTTTTGACAAAGTTACTTAGATCAAGCACATTAAGCTCACTTCGCAATCTACAAAGGGTGTTTTCATCTAGGGGTTTTGTGAAGATATCCACCAATTGATCTTCGGTTCTAACTCCTTCTAAGGATATATCTTTCTTTGAAACATGGTCTCTTAGAAAGTGATGGCGAATATCTATGTGCTTTGTGCGAGAGTGTTGAACCGGGTTGTTAGCAAGCTTAACCGCGCTCTCATTGTCACACAATAAAGGTACCCTTTCTAGGACTACACCATAGTCTAAAAGGGTTTGTTTCATATAAAGGATTTGTGCACAACAAGCTCCCGCGGCTATGTATTCTGCCTCGGTGGTAGACAAGACCACACTATTTTGCTTCTTCGAACTCCATGAATCTAGTGATCTCCCAAGCAAATGGCACCCCTCGGATGTGCTCTTTCTATCAATTTTGCAACCCGTGTAATCCCAATCGGAATACCCAACGAGTTGGAAGTTAGCTCCTTTGGGATACCAAAGGCCAATGCTTGGGGTGTGCTTTAGGTACCTAAGGATTCCTTTTACGGCTACGAGGTGTGATTCCTTAGGATCGGCTTGAAACCTAGCACACATGCACACACTAAACATGATGTCGGGCCTAGATGCGGTCAAGTATAACAAGCTACCAATCATAGAACGGTAGAGAGTTTGATCAACCGAGTTACCTCCCTCATCTAGGTCGAGATGTCCATTTGTTGGCATTGGAGTCTTGATAGGCTTGCAATCATTCATATTGAAGCGCTTGAGGTGGTCTTTTGTGTACTTCTCTTGAGATATAAAAGTCCCCTCCTTGAATTGCTTGACTTGGAAGCCTAGGAAGAATGTGAGCTCACCAATCATGGACATTTAGAACTCCTTCGACATCAAGTCACCAAATTCCTTGCAACATGCTTCATTTGTTGACCCAAAGATGATATCATCAATGTAGACTTGACAAATGAAGATCTCTCCATCAAGCTTCTTGGTGAATAGTGTGGTGTCGACCTTCCCAATGATGAAGCCCTTCTCAATGAGGAAGTCCCGGAGGCGCTCGTACCATGCTCTAGGGGCTTGCTTGAGCCCATATAACGCCTTGGACAGCCTATAAACAGGATTAGGATATCTAGGGTCTTCAAACCCGAGAGGTTGATCAACATAGACTAGTTCATTTATGAAGCCATTTAAAAATACACTTTTCACATCCATTGGATATAATTTAATGTCATGATGTGATGCATATGCAAGGAGGATACGAATGGCTTCAAGTCTTGCAACCGGTGCAAAGGTCTCTCCAAAATCTAAGCCTTCAACTTGAGGGAACCCCTTTGCAACTAGCCTTGCCTTGTTTCTAACAACGTAACCTTGCCTTGATCATCTTGCTTGTTCCTAAACACCCATTTGGTTCCAATGACTCTTGCACCTTTGGGTCGCTCTTCAAGGGTCCAAACTTGATTGCGGGTGAAGTTGTTCAATTCTTCATGCATAGCATTCACCCAATCCAGATCCTTTAGAGCATCATCTACAATGGTAGGCTCAACAAGAGAAACAAAGGAGTGATGTTCCATAAATAAAGCAAGTTTTTGAGATCGAGTCATTACACCCCTTGTAGGACTTCCTATGATGAGATCTTGAGGATGAGCTTGTAGTAGAGGTGTAGTCCTTCGATCAACCACTTGAGGGTCCGCTTGTGGAGCACCAACATCTTGAGCTTGTACCACCATTTGATCATGGGAGACATGAGTGTCTTCATTTGGGTCTCTCCCATCTTTGTCATCATCATGTGGTACATTTGATGAAGATGGCTTGTCAATGACTTGCACATCATCATCATCATCATCATCTTTAGGCTTAATGGCTCCAACCGACATGTTCTTCATTGCTTCCCTCAATGGTTCATCACCTACATCATCAAAAATCTCATGCTCTCCTTGAGAGCCGTTAGATTCATCGAATTCCACATCATATGTTTCTTCTACCATCCCGGTGGCATGGTTGAATACTCAATATGCTTTGGACTTCAATGAGTAACCAACAAGAAAACCAATATCACATCAGCGTTGAAACTTCCCTAGGTGTTGGTGCTTCTTGTAGATGTAGCATTTGCAACCAAACACTCTAAAGAATGATACATCCGGCTTCTTGTTGTTGAGTAGCTCATATGGTGTCTTGCCAAGGAGACGATGGGGGAACAAACGGTTGGATGCATAGCATGCGGTGTTGATTGCTTCCGCCCAAAATCTTTCCGGTGTAGAGTACTCATCTAACATTGTTCTTGCTAGGGTGAGTAGTGTGCGGTTCTTCCTCTCAACTACCCCATTTTGTTGTGGTGTGTAGGTTGCGGAGACTTCATGCTTGATCCCAACTTCATCACAATATTCCTCAATATGGGTGTTGTCAAACTCTTTCCCATTATCACTTCTTATCTTTTTGATCTTCAAGTCAAACTCATTTTGGGCTCTCTTGGCAAACTTCTTGAATGAAGGGGTTGCTTCGGATTTGTCATGAAGAAAGAAGACCCAAGTGTATCTTGAATAGTCATCAACAATCACTAGGCAATAGAGATTTCCACCCAAGCTAGCATATGTTGTTGTCCCAAATAAATCCATGTGAAGTAGCTCCAACTCTCTTGATGTTGATACAAAGGCTTTGGTTGGATGAGTATTTGTAACTTGTTTGCCGGCTTGACATGCACTACACAATTTGTCCTTCTCAAATTTGATGTCCTTCAAGCCTCTAACCAAATCTTTCTTCATTAGCTTGTTGAGAGTGTTCATACCAACATGTGCCAACCTTCTATGCCATAACCAACCAAGAGATTGCTTAGTGAACAAACATGTCTTCAAGTTGGCATCTTCGGAGGAGAAATCCACTAGATAGAGATTGTTGTGTCTAAAGCCTTGGAATATCACTTGTGTATCATCTTTCTTTGTCACAACCACTTCTTTCTCGGTGAATAAGCATTGAAAACCAAGATCACAAAGTTGCCCAACAGATAGCAAGTTGAAGCTCAATGAAGCAACAAGAAGCACATTTGAAATTGTATGATCATTTGAGATAGCCACTTTGCCTAAACCCTTGACATTGCCCTTTGAGTTGTCATCAAATGTTATCTTTTCTTGGTCATTGACACTCTCTTCTAGTGAGGTGAACATCCGGGGATCACCGGTCATATGTTGTGTGCAACCACTATTGATCACCCAATGAGATCCACCGATCTTGTAGTTCACCTACACACACAAGAAATCAAGCTTGAGCTTTAGGGACCCAAACTTGTTGAGGCCCCTTAACCTTCTCTACAAGTGACTTTGCAACCCAAATTTGTTTTGGCCTATTCTTGTTCGGAGGCCCCATGAACATGACTTTCACTTTGCCACTAGAATCTTGTCTAAGCATGTAGTGAGCATTGAAAGCAAAGGGCCTAGCATGCTTGGGCAAGGGTGTGGGTTTTGGTTCTTCACAATTGTGAGCAAAGTGTCCTTCTTGTCCACACTCAAAGCATCTCCCCAACTTCTTCTTCTTTGGCTTTGTGATGCTCTTGTGTTGCTTCATCTCCTCTTCAAGGTAGCCAATACCATTTCTATTTGTCTTCATTATGGTGTTCATGAGAAGCTCACTTTGAAGACATTGACCCTTGGTGAAGTTCTTCAACCCGATGGTTAGGTGCTCTTTTTCCATCTTTAGCTTGTCATTCTCTTGTTGGAGCTCCAATTGGGATGGTGTCATCTTGTAATCCCTCTCCATTTTCAATCTCTTGTTTTCTTCTTTCAACATGTCAAGCTCAAGTGCCATGCTATAATCTTCATCATGAGTTTGAATGACAACTTGCTTGGTGGTTGCTAGCATTTCTAGATCAATCTTGAGCTTTGCATTCTCATTCTTGATCTTGACAAAGTCATCATAGTGTTCGGCCTCAGCCACTTTCTTGCCCTTGCTACTAGCTCTTTGCTCATCATGCTCACTAACCAAATCCTCACAAGATGTTGCTACGTCACACTTAACAACATGGTTAGGAGCATCATGTGTCCCATGAGAAAGTAAATCATAAGCAATAGTGAGAGCATCATGATCAACTTTAACTTGAGTATATTGTTCTTTGAGCAAAGCATAACTAGTGTTAAGGTCACTATGCATCTTATCAAGTTTTTCATTTTTAGCTTTGAGCTCCTTGTTAGAGGACTTGAGCTCCTTGATGGAAGATGACATAATAGAAAGTTCATTTTGTAACTCATCACTAGCATGTGTAGCATGGTTGTATTTGTCAACAAGAGATTCATTGTCATGAGCAAGCCGATCATTTTTAGCTCTAGTCTTTCTTATGATTTTAGAATAGTTGTTTAGCAAATCAACAAGTTGTCGACGAAATATCGTCGATAGTCCACCTAGGGGTATGCCCAAGGTGGTAGATTAGAGGGGAAGGTGTGCAAGACGACGACCCAGACATTGACGCAAGACAAACTAGATGAACACAGAGATTTATCCGGGTTCGGGCCGCTAGGTTTAGCGTAATACCCTACGTCCTGCGTTTAGTTGTATTGATTGGATCTGGCTTGTAGGTTTGTGACCTGTGACCTGTCTTGCCCTCTCAGAGGACCCCTGCCCCTCCTTATATATTCCGAAGGGACAGAGTTACATGGTAAGTATTAGAGTTGGTACTATATCTAGATTACAACTGTCGTGCGGTGCATGTCGTGCGCCGCACGCCTTCATCTGTGCGTTGGATGACCCCCGGTGGTGAGGCCCATGTACCATCGTGTGATACCCTGGGGTCTATATCCCCACAGCTAGTCCCCGAGCCTGACAGCAGGTGACTCGATCACGTGGTGTCAGGGTCTTGAGAATAACCAGACTTATATACATGCGCGAACGAGCGCCATGTATACACGGTAGTCCCCAAGGCTGCTAGAAGATGAAGAATAAATCTTGTAGCATGCTTATAAAAAAGGAAAAACCACTATGGTGAAAGCAGTATGTCGTCCGAGCAGGTTGCCGAACGATGAGTCCGAGCACCAAGCAGTCCCCAGGTTAGCTGGTGAGCCCTCGGTGTAGCTGTCGATGATCGTCGAGGAATCCGGCCAGCTGGTCGGCGATGAAGTCCGAGCGCCAGGTGCTGAGTACCAAGCGATCTGACCAGCGCAGCTGACGATGTTGGCGCGAATAATCCGAGCACCGACGAGTCCCCCAAGTCAGCTGGTGAGCTCTCGGTGTAGCCGTTGATGAGCGTCGAAGAGTATGACCAGCTGGTCAGCGATGACGTCTGAGCGCCAGGTGGTGAGCACCGAGTGACCCGACCAGGTGGTCGACGATCCCAAGCACCGAGGAGTCCCCAGCTTAGCTGGTGAGCTCTCGGTGTAGTCATCAATGAGCGTCGAAGAGTACGACCAGCTGGTCGGCGAAGAAGTCCGAGCGCCAGGCGGTAAGCTCCAAGCAAAGCGACCAAGTGGTCGACGAACCCGAGCACCGAGGAGTCCCCAGCTCAGCTGGTGAGCTCTCGGTACAACCGTTAATGAGCGTCGAAGAGTACGACCAGCTGGTCGGCGAAGAAGTCCGAGCGCTAGGTGGTGAGCACCGAGCAAAGCAACCAGCTGGTCGGCGACAAAGTCCGAGCGCCAGTTGGTCCCAAGCAATGATCTTCTCGTCCATCATGATTGGTCCAGTCCCCAGTCCCCGAGCGTAAAGAATTAACTCGTAGACCAAACATGGTTCCTGTAAAATAAACATGGAGAATGGTAGTACATAACGTACAAATAAAATATAGAGAAAATCAGCAGTAAAGAAAAAGCATATCCCGCTCAGCGGTCAGTCAGCTGGTATGAACGTTTAACATTAAATAAAATTCTTCGAGCAGTTTGTTTGTAACTGACTCGCCAGCCCCGGCTAGCCGGTAACTCCGGAGCGTGAGGCGTACAGCCCAGCCACGCGTAAGAGCACCAGCATCACCGAGGAGCTGCTGCCGACCACCCGTAACGCAGAGCGCGGAGCTGCATTCACGTATAGGGAGGAGCCAGAGACAGGGCCATCTCTGGAAAGCACGAGTGTAAACGTGGCTGCTCGGGAAAACACATATGTCATCCTCAGGATGGTATATATGGTGAAAAATAACGAAGAGTAGTTATGAGAAATAATATGACCGCAGAGGCACATGATAATATCTAGAGATATATGACAATCGAAGGAATATTTGATTGATGTGAAAGATAATACTTAGCTTGATTGTTGTCTGAACGGAGTAGTCGACGAGAGGCGTCGAGGACGGCGATGAGTCAACAACGAGCGGTCGACGAGGATGGCGGTGAGACAATGACGATGACGTGATGGCTCGCTTGTGGCTCGTCGGCTCATTGCTGGCTCGTCGGTGGCTCGACGACTCGTCGATGGCTTGTTGGCTCGTCGATGGCTTATTGGCTCATCGATGGATCATTGGCTCGTCGATGACTCATCTTTGGCTCGACGATGACGTGATGGCTCGCTTCTGACTCGTAGATGATCAGAGCGAGCATAGGGCACGGGTCGTCGATCAGCTTCTCGGAATCCTTGTCGTAGATGGATCTACCGCGTGGCTGATCAACCGAGCCAACGATATCTTCTTGTCGATGATGATGAAGTTGCCTAGCCCTCGATCTTTCCTACCAGTCATTATAGCATCGGTCGTGGTCGTCATTGCGCCGATTATTACGGCGACAATCATCATTATGACTCAGTTGGAGGTCGGAGCAAGAGGTACGGGCGATGTCGTGCTCGGGAGATCGATCTCTGATCAGATCTACGAGAGAGAGAGAGTGTCGGCGACGCCTGCCGTGACCCGATCGATGGATTCGATCAGATCGGTGTTGTCGACACGCCGCCCCGATAGCGAGGAAGCTTGGTCGGAGCGCCGGGGAAGATGACCTCGAAGAGATGTCGAGGCTGGTCCCGCCGATGCTGAAGTGGTGGAAGCATATCCGTTCGGCACAGGAGAAGCCTGCACCATCTCCACGCCCCGGAAGAGTCGTGGAAGCGGGGAAGATGACCATCTGGCTCGCCATGGAGTCTCTACGCACATGCCCCACGGTGGGCGCCACTGTCGACGACATATCGTCGATAGTCCACCTAGGGGTATGCCCAAGGTGGTAGATTAGAGGGGAAGGTGCGCAAGACGATGACCCAGACGTTGACGCAAGACAAACTAGATGAACACAGAGATTTATCTAGGTTCGGGCCGCTAGGTTTAGCGTAATACCCTACGCCCAGCGTCGAGTTGTATTGATTGGATCTGGCTTGTAGGTTTGTGACCTGTGACCTGTCTAGCTTGCCCTGTCAGAGGACCCCTGCCCCTCCTTATATATTCTGAAGGGACAGAGTTACATGGTAAGTATTAGAGTTGGTACTATATCTAGATTACAACTGCCGTGCGGTGCATGTCATGCGCCGCACGCCTTCATCTGTGGGCCGGACGACCCCCGGTGGTGAGGCCCATGTACCATCGTGTGGTACCCTGGGGTCTATATCCCCACAGCTAGTCCCCGAGCCTGACAGCAGGTGACTCGATCACGTGGTGCCAGGGTCTTGAGAATAACCAGACTTATATACATGCGCGAACGAGCGCCATGTATACACGGTAGTCCCCAAGGCTGCTAGAAGATGAAGAATCAATCTTGTAGCAGGCTTATAAAAAAGGAAAAACCACTATGGTGAAAGCAGTATGCCGTCCGAGCAGGATGTCGAATGACGAGTCCGAGCACCAAGCAGTCCCCAGGTTAGCTAGTGAGCCCTCGGTGTAGCCGTCGATGATCGTCGAGAAATCCGGCCAGCTGGTCGGCGATGAAGTCCGAGCGCCAGGTGCTGAGTACCAAGCGATCCGACCAGCGCAACTGACGATGTTGGCGCGAATAATCCGAGCACTGAGGAATCCCCCAGGTCAGCTAGTGAGCTCTCGGTGTAGCCGTTGATGAGCGTCGAAGAGTACGACCAGCTGGTCGGCGATGACGTCTGAGCGTCAGGGGGTGAGCACCGAGTGACCCGACCAGGTGGTCGACGATCCCGAGCACCGAGGAGTCCCCAGCTTAGCTGGTGAGCTCTCGGTGTAGTCGTCAATGAGCGTCGAAGAGTACGACCAGCTGGTCATCGAAGAAGTCCGAGCGCCAGGCGGTAAGCTCCAAGCAAAGCGACCAAGTGGTTGACGAACCCGAGCACCGAGGAGTCCCCAGCTCAGCTGGTGAGCTCTCGGTACAACCGTTAATGAGCGTCAAAGAGTACGACCAGCTGGTCGGCGAAGAAGTCCGAGCGCTATGTGGTGAGCACCGAGCAAAGCAACCAGCTGGTCAGCGACGAAGTCTGAGCGCCAGTTGGTCCCAAGCAATGATCTTCTCGTCCATCATGACTGGTCCAGTCCCCGGTCCCCGAGCGTAAAGAATTAACTCGTAGACCAAACATGGTTCCTGTAAAATAAACATGGAGAACGGTAGTACATAACGTACAAATAAAATATAGAGAAAATCAGCAGTAAAGAAAAAGCATATCCCGCTCAGCGGTCAGTCAGCTGGTATGAACATTTAGCATTAAATAAAATTCTCTGAGCAGTTTGTTTGTAACTAACTCGCCAGCCCCGGCTAGCCGGTAACTCCGGAGCGTGAGGCGCGGAGCCCAGACACGCGTAAGAGCACCAGCGTCACCGAGGAGCCGCTGCCGACCACCCGTAACGCAGAGTGCGGAGCTGCATTCACGTGTAGGGAGGAGCCGGAGACAGGGCCGTCTCTGGAAAGCACGAGTGTAAACGTGGCTGCTCGGGAAAACGCATATGTCATCCTCAGGATGGTATATATGGTGAAAAATAACGAAGAGCATTTATGAGAAATAATGTGACCGCGGAGGCACATGATAATATCTAGAGATATATGACGATCGAAGGAATATTTGATTGATGTGAAAGATAATACTTAGCTTGATTGTTGTCTGAACGGAGTAGTCGACGAGAGGCATTGAGGATGGCGATGAGTCAACAACGAGCGGTCGATGAGGATGGCGGTGAGACGATGACGATGACGTGATGGCTCGCTTGTGGCTCGTCAGTGGCTCGATGACTCGTCGATGGCTTATTGGCTCGTCGATGGCTTGTTGGCTCGTCGATGGATCGTTGGCTCATCGATGACTCGTCTTTGGCTCGACGATGACGTGATGGCTCGCTTCTGGCTCGTAGATGATCAGAGCGAGCATAGGGCACGGGTCGTCGAGCAGCTTCTCGGAATCCTCGTCGTAGATGGATCTACCGCGTGGCTGATCAACCGAGCCAACGATATCTTCTTGTCGATGATGATGAAGTTGCCTAGCCCTCGATCTTTCCTACCAGTCATTATAGCATCGGTCGTGGTCGTCATTGCGCCGATTATTACGGCGACAATCATCATTATGACTCAGTTGGAGGTCGGAGCAAGAGGTACGGGCGATGTCGTGCTCGGGAGATCGATCTCTGATCAGATCTACGAGAGAGAGAGAGTGTCGGCGACGCCTGCCGTGACCCGATCGATGGATTCGATCAGATCGGTGTTGTCGACACGCCGCCCCGATAGCGAGGAAGCTTGGTCGGAGCGCCGGGGAAGATGACCTCGAAGAGATGTCGAGGCTGGTCCCGCCGATGCTGAAGTGGTGGAAGCATATCCGTTCGGCACAGGAGAAGCCTGCACCATCTCCACGCCCCGGAAGAGTCGTGGAAGCGGGGAAGATGACCATCTGGCTCGCCATGGAGTCTCTACGCACATGCCCCACGGTGGGCGCCACTGTCGACGACATATCGTCGATAGTCCACCTAGGGGTATGCCCAAGGTGGTAGATTAGAGGGGAAGGTGCGCAAGACGATGACCCAGACGTTGACGCAAGACAAACTAGATGAACACAGAGATTTATCTAGGTTCGGGCCGCTAGGTTTAGCGTAATACCCTACGCCCAGCGTCGAGTTGTATTGATTGGATCTGGCTTGTAGGTTTGTGACCTGTGACTTGTCTTGCCCTCTCGGAGGACCCCGGCCCCTCCTTATATATTCCGAAGGGACAGAGTTACATGGTAAGTATTAGAGTTGGTACTATATCCAGATTACAACTGCCGTGCGGTGCATGTCGTGCGCCGCACGCCTTCATCTGTGGGCCGGACGACCCCCGGTGGTGAGGCCCATGTACCATCGTGTGGTACCCTGGGGTCTATATCCCCACACAAGTTCATCATAAGAAGGAGCTTGGAACTCTCCATCACTCTCATCATCACTAGAATCATCATCACTTTGTACCTTCCGGTCACCCTTTGCCATAAGGCATAGGTGTGTAGAGGATGATGGCGACGGTGGTGGTGGTGGTGTAGAGGTCCCAATGACTAGAGCGGCCACCTTCTCCTTCTCATCATCACTATCTCCATTGGATGAGCCACCGGAGGAGTCAATGTCAGTGAGCCAATCACCAACAATGTAAGCCTTGCCACCTTTTTTGTGGTGTTGCTTCTTCTTGCCGTCCTTCTTCTTGTATGACTTGTCATTTCTCTTCTCATCTTCACTTGATGAGTCATACTTCTTGCCCTTTTTGTCATGACTTGCTTTGAAGGCCAAGTCCTTCCTCTTGTCGGTGGAAGAGCCACCACTTGGAGTGATGTGCATATACATCTCATGTGCATTGATCTTTCCCAATACTTGTGTTGGTGTAGATGTGGAAAGATCACCTTGATGTAGCACGATCACAATGTGTCCATACTTGTCAATTGGAAGGACACAAAGAATCTTCCTCACAACATCGGATGGTTGCATTTGTGTGAGGCCAAGTCCATTTAGCTCTTCTATAAGAACATTCAAGCATCAGTACATTTCATTTACACTTTCATGAACATGCATTTCAAATGAATTAAGCTTTTGCATGACCAAATGATAACGCTCCTCACGCTCACTCTTGGTTCCCTCATGGAGCGCACAAATGTTATCCCATAGCTCATGGGCATCCTTGTGGTTCCGAACTCGGTTAAACACATCTTTGCAAATGCCTCTAAAGATGATGTTTTTGGCCTTTGCATTCCATTTCTCATTTTCCTCCTCATTAGGAGTGAGACTTGTGCCCTCCTTGGGTTTGGGGAACCCGGTTATCGCGGCTTGGCGGCATTTAACATCCACCGCCTCTAGGTATGACTCCATACGGATTTTCCAAAATGGAAAGTCGTCTCCCTCGAACATGGGACGTGGTCCATTACCTCCGGACATCTTAACTCTCGGCGGTTAAGCCTAAATCGAGAGCACGAGGCTCCGATACCAATTGAAAAGATTAAGATGCCCAAGGGGGGGGTGAATTGGGCTTTTCTAAAACTTTTGCAAGAATTAAATCCTAACAAGACCAATTAACCCCTTTGTGCTTTGATGTGTATTTCTCTAAAGTCTACCACACAAAAGACTATACCTATTCCATTCCTACTCTAGCAAGGCAATTCAATTATGAAAGAACAACAAGTAAATTGCGGAATTGAATTGCTCAAATGTAAATGTGTATGTAAAGAGAGTAGAAATGAGTCGACGATCTTTTTGCCGAGGTATCGAGGTGTCGGCACACCCCATGGTCCTCGTTGGAGCACCAGCGCAAGGGTATCGCTCCCCCTTGATCCGCGCAAGGATCAAGTGCTCACTATGAGCTGATTCTTCGCCACTTCGGCCCGGTGAATCGCTCACTACCGGTCACAATCTTGCTTGGGTCATCCACAAAGCCTCTGGATGCTCTCCAAGCTTCACTATAACCACCAAGCCGTCTAGGTGATGCCGATCACCAAGAGTAACAAGCTATAACTCTCACTTGACCAAGCCAAGGCCAAAGAGATGCATGGATGCACACTTGCTTCTCAATTCTCACTAGGAGGTCACTAATTCTCACAATTAGCTATTCTCTCAACCTCACTAGGGCTCTTGCTCTTTCTCTACCTCTCAAGGTGTATCTCAGCAGAATAGAATGGCAAGAACACTCTAAAGGAGGTGGAGGAGTATAAATACTCCCCCAACCGGCCATCCAAAAGAGCTTCAAACAGCATAGATTTCGGGGGCATCGGACGCGCTGATGCCTATCATCGGACGCTCTGATGCCTATCATCGGACGCTCCGATGCCCTCGACCCAACGATCAACTGTACTTTCTGACACATGGTTTAAAGGAGCATCGGACGCTGCCCAGCGTCCGATGCCATCACATAGGACGCGTCCGATGTGAATCTGACCTTTCTGGAACCTCTCTGGACCTACATCGGACGCTGGCCCTCAGTGTCCGATGTCATCGTCCGATGTGCCCCTCAGGGCAACCTCTCATGAACAGTGGCACAGGTGTGTCCGATGTGACAACATCGGAGCCTCCGATGCCACGCTGCCAGCACTCTCAAGTCTAAGTGACATCGGACGCGCGCCTGATGCCACTAAGGCCAGCGTCCGATGCCCATTTCAAGGTCGAAACGACTTCAGATCGCGACGCTGCCTTAATGACTTTTCATCCACACGACATAAGGGCTCTCTCTGAGCTCCTAGGGCTATGAAATAACAAGTGTGCACCACACCTACCTCAATAGACTCATCTAGGTCAAGCTACTGATTCACGCTCCCCTTTATAGTACGGCCAAAGGAAAAACAAAGACCTAAGACTACATAAGTGTCCTTCAACACCCTATGACACTTAGTGCTAGCCTATGACCGTCTTCGTCATCCGTCCTTTGAAAACTGAATCGATTTCCATTGCCAGAGGACATGAACTTCATATGCCCGTATCGTCGCCATTACCGTGACCTAACTCATCCCTGTTTCTATAAAACACACGTTAGTCACAGTAATCTTGTGTTTCATCCGATCACCGAAACCCACTAGGGGCCAAGATGCGTTCAACATTTATGTTTACTTGGCACATATGTATCATGGCACATTATATATATGTTCCTCTAATATATTACATAATATTTATATGGGGTTCTATATTTATTTGGACATTTTTAGTATTATTAGGTATGATAGATGGCAGACTTTCCCTACCATGGCAAACGGGTTTCCACCCTGGTAATCTGCCATTCACGCCAAATATGGTCATTCCGTAGTTCCCAGATCCAGCTATAGTATGAAATATTTTCACCATCTAAGTTTTCCATTCTAATATGATTGTTGCATATGTCACTCTATCTCTAGGGGCGAAGGGCTTCAAGGCCCACTTGTCAGCCCCTCTAGGCGAGGGCTTCTTGCCAGCCAAGGAAGCCTTGAGTAACCATGGGCGAGACCACGTCGTAGCAGACGGAGCCGCCTGACGGTCAAGTGCTTGGATGGTGGCAGTGGCGTCAGGAGGCGGTTGCGGCTTCCTTGACCCCCCTTATACAACAAGGCAACGTCCATCCACGTCGCGGCAAGGCACTTATGCACCCCAGGCATGCATAGGCCATAGACTAGAACACAAACCAACTTGTAAACATGCGCTCCTTAGAGTATAAGGGGTGGGAGGACCCCTAGAGATAGGAGGGACGATCCCAAGACAAATTAGAGAACCCTAGCTAGAGACGACCAAATCCTTACTCACTAAGGAAGAATGCCGATGAACACTAGGATAGCAACAAGGGATCCCCTACCAAACTCTCTCGATTTCCACCATAGTAATCCCCAATTGGGCACTCCTTAATGCGAAGAACACTATACTGCTGGATGTAGGGCTCAGAAGCCTGAAATAGCATAGCTTGACGTGTCCCTCTTGTGTTTCTGAGTATCTGAGCCACCAGAGACCCACAAAACGACAATGAACAACAGTGATGCTTGACGGTGTTGTGAACCCACGACACCTCCTCACTATTACAGGAAGGCACATTAGGGGCGGCTGGTGACCCACTGTAAGGGCGGCTACGCCAGCCGCCCCTATCTAAACGCTCTTACAGTGGTTTTCACTATAAGGGCGGTTCAACATGAGCCGCCCTTACAGTAGGCCACTGTAAGGGCGGCTGGTGTTCAGACCGCCCTTATAGTGGGTCGTTAGTAAGGGCGGTTGGTGTACCAGCCGCCCTTACAGTGGGTCGTTAGTAAGGGCGGCTGGTGTAACAGCCGCCCCTACAGTGACCTCTGTAAGGGCGGCTCGCTCTATAACCGCCCATATAGTTAATTTTTTTGAAAAAATAAGGTATGTACATCAGCACAACATATATATCAGCAGCACAGCACAACATATGTTTCAGCAGCACAGCACAACTTCAGTCAGTATATGAAATCTGACCATATCATAGCACAAACATCGAATTCAAGTTACATCATCAAATTCAAGTTACAACACAAACATCGAATCCACAAGTCTATCAAAAGTTACAGTTCCACAAGTCCATTGACAAGTTTGACAAGTTCATCCAATTGTAATCAACGGCCTAGAGCTAGCCTCTCAAACTAACGGAGGTGTTGGTACCTAGGATTACTACCTAAGTCGGAGGTGATGTCATGGTAGTCTCCTTTAAAATAAACAACCTGGTCCATTATGAAGTTGCAAAGGTCGCCGACGAGTTCTATGAGTTCATCATCCTTGTAGACATCCCTTTTCTTTCCTTTCTCTTCTAACCACTAAAAGATAACAAAAGCCAAGTTTAGATCTAGTGTAAACAAGAGATTGCAAAGCTAAGTTTTTATACTATGTTTATACAAGAGATTGCAACGCTATGTTTTTATACTATGACCTAAGAGGTTTGAACTTACCAAATTAGGGTGTCTTCTGTAGGTTTTTGTGTTACTCATGAAAACACATACGTAATATCCACAATGTAGACTCCTGATCCTTTGCTTGGGGAACTGTGTGTGTTTCATTTGGCATATGGAAATTTTAAGTAATAGTACTGAAAACCATGTAACTTAGTTCCAAGCTAAATTGCACTTACCGAACATAGAGTTTTGACACATAACCTGTACCCCCTTTTAGGACAACACCTTCCTTTCTTTTCTTTGACATAGTGCCTGAATGCCCTGTTTGAATGATTGTAGCAAATGCAACTTGTTAGTATGCAAAAGTCAACATTAAACCGAAACATATAAGGTAATGAGGATTATTGATATGCATACGTGTTGAGAATCGATATGAAGTCTTTATACGTGTGAGGGTCAAAATCTGCAGAATCACAAACCCATGCCATGCTCCTCCCGACATCGACGGCTATGACTATCCAGTGTTCGCTGCATGAATTTAATCATAGAATAAACAAGTAAGTTTCTTTGCATCGATATAATATATATGAAACAATAAAATAAGTATACAGTCGAACTTACTTAAAATGGTATGGTATCCATATGATTTCGTTGTGTTGGAGATTCTTAAAACATACGGCAAGCCACGCCGCAACCTTAAGGGACTCTTCCCTTATTTTCCTCGCCCTGATCGCCTCTTTCTCCTCATTTGTCTTTCCAGCGGCTAGCTCTTTCCCATCCAGTTTCCATTTGCTTGGGTAATTAAAAACTGTTTGTGCTATAGGTTGAGGGTCTACATACCCAGCTTTCAGGGTTGGCATTTCTTTCACAATGTGTGCTTGCATTCTACAAATCACGATGCGAGTTAGTTACAACAAAATCCAACTAGGTTACATTCATATCATATCAAGAAGGCAAGGGACTTACAGGCACCACGTGCGAATTAGATTCATTTCCATTGATTTCAGGTGAAAGCATGCTTGGATGTCACTGAAGTCAAAGGCAATAGTCGTAGCTGGGCTTCCAAATGTGCGTTCAGGTAGTACTGCTTGCAACACATGTAGTTCTGTACGGATAACATGCAAGTACCAATCATGGAACCTTTTCATTCCATATGGCATTTTCTGCATGACCCGGTTTGGTAGGAAATGTTTGCCTCTTACATATGTGCTCGGGCAATCACTGGACCATTTGATGTCTTCAACATCTGGATACTTTTGTACCTGTTTGTGGGCTGTGCGGTCCATGGGCCACCTATAAGCAAATTCGTTCTTGCCTTGGTTCTCAGGCTTGAACTGATCATGGGCATACAACTTGTAACATATTTGAGATGTCTTTCATGTCCACAAAAGATTTCGATCCTGTCGCCTTATCATGACGGGGATCTTTTCTCGAGCTTCAAATTACTGGATCGCCCTCGCCTTCTCGTGCATGTCCTTCTTTAGAAGGCAATCGTTGCTCATGTGTCTCAGAGCTTGTTGGGAAGACTGTGGCATCTCATCATGGCCTTGCTCGGGGCGAGCTGGAGAAGGTTGTGGGCTGTGAGGCTCATGCGTCGTCTCTTCATGCTCTGCCTCGACACGAGCTCGAGAAGACTCTGTCATGTGGTGGATAGGATTCGGGGAAGGCGGTGGCATCTCATGAATGTGGTCGTCACGACACAGTGAATATACCTCTCCATCCTCAGGGACTCTCTCTAGATGTACATCACTCGGAGTTGGTGATGTAACATTCAACACAATGTCCTTTTTGTACCAGAGAATGAACTGTTTTGTGACTAGTCCAAGCTCACATATCCCCTCGCTAGTTGGGTGTTCTATCTTATGCGTCGCGAACTCAGGCTTCACAGTGTGCACCTCGACCTTACTGTAGTCATGCGGGACCTCTTTATGGTGCCAGATGCCGCCTAGAGGATGTGCCACACCCGTTGCCACCTCAACCATCGTGTTTGCCCTGCCTACGGGAATCAACAGGGTGCAAGGAGTTGGCTCCCGTATGCGATCGACTGAGGTGGAGGTTGCATTGGAACTGGCTGCTGCGAACATCCGTAGGGCTGTCAATTAGAGCCAATTCTCTAGGTGGCTCCATTTTTGTCCGCGGCTCAGTAGACACTCCTTTCTCCTGCAGTTCCTGGCAACTAGAGTCTTCACTAGGAGCTCAATCTTAGACTGTCGGTTTCTGCATGTTTCTTGTAGATCTACGCATCATCTTCGAATCCTTCCTCCAGGTCGTATGTTTCCCTATCCCCCTGACACGGCCTGTGTGCTCGGGGGTTTCCTAAGCCAAGGCTAAGCTCGTCCTCTCTCTAGAAGGAGTGAAATGAGCCCTTCTCCCTGTCTTCAGAATATTTCAGTATCCTTGACACTGCCTCTTCGGTCTCTGGCTTGGCAAATTTCAGACTGCTGCCTGAATCTTCCATATTCCTTGCAAAGACCCAACACTTGATACGTGGCCTCAATTTCGTGACTTTTGTATTCCCAGCAACTACAACCTCTTCTTCCATCTTCCTAAACATCTCTTCCTTGCCATCGTATCCACCGGGGCCTAGACGTGGGTGGTGTATGTTTTTCTTCGCCTGCAAGCTGTTCTTTTCACTTAAGGCCAAAGCTTCCGGGAAGTCTTCTCAGCCACGAGCAACGCCCACATAGCAGGAGTTATGTGTCCAAACTTATGGTAGGGTGTTAACCCCTTTTTGATGTAGTCGTTGTTGAGCTCATTCCTCCAATGTCGGAAGGAATCTCCCATCATCTTCATAGCACGTCGTCTTACTAGTGCTAGCTTCTGTTCTGGAATCCTAAACTTGAAATTGACCAATAGACGTTTGGTCCATAGCTCCTCCTTTAAGTCCTCTGGATAATCTTGCCAATTAGGGATTGTTGGGTTACACTTGTCTCTCATGAGGGCCCCGATCGCATTGCGGAATTTTGCTTTGAATTCCTTTGGCTCAAGGATTTGCCCATCTTCCCCGATCTCGTCAATCACATAAACCATTTTTGCATTTGGATATTGGTTTGGCTTTCTAATCCCTCGTTTCCTCTTCGCTTGGGTAATCGAGGCCGATGTTGTGCCTTCAGGTAGTGGAGCAGAGGCCGCAATGGTATTCTCTGTGCATGTTGCCTCTGCCCTCCTTTCCTCTACTCCATCATGTCCAGCGAAATGTGCCGGACGCCGACGTTGTCTTTTTGGAGGTTTAGGAGGGACCTATATAAACAACAGGTCAAAGTGTTAGCAGAGGTAACACAGTCTGTGTGTTAGCAAAATGTACAATTTACTAAGGGACTTTCATATCCCTACCTCATCGTTTGGGTCAAAGTCCTTGTCTAAATCGTCCTCCGTTAGCTTCACCCGGGGTTCAAGTGGGTGTGGATCCTCAAGACTTCCATATCCCGAGTCATCGTCCTCGCCAGATCCTTCATCAGTCCCTCCTCGTCTTCCCACTTCTCCCCCTTCCTCCTCACCAGACTCCTCCTGAGTAAGCATAAATGCTACATCGTTGTCCAACTCATCATTGAACTGCTCCTGAGAAAACTGATCCTGTTTTTCTTGCCCTGTAGGGCTAGGGTGCTCTTCATGTTCGTTTGATCGGCCTGCATTGCTTGTTGTCCGCGTCATTTCGTGATTTGTTCTAACAGATGCAAGGATAAAGTGTCCTTTAGAAGTAGTAGTACAAGTAAAGTAATAGCAGTAGTGCTTCAGTAGTAGTGTAGGAGAAGATAGAAGAGAGAAGAGATAAAGGAAAAACCCATGTACCATCAAGCAAGAAAATCTAAAAAAATAAGTACTACAAGTCGGAGAGGCCTCAGTAACATGTCAATCATCATTTGATCATGAACTTGGAGCAGAAAGGCATAACAGATAAGAGAGAACGTGATGTAGGGGCGGCTGGTAACGATGCCAAGTTCCTCACAAGTTCTTGATCATCAGCTCATATTCCATATAATGAATGGACTTAGACAATCTCATCATTGGCAAAACAAAGAAGAGGAGAGAAAAAACATGGAAGTAGTAGGAGAGGTGAATAGTAGTAGGACTAGGTAGAAAAACATCATTGCACATGCCTTATGCCTCAGGTTCAGAGTAGCATCAAAATAAAACATCACTGCACATGCCCAGTTCAGTAGTAGTAGAGAATGGTAGAGAGAATAGAGAGAAGAGAGTACAGTAGTAGTAGAGAGGATGATCCATCACAGTTTAAAAAATTTGATCAATTCAAAATAGGAGTAGAGGAGTAGTAACAGAGATGTGTTGACTGCCATAGAAGTCAAACTGCCAACATTGACACAAATAGATAAATGGATACCAAACTGTTGCAAGTGCTCTTGTTTCAATGATTATGGCAATGGCAGACAATGGCAAGTGCTCGGAATGTAAAAAAAACCCTCATCATTGGCATAAGGCAAGTGCTCAGAATATAAAAACTCTAATCATTGGCATAAGCCAAGTGCTCATAATGTAAAAAACATCAACACAGGCAGGTCTCCTTTATCCAAAAAAGGGGAATGGGTGTCCTCACTGCTTCGTGGAGGTTGCGATGGTCGGTGGAGGCTGCGCACGGGCAGCGACGGTCGGTGGAGGCTGCGCAAGGGCAGCGACGGTCGGTGGAGGCTGTGCAAGACGGCCACCCAGCGAGCACCGAGCTCGAGACGACGCGGGGGAGCCGGAGGGCTCCAGGAGGGGAGAAGGCGGCGGATCCGACGACGGAGCCGGGGGAGAAGGAAGGCAGAGGCGACGGCGCCGGACACCAAACCCTAGCCGCGAGAGGTGCGCGGCTTCCCAGCGGAGGTGGTGCGCGGTGGCGGAGCACCAGCGAGGGAGGAGGGCGTCGGGAAGCGCACGAGCACGGGCCGGCGAGGTGAGAGGTGCCACCCAGCGAGCACCGAGCTCGAGACGACGCGGGGAGCCGGAGGGCTCCAGGAGGGGGAGAAGGCGGCGGATCCGACGACGGAGCCGGTGGAGAAGGAAGGCGGAGGCGACGGCGCCGGCCACCAAACCCTAGCCGCTGGCGGAGGCGACAGCGCCGGCCGGCCACCAAACCCTAGCCACGAGAGGTGCGTGGCTTCCCAGCGGAGGTGGTGCGCGGTGGCGGAGCACCAGCGAGGGAGGAGGGGTCGGGAAGCGCACGAGCACGGGCCGGCGAGGTGGCGGCGGCGCGTCGTCGCGCGGCGAATTTGGCAGCCTGGCGGCGTCGCCTTCGAAAGAAAACTCCCAGACTGTCGGCCTATGTATGCTGGGGAACGCACTGTAAGGGCGGCTGAGGTTATGAGCCGCCCTTACAGTGTTTTTTTTTTCAATATATAAAATGTTTCAGAAAAATAAATGTGGATCAATTCAAAAACTTAATTCAGAAAATGTTTCAAAATAAATGTTTCAAATATTATAAATGTGGATCAATTCAAAAATTATATCAAAATTATATTTTTTTCAACTTTGACTAATTTATATAATAAGATAGTAATATTTATGATATAAACTAAGTACAATTAGATTCTTCGTTAGTTATATTTTCATAATATACATATTTGATTTCACAAATCTATATGTTTCTCTCTAAAATTTTGGTCAAAGTTGAAAAACTTTGACTTTCCAAGCTTCTTGGAATGCCTTCTAATTTGGGATGGAGGGAGTAGAATATATAAAATATTCAAATATTATAAACTCTTGGAGATGGCCGTGCATATATTTGCGCGCGCGAGAGGGGAAATATACCAAGTTGCTATTGTTGCCAAGTTGATTTGTCAAACTGTTGGAGACAATTTTTCTTGTTTTGCTAAAATTATATGGATACCAAGTTGAGATAGCAAACTCTTGGAGATGCTCTTAAATATAGTCTCACACACATTACTCACACACATACATAAATGTAGTCTCACGAACATTACTCACACACATACACACATACATAAATTAGTCCCCGTCGTCGTTCATACAGTTTTCCACTTCACACCTTTTCGTTCCCATGGCAATACGTCTTTGGGTAGGTTTTTTTCCACAACACCGATCTTCTTAATAAAGTCTGTGAATAGTGGCATCTGATCGTAATTATTGTAGGCTTCAACATCGTCGACGCCATCAACTCCGATAATATGTTGTTTCCCGGGGATAACGACATGCTTAGGTTTCTTCTTTGGAGGGACGATACTAAGCGGGTCGATCATATAGAAAACTTGTGTAACACGTGATGCAAGCACCCAAGGATCATCATGGTAGCCTGTGTTCTGGAGGTCCACGACCCTCAATCCGATGTCATTGGTTTCATGTTGCTTGATCCAGCGACATCGAAATAGGGCCACATTCAGTTCCTCAATTCCATAGTCAAGTTCCCATATATCTTCAATTATGCCAAAGTAGTCGACCTTTCGCCCCACTGCGTCGATAGCCACTACTCGAACACCGCTGTTTTGGTTGACACATTTACTATCCTTTGTGTGGGTATAGTATGTGTACCCATTGATCTCATAAGCATTCCAAGATGTCACCTGTCTCGATGGCCCTGCCGCCAACTTACTTATGGTAATGGAATCTATGGTTTCTCCAGGCGCTATGTTCTTGTCCTTCAACCATGAAGTTAGGCATTGCTTGTGCTGTTTCATGACCCAATCATATGTACGGCCATTTCTCTCTGACATAATGATAACCATGTGTTCATCAATGTATGGTTCCATCAGTTTTGTGCTCTGCAAAAAAGCATAGTGCGCCCGACTCACTTCTGTGTATTCACTGTCAATGAATATTTTTCTACCATTTGTGCCCTTCCCAGTCAGCCTACCCTTGTAGCGAGAATCGGGAATACCAATGCCTCTCTGTACTTTTAGGTACTCTTGACAGCACTCGATGACTTCTTTGCTACTATAGCCCTCTATTATGGAGCCCTCTGGGTATGCACGATTATGCACGTACCGGCTTAGAACCGACATGAACCGCTCATAGGACCACATTTCATGCAAGTAGCAAGGGCCCAATGCCTGTATCTGATGAACCATGTGAATCATGAGATGTACCATTGTGTCGAAGAAAGCGGGAGGAGTAAACACATCTCTAGTTGATTTTGGGTCTCCACCACGAAATCATGTAGGTCACTCAGCTCTGTCTTGTTAATCTTCTTCTGTGAGATCTTCGACCAGAAGTAGCACATGCGAGTGATAGCCATTTTCAAGAACTCTGGCTTGATAGCCCTGATAGCGATTGGTAAGAACACTGTCAGCATCATATGACAATCATGAGCCTTGCAGTGTGAAATGACAGGTCCTTCATCGACACTAGCTTCTTCGGGTTTGCCGAAAACCCAGTCGGGACTTTGATCCCCTTCACAGAAGTGCATAAACCTCTCCTCTCAACTAGGTCTAGGTTGTAGCTAGCCGCAGGCAGAGTGAATTTTCCGGTTTTTCCTCAACTACCGGGTGAAGCTCTGGCATCACATGTAACTGCTCCATGTCCCTCCGTGCTTTGAGACCATCCTTTGACTTGGCTGTGTCCATCAAGGTAGCAATGAGACTCTCAAAGACATTCTTCTGCACGTGCATAGCATCAATGGCATGAGGGACCTCCAATTGTGGCCAATAAGGAAGATACTGAAAGAAGATTGACTGTTTCTTAAAAGGTACGCCTTCAATAGGAGGTGTGCTTCTATCTCTGGTCGTTCCATCCATTTTCTTCTTTCCATAGATGACGTGTATGTTTTCACCATTTGGTACACATATTGTCCATCATGACGTCTCTCCGGAGGCCGGTCTTCATCCTCTGGGATGTTGCCAAAGTACTTTAAGTATAGTTTGCTGCAGTACTTGTGACCTTCCTTTAAGAAGCGACGATTCCTGATGTAAACAACCTTCTTGGATCCATTTAGGAACACCCATTTTGTATCATCAAGGCAGACTAAGCATCCTGTCTTGCCTTTGAACTGTCCAGACAAGGCATACAATGCGGGGTGATCATTGATAGTCACAAATATATTTCTCTTAATGTGAAGGCCTCCTTTCGGTACGCATCGTACATGACTCCCCAAACCTCCATAGTCTCTCAAATTCTTCCATCACAGGCTCGAGGAACACGTCCATATCAAAGCCTGGTTGTTTAGGGCCAGAAACAAGAACAGTGAGAAAAAGGTACTCTCTTCTGACACAAATATGTCGGGATGTTGTACATGGTCAAGATCATTGGCCAGGTGCTATGCTCACTCGTCCTCTCATTGAAGGGATTCATTCCATCGGTGCTCAAGGCGAATCGTACATTCCTTGCGTCCGAGCTGAACAACGTGTTGTTCCTATCGAAGTCCTGCCACTGACTACCATCGGACGGGTGTGCAATCACATCGTCATCGACCTTGCGCTCATCATCCCACCACGTCATGAGCGCTGCTTCCTTAGGGTTCAGAAAGATACGTCTTAAGCGGTCGGTCACTGGCAGGTACCACATTACCAAGGCAGGAATTTTTCTCTTCTTTGCATCGTTGCCTAATGGGGTGTCCTCTAGAGGTTGAGATTCTTGTACTGCCTGTTGGAACCCTTCTTATTCCTCTTGTTCCGGTGGAGGCTTCTCCGCCACTGAAAAAGTCATTGTCCTTGTACCGACTGGCCCCACACCGTGGACATTTCTCCAGACCTCCAAACGTTTGACCACGAAAAAGGATACAATGGTTGGGGCATGCATGGATCTTTTCAACACCCATTGTCAATGGACTTATAACCTTTTGTTTGGTATGTGTTGGATGGAACTAAGTTAGGCAGTGGCAACACCGATGATAGAAGATGCAACAGATCATCAAAACTGCAGTCCGACCAGCCGTACTTAGCCTTCAGGATGAGTAGCTCAAACACAAAACGAAGCAGTGTCCAGTGTGTTGGACAACCCTTCTCAACACCGTACACGTGCTCCTTCGATGCTGTTTTCACCCTCTCTAGATTTTCTCGACCCTTCTTCTGTTGTAGTATTTCTGGTCCAATGGCCCGAAGCATTTCCTCTAAGTTGTCAAACCTTTCTGCATCACCATCATTATTGTCGACATCACCGGCACCACCATCATTATTGTCGACACCACCGGCACCACCATCATTATTGTCGACACCACCGGCATCACCACCACGTGCTTCTTCATTGTTTGACTCATGTTGCATTTGTGCTTCAAGCGCGTCTGAGCATTGAGACAAGTATTGTAGGGCTTCGGCATCGTCTTCTTCATGCTCATCGTTGTCGTTAACAACCATGTCTTCACAATGATGAATCCATACTGTGTAGCCCGGAACAAATCCTCGCCTAATTAGATGTGATCTGATCATTTCCACATCATAATATGCCATGTGGTTCTTGCAATCTTTGCAGGGACAAATAACTGAACCATTAGTCCCTGGCAACGTCTTTGCATGCTTCACTGCGGCTATAATAAATTTGTCCACCTCATCACAATAGGCTTGCGAGTACCTATACGAACCATACATCCAAGAAGTCCTATCCTCCATCTCTAAAAAAACAAAGAAAACAAGTAACCATTATTAGCCACATCCATAAATAAAAAAATTATTATTACCAACAATTGTTAGCAGCTACTATTAGCCACAATTATTGACAACAATTAATAGATACCATTATTAGCAACAAACATGGACATACCAACAACTTTACATATCAACCTCATTCCAATTTCATAAAACAAAAACTATAAAATAAAAAAATAAAAGGAAACCCTAGATCTAGAAATAGATCTAAAACAAGCTTTTCTCTCCATACATGAAACTATAATTAATCTCCACTAAAAGCAAGCTAGATTGACTAATTGAGGGTGCAAGCTCATGTCTCTACCTAATATACACTAATAGGTACAAAGCTAAGCTCCAATTTAGTCCAACAAAGCTCAAGCTCCATGGAAGAGAGAAAACAAAACTCTAAATTGCTCACTAACCAACCAATAAAACTAGGATTAACAAGTTGGAATAGCATTTTCTTACCTTAAACAAGCTTCCCACCAAAAAAATTTGAGATCAAAACCTCCCCCTCTTAGTAGAGCAATTTTTGGGAGGTGCCCAAGGCCTCCCAAGCCTTTTTTAGAGTGAAGAAGAGAGTGGCTCGGGGAGGAAGAAGAGAGGAGGAGCCACTTATACCTACAGACCACTGTAGGGGCGGCTGGTAACACCAGCCGCCCTTACAGTTGATCACTGTAAGGGCGGCTGGTGTTACAACCGCCCTTACTGTTACCAGCCGCCCTTACAGTTGATCACTGTAAGGGCGGCTGGTGTTACAACCGCCCTTACTGTGAGACCCCACTGTAAGGGCGGCTGCTGTTACTAGCCGCCCTTACAGTGGCTACTGTAAGGGTGGCTGCCAACCTGGTGCCCCCGAGCCACTGTAAGGGCGTTGCAAAAGCTAGCCGCCCTTACAGTGACAGGGGGGCGTTCTCATTGTTTCTTTTTCACGTAGTGCCCGTTGGCCTTTTTGTCAGAGTGATGAACAGTTTGAATAGGTGAGGGATAATGGTTTTGTGAACAGAGGGCAAAGTGGATGATGAAGATCAAATGATCCGAAGATAATAAAGCATGATTATCCAAAGTGTTAGATTTCAGTGATGACGTGACTTAACGTGAGAGCAGAGAATTAGCCATTAATGATCTTTAGTGCCTTCCATCTATATAGGTTATATATAGATGTCCTCTATGCAAGAGATCCTAATAATCACAGACAGGATAGGACTTAACTTCATAACAGGTCTAGAATTTTCACTTCTGAGAGTTTACGCAGAAGGCTTTTTGTCTGTTTCGGATGACAATCACCATATACGGGGCGTTTTTGTAGAGACCATTGTTCCCCTTTGAGTTGCATGCTGACGTGCTCATGTGATGACGCTTTTAACGTCAACGTTACTGTATTTTTCGTTCTCAAAATCTTTGGACACTGCTAATGAATTTTGACTTCATACAATTAAGTTAAAGCAAACTATAATTCGTAAATTAGAGAACAGTATCTATTATCCGAGTATTACATAGAGAAGGAATTAAAAGCGAACACGACGGTTGTCGATGAACAATGTCTTGTCTACTCCGCACCTGAGTGTTTTAGGGGCATCTAACACACCTGAGTGTTGCATGCCGACCCAAACAAAAATCGAGTGTTTCTGATGCATTGAACACACGATTTCATGACCATAGGACGCAGATCAAATGAACTAAATAAAACATAAAAATAATGAAAAAATATTAAATAAACAAAACCAAAAAATAGCTAGATTTTTTGTGGAAGCCAAAATTAGAGGATTTTAAAGGGGAACCAAATAAATATAAAAAAAAATTAGATAACCGTTGGAGCAACTGTGACCGTTCTCATGTACAAACAATAAATTTACACCAATTGATCGAGCCCAAAACTTACACCAAACAGAAATCATAAAATCTGGTCCAATGAGATGTAATATGCGCGCACCTAATAATAAGTAAAGAAGAAATCTGCATGCATGGGTCCATGGTGAGGTTGCTGTTGTCTCAAAACCCGGTGCGGGGTGCGAGCGATCGAGGTGGTCCCAAGAAATCGAGTGCGTGCCCAGGAAATCGAGTGCTGCCCAGAAATTGACAAAACAGACATAAATCATGCCCGTGTTGTCGTTCCTCTTTTTTTCTATGGGAAGGGAAGACAAGGAAATAATATAGTGTTTCTGGCATTTGAGGTCACAAGTGCTATCATTGGATCCGTCAGGGCCCAACCCTATTTCTGCTGGCCATCGGGAGAACCCAGAGATCGGCACAACTGTGAAGCACATTGTGCTTTTTTTCGCGAGCGGGTTCGTACCCGTATTTCATTAAGGAGAAGAGAATGTTTTGTTACAAGCCTCTCGAACTGTCATATATTGCCACCGTTTGCGAGAAGCAACACTAGCAAGAAAGAACCTTTCAAGCAGGCGTACCCCGAGTTTCTACAAAGTACGTACTATACGGCTAACAAATTTGCGACATTATTAGGCACTCCCACATCCTCCGAAAGCAGTGATAGCAAAGCAACTAGGCTCACAAAACTAGCCTCCAGCCACTCGTTTCCTTCAGCGATTGCAGCAGCCGCCGTTTCCGCTTCTGATGCCATCGTTCCTCTGATCTAAAGACCCTGTCATTGCGCTTCTTCCAAATGGTCCAGGGAAAAAGCAGAACCAAGGAGTCGAATCCTGGCCGCTTAGTTTCAAGCAGGCGACGCCGATGAAGCCACCAATCCACTAGCTCATCATCCGGATGTGCCAGGAGCCCTTCAAGACCTAACGGCTGCAAAACCAAGAACCAGACTTGGCTAGCAAACACGCACCCAGCATAAGGTGGCTAACGGTCTCTGTTTGAAGGACCGAAAGAGTCAAAACCAGGCGACCAGAGGGGGGTGAATGGGAGCCTCAAAAATTTCTTCACAAAAATGAGGCCTCTGTCCCAATAAAAGCAACCCCCAAAAACTCCAACCAAAACTGTGATGCCCACGACCCTTGGAAGAGGGTGGATGATCCCAGAGATCACAGCGAGGCACCACAGACTGAAAACCGCAAGCGAACCAAGCGAAAGACTGAGCCACGCGGCCCTCGGGGCGAAACTCCGATTCGCCCGTGGCTTTGGAAAGGCCTCAGGTCAAAATAGCGATTCGCCCGAGACTGAGGCCCAAGAGAGAGGCCTCTGGGCAAAACTCCGACTCGCCCGAGGCTTGAGGAGGCCTCGGAGGAAAACTCCGTCTCGCTCGAGGCTGAGGCTCGAAAGAGAGAGGCCTCGGAGCCAAAACTCCGTCCCGCTCGAGGCTCGAGGCTCAAGAGAGAGCCTCGGATCAAAAAGCCGATTCGCCCGAGGCTCGAGGCTCGAGAGAGGCCTCAACGTGAAACTTCGACTCGCCCGAGACTGAGGGGACCTCGGAAAAAGCTCCGATTCGTCCGAGGCTCAAGAGGCCTCGGGAAAAGTTCCGCCTCGCTCGAGGGTGGTCTCAGTTCACTCGAGAGGCTTCGTACGAATGAGGCCTCGGTACATTCCGACACCCGAGCCTACTGCGTACTGGCCACACAGAAGCTCGGATCTGGGCGCTTTCTCCCGAAAAGGAAATCTCTCCAAAACTTGTTCAAAACACAATCCCAAGTTCCCAAACTTGAGGAAGAAGATCACAGGGTAGTTAGAAGACTATCCCCAAGAAATCATCTTCCAAGAACACAGAGAAATCAAAAGGGAAAGTGGATGAACAAAAAGTGCCACAAAAACGAAATTGACCCGATCTATTCGATCATGAGGAGTTAGATGAATTCCTTTGGTCAGAGTGACCTCCTCAACGATACGAACAAACTGATTCAACCGGATTTCGCAAAGACATAGCAAAGAGAGAGATCGAGCAACGAGGAAAAACGAGCAGAGCCAAAAAGCGATGAACACAGTGCACAACACAGCCAATCGGAGGGCTCGGTCTAAGAACACAGTGCACAACACGAGTCTGCTCGGAAGGATGAGGATACGGCCTCACTTCCTTGAACCAACAGAACACAGAACAAGTTCTTCTGTGGATCTCAACTAGCTACAAGCAGGGAATGGGAGAGCAGAAAACCCTAGGAACAAAAGTAACTAACTGAGATAGGAAGGGAGGAGGGTGTCTCCCTCTATTTATACTACAACTAGCCTAAGTCTATTTCCTACTCTACCCCTCTCTACTCTAAGTACAGAGCAAGCCAGCCAAACCCTAAGGCTAAACTGGACTAACTCAAATGGTAGGTGTATCCGACGGCCACGTCCGCACAACTCGTCCGCGTTGCCTCCGCGCAACCTTCCGATTGCCGCCACGTGCCGCCTTGCTCTGTACCCCCGGTTTTGAGGCCCAAACCGGGAAACCAGCCACCGCCCGAGTTTTGAGGCCAAACTCGGAAACCATCCAGTCCAGGTTTTGAGGCTCAACCTGGAAACCGTCCAGCCCAGGTTTTGAGGCTCAACCTGGAAACCGTGCACCCGAGTTTTGAGGCCCAAACTCGGAAACCGTCCACCCGTTGGTTTTTCCCTGGCTTAACCAACAAACCGGAGCTGTAGAGGGGATGCACCTCCCGTGCACCCCATCCACCGACACGTGTTCCCAGGTCCTCGACCCGAGCAACACATGACCGCACTTCTTCACTTGTCGTCGTCGCAGGCTGCCAGCTTCCACAGCCGATCCTCAGGTACTCCGGTCCCTCAGTCCAAGCCTCACGTCTGCCCTTCACCGCTCGGTACATTGGCATGGCACGTCCGCCGCACGGCACGCCCATCCTTCACCGCACCGGTCCGTCAGCACAGCACGTCTCAACTTGACCTTCACCTACCCTCGATCACTGTCTCCGTGCTCGACACCTGCACAACACAAGCCAAAGAACATGCGCATTATCCCTGTTGACAATCACTCATCACTCAGAGACCCGGCATACACCCATGTATCCGCAATCTCCCCCTTGATGAGTGCATTGTCAACTACACACAAATCATAATAAAGAAAGTGAAAGAAGGAAAGAGAGAGGAAGGGAGAGGAGAAAAACTCAACCAAATGACCCAAAAGCATAGCAAAGCCGAAGAAGGTCAGGTGGTAAGAGCAACAGAACTTGGTCCCCAAAGACATGGGCAACGGCTCGACGCAACCAAGCAAAACAAAGCTAGCCCTCAAGAAGAGGTAGAACAGGCTCAACACCGCTAGCAAATACCAGTTGGAAAATCAGAGCAAAATGCTAGTCCCTCAAGAAAGAGGCAACGGCTCACACAACTAGCACAGAGAAAGCTCGACACCAACGCTTAACAGCCTGCAAAACATGGCTCGAGGCTCGAGGCTTAGCCAGCAATAAGGCAAGGCTCGAGGCGCTCGAGGCTGAGGCTCGAAACTGGGGCTCGAGGCCGAAGCTCAAGGTCGAGGCTCGAGGCTGGGGCTCGAGGCTGGGGCTCGAGGCAAGGGCTCGAGGCAGAGGCTCGAGACAGGAGGCTCGAGGCAGAGGCTCGAGACAGGGGCTCGAGGCAGGGCTCGAGGCAGAGCAGAACCAGACGAGCTCCTCGAGCAGAAACAGACGAGCTCCCCCTCGAAAAATGGCAAAACCTCGAGGCTGCGATCAACAGCACAGCTCGAGACCGAGGCTCCTTTGCTCCCTTTGCTCCCCCTTGACCAGTGCAAGCTACATCCAGGGAACATATGATTTGCAAAAATTCTCCCCCTTAGTTGAAAATGCACTTATCAAGAGGAAAAAAAAATGGTCTCCCCCCTTCAGCATGCAAAAGAAGTCAAAATGCAAGTTAGGAGCTTCAGGCTTATAGTCAAAAGAATGCATAAATGCTCCAAACAGTATAGCCCGAGGGTCTCAGCAGATACATACGGGCTCAGCGAAGGCTCAGACTGATCACTGTATCCGAAATATAAGCCAAATGAGCAATAGTGAGCAGTTTTGAGTCAAAAAGATATTCACCATCAAAATAGCACTAACAAAGTGTAGACAGGAGTCTGTACAGGTGCTAAACATGTATACAAGGTGAACTACCCCTAGCACAGTTCAATCATCATGCGTAGGAATGAAGCATATACTTGTGATTTCATATAGATATCGAGTTGCAGCGGTGAAAATGCACAAGTTTTAATTATTTGCATGTGATTGCGAGAGGTTGAAAGCTTGTCTTTGCCTTACTTTTCAACCGAGCGAAGCCTATGCCGAAGCAATCAGAAGCTTAAAGCTACGGTTTCGGTCATACACTACACGGCTCAAGTTTAACTCATGGTGCAATGAGAGACTGTCTCGATACCGTGATGTGTTGACAAGCAATCCCATCTCGATCTTTTCTGAGCACTAATACTTGGTTCAAAATTTTAGACATGATATGAACAGACCAAGCAAGTAACTGACTCAGAACTAGAGACATAGCAACCTAGCATATATGAAAAGCGCGAGTTAACTCAACACAACCTACACATGCTAGTTGCATATCTCAATGGTGAACATTTTCAGATTTTAATTTATTTAGCAAATTCACCATCTCAATATAGCTCATCTCACAATATGTACTAGTGATCAGAAAGAGCATAAGCGAACCGAAACTCGAGGCTAGGCGAGGCCGAGGCTCGAGGTCAAGACTGAGGCTCGAGGTCGAGACTGAGGCTCGAGGTCGAGACTGAGGCCAAGGCAGACAGTCTTCATCACAAGCCTCGGATCAGACTGAATAGAGCATAAAAACATTCAAGTGATTATAAGAATGAGGCTCAGAATGTATGCTAAAATGTACAAGAAAAACAAAGAGGTCAGTCTGTACCCCTCAAAATGTTTCCCCCATCTAAAAAGGGAAACAGACACCAAGCTCACCCCTCAACCGATTAAAGGTTGATTCGTCTAAAGGCTTGGTAAAAATATCGGCCAGTTGATGATGAGTATCGACATGGCGAAGGTCGATATCACCCTTCTCCTGGTGGTCTCGTAAGAAATGAAAGCGCACATCAATGTGTTTGGTCTTCGAGTGAAGCACGGGGTTCTTAGCAACGCTAATAGCACTCGTGCTGTCACAAAGCAAAGGAACTCGAGAAAAGCTCAAACCAAAATCACGCAAAGTGGCCATCATCCAGAGTAACTGGGAACAACAGCTAGCCGCAGCAACGTACTCAGCCTCCGTGGTAGACTGGGCGACACTAGACTGCTTGCGAGAAGACCACGAAACAAGAGAAGAACCGATAAATTGGCAAGTCCCAGAGGTGGACTTGCGATCAATACGACACCCAGCAAAATCAGCATCAGAAAAACCGCAGAGGGAGAGAGTGGATGAGGCCGAATACCATATACCGAGCTCGGGTGTGAACCGAAGGTACCTGAAGACCCTCTTCACGGCCTGACGGTGAGAGGCCCGCGGCGAAGCTTGAAAGCGGGCGCACAGACACACCGCGAACTGAATGTCCGGGCGTGTCGCCGTCAGGTAGAGGAGCGATCCAATCATGCTGCGGTACTCCTTCTGGTCCACTGCCTCTCCATTCGCATCGCATCTAGGGCAGTCGTCGTCGACATGGGCGTCGGTAGAGGCTTGGCCTCACCCATGTCGAACCGCTTCAGCAAGTCCTTGGTGTACTTGCCCTGATGCACAAACGTTCCCTCTCGGGATTGCTTAATTTGCAACCCGAGAAAGAATGTCAGCTCTCCCATCAAGCTCATCTCGAACTCCCTGCTCATAGTATCTGCAAACTTGGCAACCAAAGCGTGAGAAGAACCACCGAAAATGATATCATCCACGTAAATCTGGACCAAGAGAGTGTCTTTGCCTTGCCTGAGGAGAAAAAGTGTTTTATCTACACATCCCATTTTAAAACCCTTAGCAAGCAAAAAGGTTTTCAACCTATCATACCAGGCTCTAGGGGCTTGTTTCAGACCATATAAAGCTTTGTGAAGTTTAAAAACATGGTTCGGAAACTTGGGATTTTCAAAACCGGGGGGCTGCTCAACATACACTTCCTCTTCTATGTAGCCGTTTAAGAAGGCACTCTTGACATCCATTTGAAACAATTTAAAACCTTTGGATGCAGCAAAAGCCAAGAGTATCCTAATAGCCTCCAAACGAGCTACAGGAGCAAAAGTCTCCTCATAATCTATTCCCTCCTTCTGACTATAACCCTTCGCTACAAGCCTGGCCTTGTTTCTAACAACTTGGCCGTCCTCTCCTTGCTTGTTTTTGAAAACCCATTTTGTCCCAATAGGCTTGCAGTCAGGTGGAGGTGGAACTAGAACCCAAACCCGATTTCGTTCAAAGTTCTCTAACTCCTCATGCATGGCATTGACCCAGTCTGGATCCGTCAAAGCGTGTCCAACATCTCGGGGCTCAAAATTAGCGACAAAAGCAGAGTGAGCAAAGTGCGAGATTTGCTGAGACCTGGACCGAGTGACTCGGTCGTTGAGGCTGCCGATCATCTGCTGTGGCGGGTGCCGACGCTGGATGTGCTGCGGAGCCTCCCTGGCCGAGGTGGCCTCGGCTTCAGCCTCAGCAGCAGAGCTGGTGCCTCCCCGGGTACAAAAGGTACCGCACGGGATGGCGGATCCCACGGCCCCCAGGAAGAGGAGGTCTCGGGGCCGTGGATCGTCGTCGAGGCTTCTCTATGGGCCTCAGCGAGTGGAGGTGGTGCTGGACCGTCTATACCCTCTGCAGGGTCGTCCATACCCTCGGCACCCTCCTCCTGGTCATCAAAAAGAGGCTCGCCGACCTCATGATCACCTGCACGCTCAAAACGAGAAGAAGGACAAACGAGAGTCTCGTCGAAGGTGACATCTGATGTCTCCATGACTCGGTTAGTGTCAAGGTTAAGTACACGATAAGCCCGTGTGTGAGTGCCATAACCCAAAAACACACCGTCTGAGGAACGTGACTCAAATTTGTCCAGGTTGCCTTTCTTTAAAATAAAACAGTGGCAACCAAATACTCTAAAATAACTCACTTTAGGTTGGCGACCAAAACGCAACTCATAAGAAGTCTTTTTCAAGAACGCTCTCAGAAAAATGCGATTTGAAATATAGCACGCAGTGTTTATAGCCTCGGCCCAGTAGCGCCTGGGAGTCCTGTGCTCGTCGAGCATCGTCCTGGCCATCTCAACGAGGGTCCGATTTTTCCTCTCTACAACACCATTTTGTGGCGGTGTGTAGGGGGAAGAAAACTGGTGCTCCAAACCTAGAGAGTTACAGAACTTTTCAAAATCCGAATTTTTAAATTCGGAGCCATTATCACTTCTAATAGCTCGCATCGAGTTCAAAGGGAACTCGTTCTGAAGACGTAAAATCAGATTGCGAGCAAAGGAGAAAGTCTCGGTTTTCTCAGCTAAAAAGAAGACCCACGAATATCTCGAAAAGTCATCGACAACGACCAAAACGTACCACTTGCCACCAACCGAGCTCACCCGAGCTGGACCAACAAGGTCCATGTGTAAAAGCTCTCTAGGGTGCGAGGTCATGACCTTAGTCACTGGATGGTGGGGAGCAGCAACCATCTTCCCGTGTCTGCAAGAGTGACAGACTAGATCCTTCTCCATCGAAAGCTTGGGCAATCCTCGGATTAGACCAAGTGAGCTAAGTCTTGCAAGCAAGTCAAAGCTTAAATGACCGAGCCTCCTATGCCACTTCCAAAGATCAGAGGAGGAAGGACTAGCCAAAAGACAGCGAGAAGTGCCAAAAGACTCCGAGAAATTCGCACGAAAGACTTTCCAAAGGGCGAAATTAGACATACTAGTTTGCCCTGAGGATCCAAAATACGACTGAGATTCGGTTTAAAACGAATCTCATAGTCATCGTCAAAAAGTTGCGAAACAGAAAGCAAGTTAAAATGCAAGTTAGAAACAAGAGCAACATCGCGCAACACGAAGTGCTCATTAACCCGCACTGATCCGCGGGACAATACTTTACCTTTACTATTGTCGCCGAAGGTTATGTACTCCTTTCCGGCAACAGGACTAAGGCTGGAGAACCACTTGGCGTTTCCGGTCATGTGCCTCGAACAACCGGAATCCACCAACCAAACGTCCTCCAACCGTCTTACCTACATCAATAAAAAGACATAGGGTGAGCATACGGTCCAACACTGGGGTTAGTGAAATAAGGGGAATACCAGTGTTGGGCCGGCTGCTCAAAAGAATGGTTAGGATAAAAACCATTCCTATACTGTCTACGGAGAGGAGCGATCACCATGCTGTGGAAAACATGGTCCGCTAGGGAAGGAGCGCTCACTGCAATGCTCAAACTGTAGGGGAAATAACGCTCGCAACAAAACCTCTGTCACGGGGTCCGTCAACTGCAAAAGCAGGACCCCGTCGGGCACGCTCTCTACGAGGCTTACGCCTGGGAGCCTGAGGCTCGATATGCTGCCGAGGCTCTGGACCTCTAGGTCGAGGCTCTCTCCTCGGAGCCTTCTGTCGCTGAGGCCTGGGTGCTCGAGGCTGAGGCCTCGAGGCTCGAGGCTGAGGCTGAGGCCTCGGGGCTCGAGGTTGAGGCTGAGGCCTCGATATCTGAGGCTGAAGCCTCGAAGCTTGAGGTCCTGAGCCCCTGGACCTGTCAGCGGGCCTCGGCGCCCCTTTCTTGGCACGGCGCACTTCTCTCCTGCGCCTAAAACAGAACTCGCTCAAGTGACCATCTCTCCCACAAAAATCACACTGGTACCTCACCATACGCACAGGAGGTTGTTGGTACACAGGGCTGTGGGTGTGGCTCACTTTGCCCTTCTGCGGCAAGCACTCCCCCTGGATGGGTGGCATTGTGTCGAGCTTGTTTTTGAGGTGGCTCGGCTTAGGTGCCCACACTTGGTTCTTGGGAGGATCTCTCGAGGGTTCCTCAAACACCCCATCCTTGGTGATAGGCTTCAGAGGCTCTTTGGGTGGAAGCTTGGTCAGTTTGGGGAGTAGTGGTGGAGTTCGGCTTCTCACTGGGATTTAGACCACTCGACTCTCCAATCTTCCCAAAAAGCAGAAAGATCGACACCCGGAGCAAAACCTACACCAGTAGCACCAGCAGCTCGCTTAAATTGGGAGATCATCATCCCAAGCTGCGGCTCACTACAGGAGACCCATGACAAGATGGTCCGAAGGTATGTGTTTTCTTCCTCGGTTTGCATCTTGTCATGCTTGACATTCGCAATCTCCATTTCCAGACCCTCACACAAAGCACACCTTGCGACACAAGTGCTATCTGAGTTGGCCTCCTCAAGAGACACAATCTTGGCATTCTTCTCTGCCAACTCAGTTTGCAAGACAGGACAAGTCTTGCACGCACCCAACAGCTGAGGCCTAGCACGGAGCTCATCCACCTCTCCAACCAGCGCAGCATACTTACCTCTCAAGGTGAGAAGGTCAGTCATGTGCGCTGTGCATGACTCACACTCAGCCTCCTCCGACATGACTACGGTGGACCGAGCGAACTCCAGCTCCTTCACCGTGTCCTCCCACTTCTGCCTAAACTCCTTGCGCTCTCTAGCAGCACGCCTAAGCAGTTTATCTTGGCTAAGGAGGGCAGCAGTAAGCTTCTCTACCTCAGCAGAGAGCTCGTCGTGGGTGAGCGATACCTGGGAGGCGGCGTCGTCGTCGTCCCGAGGGTTGCGCTCCAGCTCGCCTCCGACCTCGTCGCTGAGCGCCATGCTGCAGAGGCCGTCGTCGTCGGCGAAGAAAGAAGAGAGGCCGTTCAGCTGATCCTCGATCCTCTTCTTCTTCTCGGACTCGTCATCGCTCGAGGAGGCGGAGTCGTCATCCGAGCCGTCGACGTCGCTGAGCGTGGCGAAGAACGCGCGCTGCTCAGCCTGGGCCTTCTCCAAGTACTTCTTCTTGATGTACTCCTTGTTGAAGCCGCCCCTCTTCTTGTGCCTCGGAGGGACGTACTTCTCCTTGCGCTTGCTGGAGTCGTACTTGTGCCCATGA
This sequence comes from Coix lacryma-jobi var. lacryma-jobi, assembly GCA_009763385.1. Classification (NCBI taxonomy): domain Eukaryota; kingdom Viridiplantae; phylum Streptophyta; class Magnoliopsida; order Poales; family Poaceae; genus Coix; species Coix lacryma-jobi. The sequence continues at coordinate 5,288,270 of CM019831.1, read as the reverse complement.
TCGCCCTTCCCCAGATGCTTGTTCTTCTTGGGGCAGTTGGCGATGAAGTGGTCGGGGTCGCCGCACTCGTAGCATCCCGAGCGTCCTCCTCCGCGGCGACGGTTCATGCGGTTGTTGTGGAACCGCGTGAACCGGTTGGCAAGCAAAGCCAACTCGTCATCCCCCAAAGACTCCAGCTGCTCCTCGGTGACCGAGAAAAGAGAAGCAAGAGCAACGCCACCAGAGGAGTTGGAGGAGCCAGAAACCAAAGCCATAGTCGGGCCAGAAGGGTTCGAATAAGCAGCCCTCGACATGGCGTCGATCTCACTGGACTTGAGCTTACTGAAGAGCTCGTCGCAGGTGAGGGTCTCATAGTTAGGTGATTCGATGATCGCCTGAACCTTGGAGTCCCACACCGAACGGTCAAGAGTGTGCAAAAGCTTCAAAGCACGCTCATGATCGTCAAAAGGCAACTGCTCTCTGTTAGCCCTCATCCTGTTGACAATCACCTGAAAGCGAGCGAATAAACTTTCTATGCTCTCGCCAGGCTGATGTCGAAAGTTCTCGTACTCTCTCTTAAACGACTCGTAGAGTCGGGTTTTGACTTGAGAGGTACCCTCATGAAAACGCATGAGGGTGTCCCAGATCTCCCGAGCCGTAGAGAGGTGAGAAACGCGGTCAAACTCTCCCATGCTCAAACAAAAAAAGAGAGCATTACGGGCTCGGCTATTGGCATCGTGCTCATCAATTTGCTGTTGAGTGACACGAGCAGCCAAGACCACGTAATCAGCGTTGTTGCAAATCTCCCAAACAGAAGAGCCCATGCTCTGGAGATAGGCCGACATGCGTATCTTCCAATACGCATAGTTCGTCCCATCAAAAAACGGCGGTTTCCCACGCCGCGATCCATGTCGCCTTCTGTGGATCTGGAACCGGCTAAGGTGGAAGATCCTTAACCCGCTCCGATACCAATTGAAGGACCGAAAGAGTCAAACAGGCGACCAGAGGGGGGGTGAATGGGAGCCTCAAAAATTTCTTCACAAAAATGAGGCCTCTGTCCCAATAAAAGCAACCCCCAAAAACTCCAACCAAAACCGTGATGCCCACGACCCTTGGAAGAGGGTGGATGATCCCAGAGATCACAGCGAGGCACCACAGACTGAAAACCGCAAGCGAACCAAGCGAAAGACTGAGCCACGCGGCCTCGGGGCGAAACTCCGATTCGCCCGTGGCTTTGGAAAGGCCTCAGGTCAAAATAGCGATTCGCCCCGGCTGAGGCCCAAGAGAGAGGCCTCTGGGCAAAACTCCGACTCGCCCGAGGCTTGAGGAGGCCTCGGAGGAAAACTCCGTCTGCTCGAGGCTGAGGCTCGAAAGAGAGAGGCCTCGGAGCCAAAACTCCGTCCCGCTCGAGGCTCGAGGCTCAAGAGAGAGGCCTCGGATCAAAAAGCCGATTCGCCCGAGGCTCGAGGCTCGAGAGAGGCCTCAACGTGAAACTTCGACTCACCGAGACTGAGGGGACCTCGGAAAAAGCTCCGATTCGTCCGAGGCTCAAGAGGCCTCGGGAAAAGTTCCGCCTCGCCCGAGGGTGGTCTCAGTTCACTCGAGAGGCTTCGTACGAATGAGGCCTCGGTACGTTCCGACACCCGAGCCTACTGCGTACTGGCCACACAGAAGCTCGGATCTGGGCGCTTTCTCCCGAAAAGGAAATCTCTCCAAAACTTGTTCAAAACACAATCCCAAGTTCCCAAACTTGAGGAAGAAGATCACAGGGTAGTTAGAAGACTATCCCCAAGAAATCATCTTCCAAGAACACAGAGAAATCAAAAGGGAAAGTGGATGAACAAAAAGTGCCACAAAAACGAAATTGTCCCGATCTATTCGATCATGAGGAGTTAGATGAATTCCTTTGGTCAGAGTGACCTCCTCAACGATACGAACAAACTGATTCAACGGATTTCGCAAAGACACAGCAAAGAGAGAGATCGAGCAACGAGGAAAAACGAGCAGAGCCAAAAAGCGATGAACACAGTGCACAACACAGCCAATCGGAGGGCTCGGTCTAAGAACACAGTGCACAGCACGAGTCTGCTCGGAAGGATGAGGATACGGCCTCACTTCCTTGAACCAACAGAACACAGAACAAGTTCTTCTGTGGATCTCAACTAGCTACAAGCAGGGAATGGAGAGAGCAGAAAACCCTAGGAACAAAAGTAACTAACTGAGATAGGAAGGGAGGAGGGTGTCTCCCTCTATTTATACTACAACTAGCCTAAGTCTATTTCCTACTCTACCCCTCTCTACTCTAAGTACAGAGCAAGCCAGCCAAACCCTAAGGCTAAACTGGACTAACTCAATGGTAGGTGTATCCAACGGCCACGTCCGCACAACTCGTCCGCGTTGCCTCCGCGCAACCTTCCGATTGCCGCCACGTGCCGCCTTGCTCTGTACCCCCGGTTTTGAGGCCCAACCGGGGAACCAGCCACCGCCCGAGTTTTGAGGCCAAACTCGGAAACCATCCAGTCCAGGTTTTGAGGCTCAACCTGGAAACCGTCCAGCCCAGGTTTTGAGGCTCAACCTGGAAACCGTGCACCCGAGTTTTGAGGCCCAAACTCGGAAACCGTCCACCCGTTGGTTTTTCCCTGGCTTAACCAACAAACCGGAGCTGTAGAGGGGATGCACCTCCCGTGCACCCCATCCACCGACACGTGTTCCCAGGTCCTCGACCCGAGCAACACATGACCGCACTTCTTCACTTGTCGTCGTCGCAGGCTGCCAGCTTCCACAGCCGATCCTCAGGTACTCCGGTCCCTCAGTCCAAGCCTCACGTCTGCCCTTCACCGCTCGGTACATTGGCATGGCACGTCCGCCGCACGGCACGCCCATCCTTCACCGCACCCGGTCCGTCAGCACAGCACGTCTCAACTTGACCTTCACCTACCCTCGATCATTGTCTCCGTGCTCGACACCTGCACAACACAAGCCAAAGAACATGCGCATTATCCCTGTTGACAATCACTCATCACTCAGAGACCCGGCATACACCCATGTATCCGCACTGTTTACTTGTCACAGAGATTGCAGACGTCAGTATCCTGCAATTCATGCCTCCAGCGACGCTCCGCTATCCAAATGCGCTTGTGCAAGGCGAGCCAGCAGAACAGCTTCACTTTTGGGGTGCTTTGGCCATCCAGAGCTCTCTTGCTCTTGCTCCCAAGAGTTCAGACGATCCGGCAAAGAAAGCACCGCAAGTAGATGATGCCAAGTACGCTCCATCCGGCGACCATTTCCACACAAAACAATCTGCCTGCGTTGGCTGCAGCACAACTTCATCAAGAAGTTCCCAAACCCTGATATAGTCACATAGGAGCGAGCCTTTGTGACAGCGGTTCAGCACATCTCCGGGCTGGCCCGATTTACAGTAGGCAACCGCCTTCCAATATTTAATATAAGTAGTTTTAGTATTTTATTACTACTTTAAAACACTATGAGAAATCTACTATTTTTGTAATGCATGCACATCGTGGCGAGGAAAGATGCGGTCATGGCATGGACTGGGCATGTCTCGAGCCACCCAAGATTATTCTAAGATAAAAAAAACTAGATGCAGCTAAGAGCACCCGCAATGGTATAAGTCAGTTACGAGCTCTGAGCCAACCTCTCCGATAGTATTAGCTTTTAGCAATGACTTATATTATGATTAGGTTCATATATGACACTCTCACATGATTTTAGAATCTGTGTACGAGTCTAACTCTTGATTAAGAACCGAATTTTCTCTATCTTCTTTTAAAATATGAAAAAAATACTTAGAAGTAGCTTGTGATTCAGCCATTGCGAGTGGCCTAACAATTAAGATATACAACAGGATTACAGCAGACTGGAGCAAGCAACGATTAATTAACTCCATGATGACGGAAGGTCGTCAATATGTGGCACTTTATATAGTGAGTGATGCACGCATGAAGATGAAGTGCTGCAATTAAAGTGTGTTTTTATTCCAACCAGGCGCGGCGCACCGCCACGCGTCCATCGTCTCCAAAGACCTCTTGGACTTCCACTACTACACAACAGAGATATTGTAACACTTTTATGTAACATATTTATTAATGTGTTCCAGTAAAATTTCATAGTAACACAAAATACTGTGTTACATACTTCGGCTGTAACCCAAAATATTTTTTTAAAAAAAAGGTGTTACTAACAATAATTAAAGTAACACAAAATTAATGTTACAAGAAAGAAAAATATTACAAAAGTGTACTATTTTGTAACACATAAGTGGAACACATATAAAATGTGTTACAAATATATGCATCTAGTAATACAAAATAATGTTTCAGTTCAAGTGTTACAAAAAAAAATACATGTAGACCTTCCTATTTATAGACAACACATCACAAATAGTTCTCTTCAAGGCTGTTAGACAATCACATCATGGTCATTACATGAGAACCATTAGCATTGAGTAGCTGCATCAAAAAGTCAGTTTGATGCTAGAGCATGTTGTTAATTTATTAGGCCAAGATCAAGAGACGCGCTAGACAGAGCTATATCATAAGAAGAACAAGCACAATGGAGAAGAAAAAAAATAAAATAAAAAATGTAAAATTAAAGAAGAAGTAATATAGATATTTTTTTTTACATTGTTGTATGAACACACAAACCTACCGCCATATGGGTTCATCAAGAATTTTTCTTTTTGGTCGACATCAAGAAAGATTATAGTTGATAACTTTTTAATTGAAGTCATCTTGTCATGCAAAATTGCGTCTGAATTTTAAAATTTTAAAATTCGAAGTTTTCAAAAGACCTCGGATGGATAAATGACCAAAATAAAACTTGTAGATCTTCAAAATTTATGAAACTTTGTAGTTGACAACTTTTAAATTTGAAATCATATTATGATTCAAACTACATTTGAACTTAAAATTTTGAGATTCGATTTTTTAAAATACCTCAGATGGAAAAACGGACAAAATGAAAGTTGTAGATCTCAAAAAGTTATGAAACTTTGTAGTTGATAACATTTTAATTGAAATCATATTGTTAATGAAAACTATATTTGAAATATCTAAAATTTGAAATTCAAATTTTGTTAAGGACCTTGGATGGAGAAAACTTCCTAAACGAAAAGTGTTGATCTCAAAAAGTTATGAAACTTTGTAGTTAACAACTTTATGATTTGAATTCGTTTAGAGCCTTAAACAAGCATTTTACACATAGTTTAGTATAATACGATGGTAACTGAAATAGAATAGACACAAGTGATAAATCGGTGGACTGGTAGTGGATGTTATGCGTACGTGTGTGAGAGGTCGCTGGTTCGAATCTTGGTTGATGCAAAGTGTGAAAAAATCATGAAAAAATATTAAGGGAGTAGAGATAGGGTAGTGTGGTTGGTTGGTGGGCCCCTCCCGTGATAAATTTTTCCCCTAATTTTTTGAATTTTTTTGTTCGAATTTTGCCAAATATTCCATGACAAAATGTGTTTCTATGTCCCATATTGTGCTCTACCTTTATGTACAAGTGTTACAAGAACTAATAAGAGTGTTACATCAAAGAATCATTGTACACTTGGCAAGTGATCCATGGATAAAGAAATGTGTTACAAACCATGTATTGTACCATAATGTGAAGTGTTACTAAAATAAAAAAAGTGTTACAACAAAAAACATTGTAACACAAAAAAATGTTCCTGTAGACAAGTAAATATGTTACAATAAACCACTCTATATTAACATGGCCAATTGGAACGCAAACAAAAATGTGTTACTAAGAGAGCTAGTAACACGTTTCCATCCTATAGTAACACAAGTTGATGTTACTATAGCCCTGTGTTGCAGTAGTGTTCCTCGCCTCTCCGCCATTGGCGATGTGTTCATGGGCCCTAAAGAAGTTCTTGTCCCACAGTTCGACAGTGACCTATAGCATGGAATACTGTAGCACAATGACGACATTCCTCAGTAGTGGGATGATGCCTACCCTTTGTTAAAAGTACTACTACACAAATCTTTTCTGAGGCGAGCGTTTTTTATTAACGGAGATGACCATTACAAACCCCTCCAATTAAAGGTCACGGTTAATGCGGATTAACCGAGGCCGTCTCGGGTAATCAATTAAATGAGCCTTTTTTTCCCTAATCCTTTTTCCCAACCCGCCCAAGCATGCTGGCTGACCAAGGGCTACCAGCCCATGTTCTTGCTCCATGGGGTCCCTCCTAGGCAAGAGCTTCGATGGTTCCTTCGATAGTTTGCTTGAAAACTAACCGTTTTTCATCACGCAAGCACGATTGGTAACTCTTTGCTTGTGTTGACACTCAAAAGTGTCACAGGTAAAAGTAAATTTAGAAGAAGTATTCAGCCTGTAATATTAGAGTCGAATTTGTCTTCTATTATTTCGTATTTGATGAATCGGATGTTCTAAGTCAAATGGGCCTGATCATTTTGGACTTCCGACCAGTCGATGTTTGTGTCCGACCAGGTGGCGCTGGTCGGAAGGCTTATAGTTATAGTTATGATGAAGACTAAGTCCAGTGACAATTCATTGATCAGTATGGGATGATAAAGCCCATTAAGGCTGATTTAGATCAATCTGGTCGATCTAAGGATCTGCGAGATTAGGGTTACCTTGTCGCGTCCAGATTGGATTCTATATTAATAGAGTCTGAGAATACATATGATGAATGATTGACTGTGTTGAGGAAGGTTTGAGGCTTTTACCCGGTTGAGTCATTATTGCTATGCGCTTAATGCTTATGACTAACCGGTGGTGTGAGTTGTGTGGTGTTTCTGGGTTGGTGTGTGTGTGCGACATGTGTCTCTTGGCTGTGTTGATGTGCAGGTGTGGAGCTCGGAGACAGTGGTCTATGGCGAGGTGAAGGTCAAGTGAGCGTGCCGTGCTGACGGACCGGGTGCGTGTGAAGGATGGGCGTGCCGTGCGGCGGACGTGCCATGCCGACGAACGAGCGGGGTGAAAGGCGGACGGGAGGCTTGGACTGAGGGACCAGAGGGCAGAGGGACCAGCTGTGGTAGTGGCACGTGGCATCGACGAGCGAGAGCACCATGGGGATTGTGCGGTGCATCGGCCGAGTCGGGAGGAAGGCGCTGGAGTCGTGTCGCTTGGCGGGAGGTCGGACACGGGCTTGCGTGCGGCGCAAGTGCCGTCGGCCGAGTCAAGAAGGAAGGCGAAGGCGTTGTGCCCGGCGTGGAGGCTGGACATGCATCGGCATCGGTGCCGGTGGTCGGGTGTGCGAACCACATCCCGTCTACGGTACGGGTTCGGTAGCTGAGCCTCAAAAAGCTACCATCGACGGTTTCCAGGTTTGGGCCTCAAAACCTGGGGTGGCGGGTTTCCGAGTTTGGGCCTCAAAACTCGGGGTGGCCGGTTTGCCTGGTTTGGGCCTCAAAACCAGGGGGTTGGTCCGAAAGGACGGTCGACGCGTGGCGGCACCAGAGGCTTGCGTTGCGGCGAAGCTATCGGTGAGAAGGCGCGGCGGTCGATAGTGGCGGCACGTGGCGGCATCGGGTGAGGTCGCGTCGAGGCGAAGCTACCGGATGTGCGGGCGTGGCCGTCGGATGAAGACTGTCAGTCTGGAGACGGTTTTACCCCTGGGGGTATTTGGGATGAGTGCTTAATGTAAGGGCGCCTTGGTCATTAGGACGTGCGCCTATATATATGGAGAGGCTGCTAGGGCAGCCGTATCCTTGGCAATCCTCTGGTGGTGTCTCTCTCATTTTGTTCCTGTGAGAGTAGGCTAGGGTTAGGGAGAGTTGGCTCTTGTTCTTGAGCTTTTCGCCATCCAAGCTTTGATCTGCTGGAGTGGCTTGTAGCCCGTACACCAAGTGCTTAATGAATCATCCATTCCTCTGAGTCCAAGGATCAAATTCGTGCTTTAATTTGTCTTGCGATTTTGTTCTTCGCGTTTGCACGTTTTCCCCTCTTTCGTTCTTCACGAGAATTCTTGTTTCGAGGGAAGATTCGCAAATCCGTTTGAACCATCTTGTGTAGCTTTGTGAGAGTCTTCTTTCTACCGAAGGAATTTCTCTAATACCTCACGAACTCACAGATCGGGCGGATTTAGTGTTGGGATCAAGTTCTTGCCGTTCTTCATCCTTTTTCTCCGATTCACCGATTTGGAGTTAGGTTCGAGCCATGATCTCTTAGGAGTAGCTCACTAACATCCTTGTGACCCCTCACACGAAGTTGAAGCCCTAGTGCTTTTGATTGAGGGGAGATCGGGTTGATTCGGTGGATGAACAGAGGTGCATCGCGGTGACCGGACGCACGAGTCGCACCGACCGGACGCTTGGTCGTGAGTCCGGTCGTTGAACACGTTCTCTGCGTCTCCTTCGTGACTTGACCGGACGCACGCCTCATATCGACCGGACGCTATCCCGTGCGTCCGATCGTTGAAGGCCGAGCGAAATACTGTGGATTCTACCGACGCTAGGTTTCCGTGACCGGACGCAAGCACGCACCGACGCACTGAAGGCACTGTTCTTGCCTCCTCGTGCTTGACCGACGCTCTTGTACCGACCCGCTTGATCCCGTGAGTCCGGTCGTGAACAGAGAGCATCCAGAGAGGTTTTTCTCTGACCGGACGCGTCCGATCGACACTGACCGGACGCACCTCAGAGTCCGGTCAGTGCAGTGTTTGCGCGTTTTCGCCGTATCTTTTGCGTTCGAGCTCCGATTTGAGATCTGCTTTTTGCGTTGGATTCCCGACTCTGTGCTCTACAGAAACCGGGCTTCCCGCTTTGCGAAAAGCCTGAATCCCCCGCGTTGCTCGGGGGAGGTTGAGGTTACCCAAACTCCATCCTGTCACTAGTTGACTCGCGTGGATTTGGAAGAGGGAGCTTTTGTGGTGTCCCGCTGTGTTCCTAGGGAACATCCACCCATTCTCTTGGGTCGTGGACATCGCGTGTGTCGGCTTTGCTCTTGGGGTTGATTTTGTTGGGACAGAGGCCGGAATTTCTGAGAAGAAATTTTTAGGCTCCCATTCACCCCCCCCTCTGGTCGCCCTGCTTTAGCATTTTCGGTCCTTCAATTGGTATCGGAGCCAGTTAAGGATCTCTCTACCTTAACCGGTTCCGGATCCGCGAAGGCGACCCTTTTGAGAGCGGTTCTGTTTCCGACTTTGCTTGTCGAGGTGTTGAGCTTGTGTTTTGGCTAACACTAACGGTGCTTTTCGAGATGGCACCAAGTTCTTCTTCCAGTGTGTCTTTGTCCTTAGGTTTGAGTCTTGGACATATGATCGAGGACGACATTTTGGCAAGAAGGAGGAGTACGACTCTTGAGGTGGAACGTGAGGTGGAAGCTTTGCTGGACTTCCTAGGAGATGATGAGCATTCAACGGAGGATCGTATACGTGAACTTGGCAAGGCCAAGAAAGGTACACTTCTCGCTAGTCTTGGGATCTTGTCCCAACGATTTGAAGCTTGTTGTGATGATAACCTGAGATATGATGAGCTTTGTGATACCTTGCATAGAAAGATCAAGAAGTTGAAATGCTCCATTGCTAGGTTGAAATGTGGCCTTTTTCATTGGAAGTCTAGTGCTTCTTTACCTTGCACCTCTTGTAGTGACATGGTTAGGAAGAATGATGAGCTATGCTTTTCTCTTGCTAGCTTAAAATCTGAAAATGAAATGTTGAAATCAAATGCTTCTACCCATGTCTTGTTTGCTTTGACTTGCGCAAGGACCTTGTTTATGCTAAATCTGAAATAGCCTTGCTTAGGTCAAAAGCTTCTTTACCATGTGCTTCATGTGAGTCTTTGCATGCTGAAATTAATGAATTAAAATTGACTCACACCACATGTGTAGATGAACTTGAGCATGCTAGGGCTGAAATTATTGAAATAAATGCTAGGCCTTGTAGCTTGTGCTCTTTGAATAAAATGCTTGCCATGCTTCTAGTGCTACTCATGATTCTTTGCTTGATGGAATGGTGATGTTTCTTCCACCGATTTCATTGCACATCATGCATTGATTTGGAAAAAGAAGTTTTGGTTTTGAAGCAAATGCGCGATGATATGAGCGCTAAGTTGGTTGAGCACAATGATATGAGTGCCAACCTTGAGAGGAAGTTGAGCTCTTGCGTACCACATATGCCGAGTGCATAAAGAGGAGATGGAGAATCTGAAAAACACTCCTTGTGGTACTTGTGATCGCCTCATGTTTGAGAATGAGGTTTTAGCCAAAAGGTGCAAGAGCCTTTGTGCTAAGTCGTTTGTGTCACGCACTTTCTTGCAACTCCGATGTTGATGCTTCTAAAATTGCTTCTTTGCAACCGGAGTTGAGTTCTTGTGTTGCGCGTGAGTCTTTTGACGTTAGCACTAGTGCCAAGGTTTCGGATAGCTCTTTCATAGCTACTCCTAACCTTGCTAGTTCTTCGAGTGATGTCCAAGGACTTCTCTTGACAAGGGTGCTCCTCATATTTTTGGGACTCGTCCTCCCAATCCGGTTTTCCATTGCACCTTTTGCAAGAAGGATGGACATTCATTCGATTTTTGTTTTCGCCGTGTCAAGCACGAGCGGCGAATTCGAGCTAAGGCTTTTAGGAAGCCGCGTAGCCTTTCTCATGGCACGTGTGCTCCTAGCATTGGCACCAAGTTGGTGGTTGATGCTTCTTGTTCTAAGTCCCAAGGACTTCTCACTTGTCGGAGAATGGTGTGCCTGCCAGTAGGCCTTTGTACCATTGCTCTTTTTGTGAGAAAGATGGGCATCAAGAAAGCTTTTGCTATCGGCGTGCCAAACGTTTGCGCCAAGCTCGCTCTTCTAGGAAGATGGTGATTCATAGCCCGTCTCATGGCATGAACGCTTGTGCTCCTAGTAAGAAGCCCATTTTTGTTGATGGGATTTATGACTCCTTTTCTAGTGGGATAGGTCATGGTCGTGGACATGCTTCTAGTGCTTCTTCTCTTCGTCCACGTCATGCTGTTCATGATGCTTCTATTGGTTCTTCTACAAAGACCTTGGAAGATGTTTGCCTCTTTTCCCGTGGTACGACTCGTTCTTCTCCTCGAGTTGTCCTTTTGAGGAATGCTTCCAAGGGTGTTTCAAAATCGCTTTTGAACCAGCATTTGCATCATGCTAACCCACATGAGAAGTTGAGACTTGTGACCAAGTCCTGGATTCCCAAGTACATGCTTGCTAACCCTTCAGGATCCAAGGCTCGGGTTACTTTGTCCTCTTGTGTGTAGATAGATGAGGACGCGGGGTGGAGACATGCGCCGAATGGAGCTTGATCTTTTAGATGTGATCAAGTTTTGATGGTTCTCTGCATCCCTTAGATTTGCCTCCAAAGAGGTTTGTATAGCTTGGTGAGCTTTCTTATACACTCATACCTTGTTCATCCATGATTTATGTCTTGTGGTATGAGATGGTTCTTCATGTGCTTACTTGTATAGCTTTTACATGTACATTTTCTTTTGTATCATGTTTTGCTTTAGTCTAGCATGTGCTATCTGTATATCATGTCTTGCTAGCTTGTGTATAGCTTTTGTGGATTATCCACTTTTCATGCTAGTCTGTGATCCTTATGAACATTATGCCATGTTTTACCATACCTCTCCATGAGCTTTACTTGTAGAGGTGTGATGTTCATTAGGTGTCACTTTTCAGGTGCTAGTTTTGGTTAGCTACATGTATCCTGTTGATATGATTAGTTTGAGCACTAGTCTTTCCTCGATTTTATCATGTTACATGCTTTTGGATCTATTGCTATCATTATCTTGCATTGTAGCATGTGTTGAGGTTTAGGCTGCGTTTGAGTTAATCATGTCCTTAGGATGCATTCTGCTCCATAGTGCTTTATCCTGTTGCATGGTAGTCTTGTCTAGTTTGGATTCATATCTCCTTGCGGTATCATTCATGGGTAGACCTCTTTTTGTTGAGAGCTTACCTTATGCTTTTATGTGACTAACCGTTTTCGTGGAGACCTTGAGGTCACACTGGACGAGACAATGCCTTGTGTTTTCTTCTGCTTTTGAGTGTGCAGGAGAACAGGAGCCTGGAGAGAGCATTTCGGCTCACGGACCCGATCCCACTTCTTCCACGACTTGGGTCCGTTCGAGCAGCTCTCTAGCGAGCACTAGCAGCACCTGGGGAGCGACAGCATCAGGCGAGGGGAGGCGACTTCGGCGAGGCAGGCCCCCGGAGTTCAGCACATCAGGCGTCCCCTCGGGCATCACACCAGCAGGCGGTCATGTGCTTCATGAGGTACCTCCGACACACTTCTGAGTTCGGTTTTTGGTACACTTCTTCTTCGACCCCTTTCTGCTGTGTGGTCTTTCCGATGTGGATTTTGCTGCCTGTCGCTTGAGCATTTCCTGGCTCTTCGCTTGTGAGCTGGATGTGTGTTTCCTTTTAGTTGGGGAAGCATTTTGCTTGTTGTATCTTAGTTGGTCTTCTCCGATACCCCCTTTTGTTTTGGTCTTTCTTTACTCTTAGGCTAGTTTTTGCTTAGTTTTTGATAGACTAGCTTTTGCATGCATTTCATCATGTACATCTTGCATTTTAGAGCTTCATGTATATAGTAATGAAAATGAGACTATGCTCTTTTTGGTATGCCCTGTTTATTCATGATGATGCTTGTAGCTTAGGCTCTTTTTGATCACTTGATACATGTTATGAGCTAAGCTATTTTTGCAAATGGTGAACTGACTAATCAACTATGAAACCTTTAATTTGTTCACCATTGAGATTGGCAACTAGCATGGGTAGGATGTGTTGAGATCACTTATGCTATCTTTTGTATGCTAGGTTGCTATGTCTCTTGCACTGAGTCATTCACTTGCTTGGATTGTTCATATGTACATTGTGCTTAAATCTTGATCCAAGTATTAGTGAAATGAAAAGATCGAGATGGGATTGCATGTGTCAGCACCTCACGGTATCGAGACTGTTTCTCATTGCACATTTGAGTTAAACTTGAGCCGTGTAGTGTAAGACCGAAACCGGTGCTTTAAGCTTCTGATTGCTTTCTTGCATAGGCTTAGCCCGGTTGAAAAGTTAGGCAATGACCATGCTTTCAACCTCTCGCAATCACATGCTTTAATATGAACTTGTGTTAATACCGCTGCAAACTCCAATAAAATTTGAAAAAAAATAACACAAGTCTATGCTTCATTCTATTGCATGATGATTGAACTTTGCTAGGGGTAGTTCACCTTTTATACCTGAGTTAGCACTTGGTTGATTTCCTGTCTATCCATGCTAAGTGCTATTTAGTGGTGAACACCTTTTCGAATGGCTTAAAACTGCTCATATGCTTAATTGTTCATATTTCGTATTCATTTGATCAGTTTGAGCCTTAGCTAGCATTTGTATTGATTGCTACTTTTCAGGGCAGCACTCTTTTTGAGCATCTTTTCATTCTGATTGCTATACACTTGAAGCTGTTGCATTGTGCATTTCATGCATTTTTAGCTTAGTGGCATACCCCCAGCTCCGATATTCTTTGTGGTCACCTTCAATTGGTTTCGGGCTCTTTTAATGCTTCTCACTGCCCCCATATGCTTTGGATGACTTGTCTTGTGTTTGTGTCAATTTTGTGAAAATGTCAAAACCCCTCAGCATGTTCCCTTTTGTCAAGGGGGAAAGCTGTTTTCAAGGGGGAGCTTGATTGTTGCACAAAGGGGAGAGTCATCATTTTGGGGAGAGCTTTGAGCGAGGGGAATTTTAGCTCTTTTGGTTTCTTCTTCAATTGGTATCTTCACTCTTATAGCTCTTTTATGTGTTCCAATTGGTATCCATCTTCCGTATGGATGCAATTGGATGGGTATGGAATGCAATTGATGTCTTGAGCTGTATTGCCTAGCTTTTGTATATAGGCTTGCTTTCAGGGGGAGTTGGTTTTGTCTTGCTGCTTCTCCACGTGCTCCGAGTGTTTGTGCTCCATTTCACCTTGAGCCTTTTCTTGGGCTTTTTCAATTGGAATTGAACCTTCCTTGCGGTCCTTCAGATTCGTTTCGAACAGGTAGTAACTACATTAACTAATGTGCAGATTACTTTCTGAATATATGGTCATCACCTAATGCTACATTTTTGGCACCTTAGACCAACCGTGGTAATGGTCAACAACCTACTGATCTGCATCTTTGGATGACTACTCACCCCAAGAATGGGGAATGGTCAACTGATGAAGCTAGGGATGTTTATGTGAGTTCTTGTGTATGTTGCATCATTTAAAATTACAACATTTTACCTTAAATTTGGAATTGTTTAATTTGACATGCTCCTAATTTCTTTGACATGTTAACCTAGGAGAAAAGCTTGCATCGAAGTTACCAATGCAGAAAGAGGGAAGGATAGGCCTTTCCTTACAGCTGAGGAGGAAAACTTAGTTTTCCAACTCAACTACTCAAAAACTCTTGGAACAAATCATACAAGTCTCATGGACGTGGATACATGGCGAAATATCCAACACGAAGAGCTCTACTGAAACAAAGAAAAGAAGATGCAGCCTGTGCTGAATTGGATGCCCAAGAAGAAAGAATGCAGCACCAAGAAGAGGTTCGAGAACTAAAAGAAACAACTTGCAAATGAAGTTTCAGCAAGGGAAAGAGATAAGGAAGAAAGTAAAAAACAGATGGATGAAATGAGGGTAGAATTCCGTCAGCTTTTGCAACAGGTACCCCCTTTGAAACATGTTTCAACTATTGTTTTAGCCCTGTATTCCTCTAATTTCCCTTGCCTTCTGTCGTGCACAGGCTATGTCTGGAACCATGATCCCACACAAGGTCTTCAAATGGACCTACTGACCAGAACTTCATCACACCACCACCACGCTTAGAGGCTGATGATGTACAGGTAATTCTCTTGTAGAGGCTGATCCCCAACACTGCTCCAAATGAAATGCATTTTGTTTACACCAAATTTTCTTTGTGGCAGACTGTTGACCACAGAGCACGCTGACTACAGAAAAGGAAGTTGTTCCACCTCAGACCATGAAGCAAAGAGTACATCAGCTAGGATATTTTTTTCAAAAAACTACCTGCTGCTGCTGGATCAACGATGAATTATGTTAGCTCCGATCAGCTATTAAGGACTCGTAATCAGAAAAAGAATCAACAGGTATGAATAATGTTTTGATTTGAATCCTCATAACTTGATCTACACGTGATCTTTACCATGTCATTGCTAGATTTTTGCCTATGCCTTGTGTTGTGTATGCCCTCCAGTAAAGAAACTTGGAATTGTTTGATCTCAATTGCTCTTGTTCTATGATTGCTAATTACTCCATAAATCTAATCATATATGTTTTCATGAATCGCAGAGAAACTTGGACAGCCAAACAATTAGAGAAAGCTTCTATGGCTTAATGTTGATGGCCGACACCAACAAGAATGACAAGTTGCAAAGATGCTTATTTGTGATGGTGTAGCTGATGGGCGATGGAGCAACCAGCGAACTCATTTTTAGATGGATTTATTATATGCTAAACAATGCTCTGAACTTAGTTAGATATGGTGTCCTTATTTTGTTAGCTGTGGTCATGATCTTTTAAGCAGATTCTGGTCATTGTGTGTTACTTTGGTTTGAGACAAAATTTAAATTAATGAATGTATCAGTTATTATATGTGATGTGCATGCTGTAAAAATAATTTAAAACTGCTATTCAAATTCTCCTTGTTGCGATAGAATTATAGGCAACATTGATTTTGGTTGCAATATGCATTATTGCGACGAACTTTATGTGTTGTATTACCATATCATCTATTGCCACCAACAATTGATTGTTGCATGTGACCTCTATTACCACCACATAATTCGTTGCAACCTCAACATATATTACCTCGAAGACTAGTTCGTTGCATTAACATCATCTATTATTGCCACCAACAATTATTTGTTGCATGACCTCGATTGCCACCAACACAAAATTTGTTGCAACCTACATATATGCCTCAAAGACTAGTTTGTTGCATTATCATATCATCTATTGCCACCGTATTTGATATGTTGCAAAAGCACTTTAATGCAATGGGTCACACTTTGTGGTAATATGACCATATGCCCACATAGTTTAGAGTGGCAATACTTTTCTATGGCAACACATTCGTTCGTGGCAATCATGAAATATTGCAGCCAAGTGTTTCGTCTCAATAGAACCTTAGGCAACTAATCTCATCGTTGCGATATTTGTTCTTGCAACCAACTATTGGTTGCATTAGGCTTTTTTGTTCATTGCAATAGCAAATTCTGTTGCAACGCCACTTAAGTGGTTGCCTGAGGCTATTGCACCGTTCCAACTGCAACCATCTGTCGACCACCAGACTTAGATGCAATTCATTCCAGTTGCAACCAAAATAGTCATATTGCAACCAAATATAGGTGTTGTCCAAGGCCTGATTCCTAGTAGTGACCCTATGCCGAGAGCCGAACCCTCGGCGTAGACTACACCTCGGCAAACGGAACCCTCGCAAACGGCTCATCCCGCGCCGTTACCTTTGCCGAGAGCCCTCTGTTAGGCTCTCGGCAAAGGGTTGAATTTTTTTTTGTAAACTCTATGCCGAGAGCCCTGGTGCTGGCTCTTGGCATAGGTGCTCTTTGCCGAGGGCTTTAGGAAGCTCTCGGCAAAGCATATTATTTTTTTTTTGTTTTTTTTGCACCCAATTTTTTCTGTGGCCTTGATACAGTACTACAGCCAAGATTTCAATTTTGAAGTGTTTCCATACATCTTGCTATATTTTCGCGCATTTTCTTTAATTTGATGATTTTTTCCGCGGGACGCACGTTGAACTTCAGGTGCATGAAATAATGAAACTCAGCGATTCGAAAAATGGTATTCATTCTTCAGAGGGTATTTCGACATACCCGTATCCAGGCAGGCGCAGAGACTCGACCGTCTCGTGCACGAGAAACGGCGACCAAGTTGTGTGATATTGGATTTAAAATTATTAAAAATACAAACGAAGTCAGAAAATCATAAAATGGATGAGTGACCTTGACATCACATGTAGAGGCTATGAAAAAATTTTGGAAATGTTTGGAGCAAGTGATGGCACAAGATGGTTGAAACCCTGAGATCAGAGCAAGATCTCACATGCGATGATATGCGGAGATCTCAGGGTTTCAACCATCTTGCGGCACCACTTGCTCCAACATTTCCAAATTTTTTCATAGCCTCTACATGCGATGTCAAGGTCACTCGTCCATTTTCATGATTTTCTGACTTCGTTTGTATTTTTAATAATTTTAAATCCAATATCACGCAACTTGTCGCCGTTTCTCGTGCACGAGACGGTCGAGTCTCCGCGCATGTCCCTGGATACGGTGTCGAAATACCCTCTGAAGAATGAATACCATTTTTCGAATCGCTGAGTTTTATTATTTCATGCACCTGAAGTTCAAACGTTCGTCCCGCGGAAAAAATCATCAAATTAAAGAAAATCTCGAAATATCGCAAGATGTATTGGAAAACACTTCAATTTGAAATCTTGGCTTGTGTACTTAGCAAGGCCACAGAAATAATTGGGTGCAAAAAACGCAAAAAAATAATATGCTTTGCCGAGAAGAGGCTTCACCTACCGAGAGCCAGCTCTTCGGCAAAGAGTTTAAAAACAACCCTTTGCCGAGAGCCGGATCAGACGACTCAGGTTTCCCGAGCTTCCTAAAGCCCTCGGCAAAGAGCACCTATGCCGAGAGCCAGCGCTAGGGCTCTCGGCATAGAGTTTAAAAAAAAAATCAACCCTTTGCCGAGAGCCGGATCAGACGACTCTCGGTAAAGGTTTCTCTTGCCGAGAGCCACCCGATCTGGCTCTCGGCAAAGAAGCAACTCAGTGAAAATAAACGGCCGGCCCCGCACACACACATCACAGAAAAACACACAGAACGTGCCGGCCGGCGCCTGCGCCTCCGCCGGCGCCCATAGCGCCGCCCCCCCACCCCGCCCCGCGCCGGCCGCCCCCCCAGCGCCAAGCTCGCGCGACCGCCCCCGCCCCTCGCGCGCCTGCCGCCCCGCCCCGCGCCCGCCGCCGCCCCCGCCCCCCTGCACGCCCGGTTGACCGCTCCGAGGAGGAGGAGGAGGAGAGGCTCCTAGAGGGGGAGGAGGAGGAGGAGGAAGAAGGGAGGAGGAGTCCCGGAAGGACAGAGGAGTAGAGGAGGAGAGGAAGAGGAGGAGGAGAGCCCTGCCCCACCCATTCGGCCCACCTCGCCCCTACCCCGTCCCGCTCCCGCTCCGTCGTCGGTCGATCTGCCCGCGTCGTCACTTGTAAGTCGTCCTCGATCGCCCCGTCGTCCTTGTACCTCTGCAACTTAGTTGTGGTAAGTAGTAGTAGTGTTTGTTGTAAGTAGTCGTCCTTGATCACGGCGATATATGTGGATGAATGTGAATGTATGCGGCGATCGAGTATTATTTAGTAGTAGTGGTATGCTTGTCAATGTATGTTGATGTCGGCCATCGTGCCTTGACATATATGTGGATGTCGGCCATCGTGCCGTTGTTTCTTGCAGGTTTCGAAACCTCACCGTACAGGGGAGGTTCTGCCGAAATTTCTAATGATACTATATTTTTTGTCTTTTCTGTAGGAGGACCTGTCCGGGCCAAGCCGGAGATCCTCGGCGACCACGATCGTCTTCGTCACCGTCGCGGGTCTGCCTGCACCGCTTCGGCTCGCCACTGCACCGACTCGCCACTGCG
The DNA here is from genome assembly GCA_009763385.1 of Coix lacryma-jobi var. lacryma-jobi. Classification (NCBI taxonomy): domain Eukaryota; kingdom Viridiplantae; phylum Streptophyta; class Magnoliopsida; order Poales; family Poaceae; genus Coix; species Coix lacryma-jobi. The sequence continues at coordinate 5,269,648 of CM019831.1, read as the reverse complement.
CCGCTAGCCTGACTCCACCGGCACCCTAGGTATAAATAACGTCTCCCCAGAAAAGGGTCGTAGGTCATTGAACCCAGTTAGGCGTCTCCCGTCCGAAAGAGATACGGCTGAGGTATGCAGGTCTCTGCATATCGATAACCGTATCTGTTTCGGATTGTCCACGTTACTTGGACAGCCCGTAGATGCGTCGATGAGGCTAGTTCCCATTGTCTAGCCCGATTCGAGATGGAGTTTCTGCATCACCTCCCTCTGTTGTTCTCCGGATACACACTCTCCCTACAGGGACGTGTATCTTGAGAACATCGGGGAGGTGCTGCCGAAATTCTGTCTCGGCTCGGGGCAGACAATGGGAACTGGCCTCATGTACGCATCCGCGGGTGGGATTAGGACCTATCCTCACCTATTAGATGATAGTAGGATGGAAGTACTCGGAGGTAGATATGTAAGTACTCGGATGCATGACAGTAGGATGGATGACCGTCAGTGGATGTACTCGGGCCGTAGAAGCAGAAGTGATTTCACCGATGAATGGTTGCGCAAGACAGATGCTTTCGTGAACAATGCATTTGGCGCGGCTCGGCGAGGAGAGATCAAAGTGTTGTGCCCATGCAGCAGATGTGGGAACGGAGAAAGCAAGACAAGGAGAACATGGCTAAACATCTTGTGAACAATGGATTCACGCCAGACTACACCCGGTGGATCTACCATGGTGAAGCACATCGTTTGAGAGCGGAGGCAGTGCGACCACGTCTGGAGGACTTTGATGCTGATGCGGGGGTAGCAGACATGTTAGATGACTTCCAAGAAGCACAGTACGCTGAAGGACGTACGGAGGAGGAGATGGAGAAGACCGCAAAGGCGTTTTACGAGATGATGTCTTCGGCACAGAAACCCCTTCACGATCGGACAACGGTTTCTCAACTGGATGCCATTGGCCGTGTGTGATGGTTCAAGTCCCAGTTCAACCTGAGTCGAGATGCGTTCGATGGTATTTTGGCCCTATTTGGTAGCATGCTTCCGGACGGCCACATATTGCCAAAGAGCCTGTACGAGTCACAGAAACTGCTTCGTGCACTGAAGATGTCGTATGAGCAGATACATGCTTGTCCAAATGGGTGCGTCCTCTTCAGGAAAGATCTCACGGATGCAGGTTACTGTCCGAAGTGTAAAGCATCAGATACATGGAGGTAGACGATGGTGAAGCCCGAAGAGGCAGCTTTCTATCCCCATGAAAGTCCTGCGTTACCTGCCGTTCACACCGAGGATCCAACTCTCTACATGACCGAGGAATCCGCGAAACAGATGACATGGCACAAGTAGGGTACCCGATACAATCCTGAGAAGTTGGTACATCCCGCCGATGGTGAAGCATGGGCCCACTTCGACCGCATCCATCATGACAAAGCTAGAGAGGCTCGTAATGTTCGTGTTGCGTTTGCAACGGACGGTTTCAATCCCTATGGACTCATGGCTGTCCCGTACACCTGTTGGCCCGTCTTCATTATCCCCCTCAATCTCCCCCCCCGGCGTCCTATTTCAACGTCATACTGTCTTCTTGTCGTTGATAATTCCTGGACACCGGGGAATAACATGGGTGTGTACATGGAGCCTCTGATTGATGAATTGGAAACTGCTTGGAATGAAGGGGTATTGACATACGACCGAGCTTCATGGTCTAACTTCACAATGCACATCTGGTACCAGTACTCACTGACTGCATGACTACCTGGCATATGGGATATTCTGTGTCTGGTGTGTCCATGGCTAGTTCTCATGCCCGGTTTGTAAGACAGCTACGAGATTTATCTGGTTGAAGAAGGGTGGCAAGTATTCGGCGTTCGACCAACATCGACAATTCCTGCCTCTTGACCATCCTTTCAGACGGGACACCAAGAACTTTACCAAAGGTGTCGTGGTGAGAGATCCTCCACCTCGGATGCTGACCGGTGCCGAGGTTCATGCTCAGATAGATGCTCTCCAGTTCAACGAAACAGACGGTCGTTTTGCGGGGTATGGTCAGGAGCATATGTGGACTCATAAGTCAGGCTTGGAAAGACTCCCTTATTATGACGATCTTCTTCTGCCACATAACATTGATGTAATGCACACGGAAAGAACATCGCTGAGTCGCTTTGGGGACACTCATGGACACTGAAAAGTCCAAGGACAACCCTAAGGCTAGACTAGACCTGGCACTGTTGTGCGATAGACGAAAGCAAGAGATGCTGCCTCCTCAGCCCGGCAGGAGATGGACACGGCCCAAGGTCGATTTCGTCTTGGGCAGGCCACAAAGGAAAGAAATACTTCAGTGGATCCAGACATTGACATTCCCTGATGGATATGCAGCGAATCTAACGAGAGGAGTCAACTTATCTACTCTGCGAGTCCTAGGGATGAAGAGTCATGACTTCCACGTATGGATCGAACGGCTTCTTCCGTCGATGGTTCGAGGCTATGTTCCTGAGCCTATGTGGGTTGTCCTGGCAGAGTTGAGCTATTTCTTCCCGCCAACTATGTGCCAAGGAGATATCTCGGTCCGTCATTGATGACTTGGAGAAAGCTGCACCTGTGTTGCTCTGTAAGCTGGAGAAAATCTTTCCACCAGGCTTCTTCACTTCGATGCTTCATTTGATCGTACACCTCCCAAATGAGGTTCTAATGGGAGGGCCTGTGCAATGGCGTTGGTGCTTTCCAATCGAGAGAAATATGAAGACTCTTCGCAAGAAATGTAGAAACAAAGCCAAAATTGAGGCTTCCATTGCAGAGGCATCCATTCTGGAGGAGGTGTCCAACTTCACTGAAGAATACTACTCCGAGAACCTTCCTAGCGTGCATAATCCACCCCCCTCGTTACAATGCTGGAGAAAATGAATCGAGTCTTAGCCTTTTTCGAGGCCAACTCGGCACGGCAAGTGGATCCACAGTTAAGCAGTTGAACTATGAAGAGTGGCGAAAGATCATGCTATACGTGCTTACCAACCTTGATGAGCTGGATCCGTACATGGGGTAAGTTGTTATCTATCTTCATCCAATTCGTCGTCACTTTCCAACACCATTCTTTTTTGCTTCGTACAGTGAATTTCTTCATTTGTTCTCGAATGGACCAAGGCCTCTTTCTGATGCGGCAGCTGAAACCCTAATTGCAAATGGTGCGGGGCAGGGAGGCCTGATTTCATTTCTTGGTTCCGACAAAAGGTACCGTCCTACCAAGGTCGTACTTAGTCTGACGTTCCAACTTGCTCTTACGTTCTGACCGTATAACGATATATCTTGCGTCCCCTTGCAGGCTCAAACCGATGCGTCTATGAGTCAAGAAATGAGACAGGTTGCAAAAGGCTTTGACCGTAGGGTCAAGTCATTTAACGGTTACGACGAATGGATTTCGCGCTTCCACACATCAAGCTACGAGCAGAGTCGGCCCAATTGAAAAACCACAAATAGCGGAGTTTGTACTCCAGGCAATGACAACCGTGACTACTATGGAAGAATTGAAGAAATATACGAACTTTCATTTCACGGTGAAAAGCCTTTGAATCCTGTCATGTTCAAATGCCATTGGTTCGATCCTGGAAGAACGAGGCTGACACCTAATCTTGGGCTAGCCGAAATTCGACAGGATTCTGTGTATCCAGGCTCCGATGTGTATATTGTGGCTCAACAGCCACGCAGGTTTATTACACACCATACGCGTGCAAAAGCAAAGAGCATCTCTTGGGTTGGTATATTGTGCACAAGATATCACCACATGCTAAACTACCTCTCCCCAATGCTGAGGATTATAACTTCAACACAAACACGTATGACGGTGAGTTCTTTCAACAATCTGGGTTGCAAGGGACGTTCACGATAGACTTAACTGAAGCGATGGAAATGAAGTAGAGAATGATGACGAGGACGCTGGGGATGAGGTGGTAAATGCGAAGGACATAGAAATACTAGAACGATTCCGTTTAGGCCAAGCAAATGAAGACGACGACCTGTCTTCGGATACTGAGGAGTACTTAGACATGGTTGACAGTGATGAGGAGACTCATGCTCCGGCTAATCCGGATGATCCAGATTATTTCTAATACATGTAATATTATGTTATATTTTTAGGATCTATTGTTTATTTATATTGCATATATTTGGTTATGTTATTTCTAATACAACATTGTTTGTTCTTTTTAAATGCAGGAGGTCGAGGCAAGATGCCGGGAGGACGTCAGAGGCGGTTGAGTTGGTTGTACCGCAGCTCGCAGGCCGACGGGCCCTCGATGAGGAGTGGCCGCCGCCGGAGGGAGCCGTCTTCACAGGAGGAGGAGGGAGGAGGAGGTCGAGGAGGAGTGCCGGCCACGCCCGAGGCCCAGCGGCAGGAGGAGGCACCAGTGGCCGAGGAGGCAGAGGAGGAGGACGAGCAGGAGGAGGACAAGGCGGACGGGTGTTCGGGTGCCTCAGGGATGTCCACGCCCTACTTGAGAGGCCCCGCCAGCCTCCCGGCGTTGCCGCCACGTGCCCGACGCCCAGTGATCACGCCCATCGGACAGAAGTACATGTTCTAACTACCTGTTCGTACGATGAGACTCAAAATAGAAATAGAAGGTAATATTCTGTTTTAATAATCACTTGTACAGGTCATGGGACTTTGTGGGGCCTAAAGGCCGCAAACCCAACGGTATCCTGGGTCTCCTGTGCCGCGAGCACTACCCCTACCCCGGCATAGTACAGTATGCCGGGAGGCACGAGCCGGCCTACACCTTTGACCACTACAAGCGTCGCCCCAGACCCAGACTTCCCCAACAAGGCGGCGCGGGTTAGAGCGGAGCTGTGGGTAAGTCTTCGTCAAACAATATCAAATTCATCATATTTTTTATTTAATTAATGTCTCGCCTCATATTGTGTTTGTATGCAGAACTACTTCAAGTGCGAGCCGGGGAAGGAGGCAGTGGCGGAGGTGACGGCTACCCGGGCTTGTAGGAAGCTCGTCACCGACATGATCTACGAGACGAGACTGCAGGCCATCATTACCTACAACGCCATGGTCTTGGGCACGAGGGTGACGAAGACCCAGGCGAGAGGCATGACGCTGGGCCGGGCGGAGTTCTTGCAGGTAAGTGAATTCTTTTGAGATTAAGCTTTTGGTACTTTTCATCTGACGCTTAGACGTGAAATACTTGATGATGTGCAGATGATCCCCCAATGGTGCCAGTCGTTTCCCGAGTGCTGGGAGATGATCGTGGACCGGTGGCTATCCGAAGAGTGGGCGGCCCACCACGCCGAGGCCCGGGAGGCGCGTCTGCAGATGCCAGGTGTACCACACCACCAGGGCAACCGCAACCTCGCCGAGTACGCACAAGCTTGGGTACGTGAAAGACTTTATCAATTTCTCGATCAAATGTTGCCTGATTGCTAATCATCTTGTTGTCTTCCTCGCAGTCGGAGGCACACGGTGGGCAGCCTTGCGGCACGGTGGCGGCATACGCCATGTCCCACAAGGGCAAGGCCACGGCAGCGGAGACCTCCTACAACCCCGACGATCCCGCCGACGCGTACACCAACTCCAGCGTCCACTCCCGCCTCACTGACTACTCAGAGGCGGCAAGGGCGGTCCATGGGGACGACTTTGATCCCGCCACCGCGGACCTGGACGGGAGCATCGTCATGAGGATTGGAGGAGGAAGAAGCACGGGCGGTTCTGGCTTGGCGACGACGTCATCGACACGGCCTCCACTCCCACTATGTCCCAGCTCTTAGCACAGAGCACGAGCGGGAGCATCCCCATACGCCCACGCCCGTCGCCTGCGCAGTCGCGGGTCGCCGAGCTCGAGGTTATTTCTTTTCAACTCATCGTACATTGATCTTTAAATGTTTGCATTGTTCTAACATTCACTTTGTATTATCGCAGGCCCGCCTGGAAAGAAAGGCAGGAGCGCCATGTGTCCGAGACCCAGATGCGGTCACAGATGTCGGCCTAGATGGAGGCTCAAGCAAAGCAGATGGCGGAGCTCATCGCCTTCATGGCCTCCCAGGGCATGGTCGTGCCCCAGACGCTCATGGCTCCTCCACCGCCGTCTCTAGACCCCGGAGCTGCTCCTGTGAGTATCAATACTTCAGTATTTCATTTATTTCATTTCCTTGTCTGACATGACCTTTTGCAGCCTCCTCCGTCAGAAGGTTCGAACAACCACCGATGGAACCAGACCGGGGGTCAACCAGGCGGCAGTTCTCAGGGGTGCCCGGTTGGCCGGGGGTGTAGTAGATTGAACTTTGGACTATCGTGTGTCACTGAAGTCTCATGTTGTTGAACTATGTGATGTGAACTATGTGATTTGAGGACATATGTTATTGAACTATGTGATGTGATGTGAACTATCATGATATATATATATATTATATATGTTCTGTGACGTGAAATGTGATATATATGTGATATGTGATGAATGTGTATATATATGTTTGATAGTGTCGGAGAAAAGGAAAAACAGAAATAAAAAAAAACAAAAATTAGCGTGTTTGCCGAGGGTTGCTCTACATACCTAGTTGTTGCTCCACTTCATGGTGCACTATTACTTGGTGTACTATATTGTCGATTGTTTTATGTATAATACTCAAAAGTAGATAAATTCAAACACACACCTCAATTTCATCTTCATTGAAGAAGCAGTAAACTGCAGCAGAAGGTCGGTCAGCTACTCATCTCATAAGTCATAAGTCACCCAACTAGGGTAGCATGTCTGATATATAACACTGGCCCTGGTAGCGGCATCAACTTACCAATGCATGGCGAAACCTAGACATCTATTACGCTTCAACACAACATGTAGCAAGGTACCAGTCAAGATAATATGGGACTGGGATTCATCAGTGAATCCAAATACAGATCGATGTAGGCACTAGATAGCAAGTCGTTTGAGCGCTGATATAGTAGATAGCTGAACAAAAGGTTTGTACAACAGAGAGAAATATGATACCCGTGAATGTTTGTTTGTGGGTGCTATTGATAGCATGTTGCGTGTCTATCTACACCGATGAGGTGGTGACACAGTTGGCTAGCTAGCGCATAGGTCCCATAGCTGAATGCCGGTGATCCTGTTGCTCGAGAGTTCGAGCCTATCTCACCCTATAGCGATGATTAACTGGACAATTAACAAAGATCACAGTTCCACATCTATGGCTTCGATACTATTTTTTTAAAATAAAGCAGTTCATTTAGTTGACTATTCAGCAAGCAGTAAACCACAACATTGTTAGCGCCTAGCGACTGAGAAAAAACAAGGGATAAATGTACCTTAATAATCAACAAAGATCACAGTTCCACATTTATGGCTTCCATACTATATTTTTAAAAAATAAAGTTCATTTAGCTGACTATTCAGCAAGCTGTAGACCACTACAGCATTATTGTTACAGCGTAGCGACTGAGAAAAAACAAGGTTTTGTTTCCGTTTAGAGCCTTAAACTTGTACAGGTGCTTGACATCCTTAGCTTAACTCTAATGCTTTTAATAGAAGCAAGAACAGAGATCTTTGATATCTAAGGTTTCCTTTCTTGGCGGATTAGAAGTTGAGTTGATCGGTTTTTGTTTTCCTGAAAACCTCCCAAGACACAGTTTCATGGTATTTCAAAAATGAAAATAAACTCAGCTTAACTCTTAATGTTTTTAATAGTAGCAAGAACAGAGGTCTTTAGTCTAAGGTTTCCTTTCTCGGTGGACTAGGAGAAGTTGAGTTGATATGTTTTTGTTTTTCTGAAAACCTCCCAAGACAGTTTCATGGTATTTCAAAGCTGAAAAGTCAGCTATTTTCATTTCAGTGTTTGCTTTCACCGTGGTTTCGCATGACACAAAGAACTACCAAATTAAATTAATAACAACTACCAAATTAAAATTTGAATTTTTCAAACAACTTTGGATAAAGAAATGGTCAAAATAATAATTATAGATCTCGAAAATTTATAGAACTTTGAAATTCACAACCTTTTCGTTTGAAATTATTTATTAGCTCAAAATGTTGTTTGAAAATTAATTTAAAATTGTCGAAAAAATCTGATTTCTCTTTTTGATCTCTAGCTAAAACTTATAATTTCTTTCTCCTTCGTACTAGCTTCAAAATACTTGATTTTTTTCTAAAATTTTGTAAAATCATGCTCTGTCAATTTATTTTGTCATTACAACTATTATTTTGGTCATATTTTCTTTTGAGCACTTCAAATTTTGAGTTTTAAAAATGTCAGCTTCAAACAAGATTTTAAAACTTGAAATGATTTGAGCTGCATGAGCAACAAAGTTGTAGAACTCATGAACAATTTGCAACTTTTATTTAATCATTTCTTCATCTGACAAAGTGATAGTATACATTGTTCGCAAATTTATAGATCTCTCACACATAGTTTGTGAAACTATGTGAGATATGTCATGTGTGAACAATGTTAACTACCACTTTGTCGATGAAGACATTATTTTCAAAATAAAAGATGTTGACCTTGATGAGTTTTACAACTTTGTTGTAGACGACTTTTTCATCAGCTGAAATCATGCCATTTCAAAATATTGTATGAAGTTGTCATTTATTAAAATTCAAAGTTTGAACTTTTAAACGACCATGGATGGAAAACAACCAAAACAAAAGTTGCAGATCTCGAAAAGTTATGCAACTTTGTGGTTGACTACTTTTTCATTTCAAATCATCTTGTCAAAATCTATGTTTAAATTTATCAAATTTGAAATTCAATTCCTTAAATGGAAAAACAACGTCTATGAACATGACTTCGGGTGCGGCATCCCAATTCGAGGTTGTTAACAAATTTGAATTTCAAACAACATCATCTTGTCTCGGAAATCTACGTTTAAATCTGTTAAATTTGAAATTTGAATTTTAGCAACTTCGGTTTACAAGTATTAACCGAAAGCATTAAGCCAAAACCAAAGGATGACTATGCATAGCACAGATGTTGTCATGGTAGCTATCATGAATGTGGACAAAAAAACACGATATGTGAAACGACATGAATAAAGTTAGGTTAATATGGAGCTCCCATCAAAGAAATTTTGCAGATGCAAAGAAATCGGTGGATTTTGCAAAAATGAAGGAAAACACCTCACCATATAAGTTGGTGAACCGTACCATCAATGTTGTCCATCGGATTAGGTTTGGTTCATAGCCATGAAAAAGTTTCAATACCTGTTTAAGGTTAGGTGTTTCAAATATTTATCACAACTTAGTAAGCTTATAATAAAATCTGATCATACTTTTGCCATGTTTTTTTTTGAGCATCGGCAGTGTGATCTAATTTGCAAAAAAAGAATCTTTCCACACTTCAAGTTTGCAACCAAACAGCATTCAAAATTACTGTGGTTGTATTGAAGAAGTGACATAGTTTGTCAGCTGGTGTTGTCCTGTCAGCGCAAAAATGAATATGTAAACATGGCAATGAAGAAGCCATTGGTGAGCTCGATCAAGGCCGTAACGCAGGTTGCGAGACTCATGGTCAAATTGTCGCACACCAACTTAGGATCACAGCGCCAATAATCACACGTAGAACTGTGGCGCTGGTGTCACTCACTGATAGTGATATCTTTGGCCTTGTCACTGCATAGGCGAACTCGGCGTCTTTGAATGTTGTTTAAAAAGTCGATTTCACATAAGCAAAGACACATAGTTTTCAAAGGAACGAGCAGTGAGGAAATATATTGTGGTGTTGATGGCCTCGTTTTGTGCCAAAATACATCTCAGTTTGTGGTGTTTGACGCAACCAATGCAAGTGGCTCAGGGTGCATCGGTCTCTGATCGTCTTCTTGTCAATTACCAGGCAAATAGTCTATTGAGAATATTGACAAAAGCACACACTCTTTTGGTGCTATTTATTGCAGTCAATTACCAGGCAAATAGTCTTCTTGTCAACTTGAATGTGGATGTGGATGTAAGCCCATTGTTATTATGTACGCAAGTCATCCTGCCAAATGCCCCACAGTACTATATATAGTCACCGCTTCGGCATTCATATGGGGAATATATATACGTACGTAGACTCAGTATTGGAAACAAATCAACCTGCTAAATTTAATATGTGATGCTCAGAACCAAAATAGACAATGTGGGTGTGGGATGCATTGGGATTCTAGCTAGTATCTGCAACTAAAACAATAGTTGTTGGCGTGTTGTATAGGATCATGCAGGATGCGTGTTTACAACTACACAAGTTGGACTGGGGGTGATGCACGAACATCCACAAAACTACGTACATGCCGGGTAATCTGAAGATGATGAAGAAATATAAAAATGAGCAGAGCATGCGGGGGGAAAGGCTGCTTGACAGTAGTTTAGCACAGGATATGATCTAGCTGAAAGATAAAACGATCTACCGGAGTAGCTGATCATGCTCGCCGCTAACAAATGGCCTTCTATTGGTGCCTTGGTTGCCATTCTTGGTCTGGTCAGTCTGATGATATGGGCGTCGGATGCATTAGGATATATAGTAGCAGTTACGTATCTAGTGGCCATTCTAATAAAATGGCTGTGTTTTGTGCCCTAGCTCTATATATTGCAACAAAAGGTGCATAACCTCAATTGTTAGGCGTTGTACAGTACATAGGGCTTTAGATTAGTTAGCGCTTTGACAGCACAAAGCTCTAGTGGACCTGGATATATATGCATTATTTATGTGACGCTGCTGTCAGAACTGAAAGGAAGAATCTGTGCATGCACACAGTATAAGTGATGAGTATAGGATGGACAAATGAGCAGAACGAAGATGACATACATAGAAAGCATGATGCACGGTAACTCATCCCCTGTAACCATCGCCATGTAACAAACTGTGGTTGTGTTTGGATTTGATTGTGGTAGTAGTTTCTAACAGATGCTGCTTTGGATTACCATGTCAAGTTTCAAGAACCTGTAAACAAACTACCACTACACCAAACTGAAGCTTTGCCAAGTGCCTGAAGGTTTGCCGAGTGCCTGATTTTGGGCACTCGGCAAAGAGTCTCTTTGCCGAGTGACTGACCACCACTAGTGCAGAACGATACTACATAGGCGGTTCTACACCGATTTGTACAAGCATTTTTCTCAACCGTCTGCACTAGGGGCCAATAGAAATAGGACCACAACACAGGCGGTTGCTTGTGAACCGCCTGTAGAAATAGATTTTTACAGACGGTTGACTTAGTGAATCGCCTGTGAAAATGACCATTTCCACGGACGGTTGACATAGTGAACCACCTGTGTAAAAAATTTCCAAAAAACCCATAAATAAATAGGAAAAAAATATTTTAATTAAGGGAAAGAGCCCACAGTCCAGCGCTTGCCCGTCTCCGTCGAAGTCAGAAGTCGCGGCCAGTGGGATTCGAACTCATGACCTCGGCCTCGCGTGGGCCTCCTCTACCACTGCACCTCACACTCACATGTGTTATACAAACCCGAGTGTAATTTGTCAACTTCCTACAACTGAATGATGGAGTGTACCTGTGGATGTGGATGTAAGCCCATTGTTATTATATACGCAAGTCATCCTGCCAAATGCCCCACAGTACTATATATAGTCACCGCTTCGGCATTCATATATGGGGGATGATATATATACATAGACTCAGTATTGGAAACAAATCAACCTGCCAATTTAATATGTGATGCTCACAGCCAAAATAGGACAATGTGGGTGTGGGATGCATCGGGATTCTAGCTAGTACCTGCAACTAAAACAATAGTTGTTGGCGTGTTGTATAGGATCATGCAGGATGCGTGTTTACAACTACACAAGTTGGACTGGCGGTGATGCGCAAACAACCACAAAACTACTTACATGCCGGGTAATCTGGAGATGATGAAGAAATATAAAAATGAGCAGATCTAGAGAGCATGCGGCTGAAAGGCTGCTTGACAGTAGTTTAGCACAGGATATGATCTAGCTGAAAGATAAAACGATCTACCGGAGTAGCTGATCATGCTCGCCGCTAACAAATGACCCTCTATTGGTACCTTGGTTGCCATTCTTGGTCTGGTCAGTCTGATGATACGGGCGTCGGATGCATCAGGATATATAGTATAGTATCTAGTGCCCATTCTAATAAAATGGCTGTTTTGTGCCCTAGCACTATATATTGCAACAAACCGTGCATAACCTCAATTGTGTTAGGCGTTGTACAGTACATAGGCTTTAGATTAGTTAGCGCTTTGACAGCACAAAGCTCTAGTGGACTTGGATATATATGCATTTATGTGACGCTGCTGTGTCAGAACTGAAAGGAAGAATCTGTGCATGCACACAGTATAAGTGATGAGTAAAGGATGGACAAATGAGCAGAAGAGTACATAGAAAGCATGATGCTCGGTAACTCATCCCCTGTAACCATCGCCATGTAACAAAGTGTGGCTGTGTTGGGATTTGATTGTGGTAGTAGCTAGTTTCGACAGATGCTGCCTTGGATTACCATGTCAAGTTTCAAGAACCTGTAAACAAACTACTAATCAATTTGTGGTTGTGTTTTTTCCTTCTAAATTCTAATAACATCAGGCATCGATCGTCTCTTGCTTCCAATGTAGATCATCGATACTGGGCACTTACGAAAACTGTCTTAATAAGGTATAGTGGAACATAAGACAGCAGGTTGGAGTGTGCACTATAGCTACTATCGTTACAATAAAAATAAAACAATTGAGCTTGTGCATTATTACTTATTGACCACACTCTAATTATCACTACATAAAAAGAAATTAATAGAATGTATATATATCTTCTCTTGTAATGATATTGTAGTGCCTATATATAGGGCATGTTCGTTTTCAGGGCAAAAATATTATACCCTGTCACATCAAATATTGCGAACCTAGTTTAGCCTATTAAAAATATACGAATTAAAAAACTAATTTGTCAGCCAGAGACTAATTCACGAGACAAATCTATTAAACTTAATTAGTTCATGATTTGACAATATAGTGCTACAGTAAATATTCGCTAATGATGGATTAATTTACCTTAATAGATTCGTCTTAGTAATTAGCATATGGCCCTGTAATTAGTTTTATAATTATTTTATTTTTAATAGACTAAACCAGTGCCGCAACGTCTGATGTGACAGGCAAAATTTTTTGCCAGAGAAAGGAACACCCCCATAGTATGCGCGAGCCAATATATAGTCATGTACAATAAAGGCACACCTGTTGTACTTCAAATGCTACTACACATGATACATAGACACTGCCTCATGGCTCCGCCTCGCAATATAGAGCATTCGTGATGGCGAGAACAGTGAAGATTTAGGTCATCAAACAGCCTCCAAACTATTCTAATTGGACATCTGTCTGATCACATCATCAATGCAGTCACTGTTGATCATGCTGTCGGATCTGTGCGTGGGATGCATCAGGAGAGTAGAGCTGATGGAGAGTACTGTCCAACTACATCTGCTGCTTGTGCATGTCCAATGCAGTTTGACATAATGCTTCCAATCCTTCTGTCGTGTGCCCTCGCGCACACACTCCGGACAAGCCAAAGTTGTCCCACTTTTAGAAAAGGCATTAGCTAGCCTCGGAGAAGTAGGCCACAAAGATGAGCCTGCGCCCATGTTGCCCGCACCCAAAATCTGATAGGTGGTCTGAACCTGAAATGCGGGCAGAGTCAAAGAGTGTTAGGAACTATCAGTGCTCTGTTGTGTCGGCCACTTCTAGCCTAGGGTCATGCCTGAGGTGTGACAAAATGCATCAAGGGCGAGGGTGCGCCTCCTCTGTTGGAGTGTGCCTAGGCCCGATAATCTACCGAAATGAGGCCACGTACATACTTAGTGTGCGTAGTATGCCATGAGGAAGATGAACCAGGGCATAACGCAATGGCGACACCAGCTTCTGATATGGCATATGGGTATCTCCGGACTCCAGAAGACTGTCGACCTCGATCAGCTAGCTGCGAAGGATGGCGCCCAGCACCACCACTACCAAAGAGTAAGGATGCAACACCCTAGATTATGTTAGGGAACCAAATTCCTTATACTCCCCAGGCCCTCTGGTATATAAGGGTGTGCATGGGGCCTTGTAGATTAAGTTGATTAATATTTTTTCACAGTAAATTATAGAATAAGTTACTACTAAGAAATTAACTATACCTAATGACTTCATTATAGTTTGCACGCTAATGTTGACTGCTTATAATAACAAGTCCAACATATATATTTAATAACAGAGCACCGGTGACAAATTTGTACCCTTTCAAATAGATATATTGATGAAGTTAAGTTCCACTAAGTGACCACTCTAATAAAACAATTATGCTTTGCATGCTAATGTTGACGTACTGCTTATAATAACAAGTCCAACATATTTAAAAGCTACTATCGTTACAATAAAAATAAAACAATTGCGCTTGTGCATTGTTACTTAATTGACCACTCTAATTATCACTACATAAAAAAGAAATAGAATGTATCTTCTCTTGTAATGATATTGTAGTGCTTATATATAGTATGTGGGAGCCAATAGTCGTGTACAATAAAGGCACACATGTTGTACTTCAAATGGTACTAGAGGACATGATACATAGTCACTGCCTCACGTCTCCGTCTCGCAACATGTAGCATTCGTGATGGGGAGCACAGTCAAAGCCTGTGGGCGTGGGGTACTTCAGGAGAGTAGCAAGTACTGAAGTGTGTCCATCTACATCTGCTGCTTGTGCATGTCCAATGGAGTTCGACATCATGCTTCAATCCTTCCATCGTGTGTCCTAGCGTGCACACTCCGGGACTATCATAAAAGGTATGACATGCCCAAGGTGACGCACTTCTAGAGAAGGCATTGGCCTCAGAGAAGTAGGCCATGGAGATGAGCCTGCACCCATGTCATCCAAACCCAAGGACTTGGAAATGCTCGGGAGGTTCCTGAACTTGAGAGGTGCTAGCCGATCAAGGAAGGCCACAAAAATTCTCATGTGGCCCTGAATGCCCTTCCCGCTCTGTGCGATGTGAGGAATATCGTCCTCCAAAATCTGATAGGTGATATATATGAACCGAACATGCTATAGAGCCAGAGGGCATTATGTCGTGTTGGTGCTATGTTCCCTCACCCCCGTGAGGCTGCGTCGGCCACTTCTAGCCAAGGGTCATGCCCGAGGCGTGACGAAATACTAAAAGGGCGAGGGTGTGCCCCCTGTTGGATCTCGCCTAGGCCCATTAGTCAATCTGTACGGAAATGAGACCTCATCCTTAGTGTGCGACAGACGCTATGAAGAAGACAAACCAGGGCATAACACAATGGCAAAACTTCAGCTTCCGATGGACAGCTCCAGAAGACTGTTGGTCACGTACGGTCAGCGATGTAGGACTGCGCCCAGCACCACCAACCAAAGAATAAGGACGCAAAACCCTAGATTATGGTAGGGAACCTCTCTCCTTGTACTCTCCAGGCCCTCTGGTATATATAAGGCTATGAATGGGCCCTTGTAGAAAATGTTGATTAATATTAATTTCCTTAGTAAATTATAGAATAAGTTACTACTAAGAAATTAACTATACCATAATGACTTAATTAAACTTTGCATGCTATAATGTTGAATGTTTATAATAACAAATACAACATATTTAATAGTAGTAGCACCAGTGACAATTTGTACCTTTTTCAATCGATATTGATTAAGTTGTGTTCCAATAAATGACTAACAACTACCATTACGCAAGGCAACATGTACACAGGTGCTAACTTCTTTTGTCGAGCTGTGCAGGAGAGTGGTCCAGGAACTTCCCCACTATAGGGCTCCATCCAAATTGAAGGACCAAAAAGGCGACCAGAGGTGGTGAATGAGCCTAAAATTTTTTCGAAACTTTTGACAACTGTCCCATGAATCAACACCAAGAATAAGTTCAAGACTTCGTAATGTCCATGAACCTAGAGATAGGGTGAGGCTTCCAAGAGCACAGCGAGACACTAGGCTAGTCAACGAACCCAACACAAGAGACAGATCGCAAATTCGAATACACACGGACGAACACCAAACAAAACAGCACTGCAAATGAACTGACCGGACTCTGAGGAGCCTCCGGTCAGGAGGGAATCGGACGCGTCCGGTCACACAGAATCAGTTCTGGGACCTCTCTGTTCGTGATCGGACTCAGCACAGGGGAGCGTCCGGTCAAGAACAGTGACTGCGTCGGTCAATAGCCCCTGTTAGGAACAGTGCAAGCTGTGAGTCCGGTCACTTGCTTGAGAGTGCGTCCAGTAGAGTCCAGTGCAGAGAACTTAAAGTGACATTCAATCGACCGACTCACTAAGCAGCGCGTCCGGTCACTCTGAGCCGAGATTCGGTCACACCCTGATCACAGTGCAGATTTTGGCGATTCGAACGGATCTCCTCCAAATCGATAGCTCTAAGCTAGCAATGGGTATGAGGAGTCACAGAATGTTAGTGAGCTACCCCTAGGAGATCATGGCTCAAACCTAACTCCAAATCCGTGAATCGAAGAAAATCATTACAAAGGGGGTAAGAACTCGATCCGAAAGAAAATTCGTTCGATCTACTTGCTCGGTGAGGTTTCTGACTAATTCCCTTCGGTGGGACTGATGCCCTCACGATCTAGAACAAGTTAGAAACAAACGGATTCGAAAAACAAGTCACCGTAGAGGAAGATTGATCGACGGGAAAAACGGAAGAAAATATGAACGCGAAGAACATCACGAATTCCAGCAGAAAATCGTCCCCGCGAGGAACAACGGGATTACGCCGCGTTTTCTGGAAGTCTCAAAAACAAAGAGGAATTGTGCTCTCTGTGGATCTCAGTAGCTACAACATAGACGGCGAGAGAGGAAACCCTGGAATGAAAATAACAACTGACTAAGATACGGTGAGAGAGGGGGTTGCCTCTCTATTTATAGCCTAATACATTATTCCCCTTTTAGCCCTAGATACATAGAGCGAACAGGCTAACCTAATAAGGGTATTCCAGTCCAACTCTCATCAGTCTTGATCCGATGGCCCACGCCCGCACACCGGTAGCTTCGCCTCGACGCGACCACACCAGATACCGCAACGTGCCGTCGCCGCCCGGTAGTCCTCCTCGAGAACTCTGCCACTGGTTTTGAGGCCCAAACCAGCAAACCGTCCGCCCCAAGTTTTGTGGCCCAAACTCGGAAACCCAGCAGTGCCCAGGTTTGAGGCCCAAACCTGAAAATCGTCCTCAACCCGAGTTTTGAGGCCCAAACTAGGAAACCGGTCAGCCGGTGGTTTTTCTGGGGCTTTACCACCAAACCGAAGCCGTAGAGGGAAGCACCGTCCGTGCACCCCGTCCACCGACACATGTCCTCAGGTCCCACCCGAGCCACGCCGTGTCCCGCAAGTCTTCACTTGTTGCTGTCCCAGGCTATCAGCCACCAAGGCTAATCCTCTAGCCATCGGTCCGTCAGTCCAAGTCCGAGTCCGCCCTTCACCGCCCTTGGTCCATCAGCACAGCACTCCAGTACTTGACCTTCACCTTGCCTTTGATCACTGTTCCTCCGCTCGATACCTGCAACACAAGCCAAAGAACATACGCATCAAACCTGTTGACAATCACTCATCACAAGACCCAGATCACACCCTGTGCATCCGCACAAATGGAGCACAGGCAAGATACATGTCGGGTTGATGCCAAGAAATATGTTCGAAGGTCTCATCCAACGAGCCCTCGCTAATGGAACTTAAAGCATGATTGGTGAAAATAACAAGAACCAAAATCGAGTAAAAGGTCATATGCTGTGAACAAAATAATGTATGTTTATTGGATAATTAGAGTGGACAACTAAGGGATAAATAAAACACAATTGATCAAAACGATGTGCTTGTTGATTGAATGGCACAATTGATTATGGTGAATGGTGCGCGCTCGGCCACCCTAGCTCTCCACCCGTGTTGCGCGCATGCCTCGTGCCCTACTCTGTGAGCTAGCTATACAGTGAGCTAGCTTAGTCTCTTACCATATTGGCGCGTCTTCGATCTACTATTAGAGGATGGGAGGTTTCCCCTTACTACAGACAAGTTTTCAATTAAAAAAAGTCTGCGAACTTGTCCCATATATTACACACGTGGATATTGAAGGACATATCTGTTGTATTTATCAAAACTACAGACACGTCTCCATAACACGCGTCTATGATAAAAGATGTGTCTATAATATTATATCAAGTTACAGACATCTATAGAAACATGTTTGCTAATAAAGTAAACTTTTACCGAGACACCAGTCATACAACACGAGTCTATGATATCTTATTCACTACCGGAGATCGACGGGCTCTTTGCCGAGCGTCCGGCGCTTTGCCGAGGGCTAAACACGGGCACTCGGCAAAGAGTCTTTGCCGAGAGCTGCTCTCGGCACAATAAGAAACTCGGCGACGATTTCTATGGCGAGGGCCAGACACTCGGCGAAGTATGGCTCTCGGCAAAGAGAACCTATGCCGAGAGCCTAGCCCTCGGCGTAGAATACTCCTCGGCAAACAGAACCCTCGCGAACGGCTCCCCTGCGCCGTTACCTTTGCCGAGAGCCCTCTGTTGGCTCTCGACAAAGGCTTGAATTTTTTTTTTGTAAACTCTATGTCGAGAGCCCTGGCCCTGGTTCTCGGCATAGGTGCTCTTTGCCGAGGGCTTCAGGAAGCTCTCGGCAAAGATTATTATTTTTTTTGTTTTTTTGCTCCCAATTTTTTCTGTGGCCTTGGTACAGTATTATAAGCCAAGATTTCAAATTTGAAGTGTTTTCCATACTTCTTGCTATATTTCGCGCATTTTCTTTAATTTGATGATTTTTTCCGCGGAACACACGTTTGAACTGCAGGTGCATGAAATAATGAAACTCAGTGATTCAAAAAAATGATATTCATTCTTCAGAGGGTATTTCGACACCGTATCCGGGGACAGGCACGGAGACTCGACCGTCTCGTGCACGAGAAACGGCGACCAAGTTGCGTGATATTAGATTTTAAAAATTATTAAAAATACAAACGAAGTCAGAAAATCATGAAAATGGACGAGTGACCTTGACATCGCATGTAGAGGCTATGAAAAAATTTTGGGAATGTTTGGAGCAAGTGGTTGCGCAAGATGGTTGAAAACCTGAGATCTCCGGATAGCCTCACATGCGATGATATGCGAGATCTCAGGGTTTCAACCATCTTGCGCCACCACTTGCTCCAATATTCCCAAATTTTTTTCATAGCCGCTACATGCGATGTCAAGGTCACTCATCCATTTTCATGATTTTCTGACTTCCTTTGTATTTTTAATAATTTTAAATCCAATATCACGCAACTTGGTCGCCGTTTCTCGTGCACGAGACGGTCGAGTCTCCGTGCCTGTCCCGGATACGGTGTCGAAATACCCTCTGAAAAATGAATACCATTTTTTGAATCGCTGAGTTTCATTATTTCATGTACCTGCAGTTCAAACGTGCGTCCCGCGGAAAAAATCATCAAATTAAAGAAAATGCGCGAAATATAGCAAGATGTATGGAAAACACACCAAATTGAAATCTTGGCTTGTAGTACTGTAGCTAGGCCACAGAAAAATTGGGAGCAAAAACAAAAAAAAATAATCTTTGCTGAGAGCTTCCTAAAGCCCTCGGCAACAGCACCTATGCCGAGAGCCAGGGCCAGGGCTCTCGGCATAGAGTTTACCCAAAAAAAAATTTAAGCCTTTGCCGAGAGCCTAACAGAGGGCTCTCGGCAAAGGTTCGGTCTTTGCCGAGAGCCCCCGATCCGGCTCTCGGCAAAGAGTGCGAAAACATAAAAATAAATAAATAAGCGCCGGCTATGGTACCAGCCAACACACGCACACGCATCAGACCGCATCCGCACCCGCCGCCCTGCCTCCGTCGCCGAGCTCGCCGCGCCGCCGCAGGCCGCCTCCCCGCCAGCGCGCCTCCCAGAGTGCGCCTCTCCCCGCCGCCCCGCCCATCGGCGCCCTCCTCGCTCCCCACCCGCGCCCTCCCCAACGGCGCCCGCGGGCGCGCTCCTCCCCGCGCCGGCCTCGCGGGGGCGCCCTCCCCGCTTTCGCTCCCTCCCCGCCACCTCCCGCCCACCCCTCTCCCCCGCTCCCCTCCTGCTCGCCTCCTCTCCCGCGCCCCCTCCCGGCCTCGCTCCCCTCCCGCGCCCTCCTCGCCGGCTCTCGCCGCGCCGCCATCTCCCAGCCTCCTTCCGCCTCCCCCCTCCTCGCCTCCCGCTCCCTCCTCCGCCCTCCCTCTCCCGCCCGCGCCCGCCTCCTCTTCTCGAGCTCGCCGCGCCGCCCCTGCAGGCCCATCCGCCTCCCCGCCCCCCCGCCTCCCCGCCTCCCTCCCACACCGCCGGCGACCCGTGGTGCCCCGCCTTCCGCGCCCTCGGCCTAGGTGGGGAGGAGGAGGAGGACAAGCTGAGGGGTAGAGAAGGAGGTGAAGTAGAGGGGGAGGGGAGCAGGAGGAGGAGAAGGAGAAGTAGAGGGGGAGGAGGAGAAGCAGAGGAGGAGGAGAAGAAGAAGGAGAAGAAGGAGAAGAAGGTGGAGGAGAAGGAGAGGAGGCCATCGTTGTCACCTCCTCGCCCCCGAGTTCGTCCGCTCCTTCGTCGTCGATCGCCCCGCGTAGTAAGTAGTAGTTGTTAGTAGTCGTGGTATGCATGTCAATGTATGTGGATGTCGGCCATCGTGTCGTATATATGTGGATGTCGGCCATCGTGCCGTTGTTTCTTGCAGGTTTCAAAACCTCACCGTGCAGGGGAGGTTCTGCCGAAATTTCTAATTGATACTATCTTTTTGTCTTTTCTGTAGGAGGACCTGTCGGGGCCAAGCCGGAGATCCTCGGCGACCTCGATCGTCTTCGTCGTCGTCGCGGGTCTGCCTGCACCGCTTCGCTCGCCACTGCACCGACTCGCCACTGCGCCGCTAGCCTGACTCCACCGGCACCCTAGGTATAAATAACGTCTCCTCCCAAAAAGGGTCGTAGGTCATTGAACCCAGTTAGGCATCTCCCGTCCGAAAGAGATACGGCTGGAGGTATGCAGGTCTCTGCATATCGATAACCGTATCTGTTTTGGATTGTCCACGTTACTTGGACAGCCCGCAGATGCGTCGATGAGGCTAGTTCCCATGGTCTGGCCCGATTCGAGATAGAGTTTCTGCATCACCTCCCTGTTGTTCTCCAGATACACACTCTCCCTACAGGGACGTGTATCTTGAGAACATCGGGGAGGTGCTGCAAAATTCTGTCTCGGCTCGGGGCAGACAATGGGAACTGGCCTCATGTACGCATCCGCGGGTGGGATTAGGACCTATCCTCACCTATTAGATGTAGGATGGAAGTACTCGGAGGTAGATATGTAAGTACTCGGATGGATGACAGTAGGATGGATGACCGTCAGTGGATGTACTCGGGCCGTAGAAGCAGAAGTGATTTCACCGATGAATGGTTGCGCAAGACAGATGCTTTCTTGAATAATGCATTTGGCGAGGCTCGGCGAGGAGAGATCAAAGTGTTGTGCCCATGCAGTAGATGTGGGAACTGGAGAAGGCAAGACAAGGAGAACATGGCTAAACACCTTGTGAACAATGGATCACGCCGGACTACACCCGTGGATCTACCATGGTGAAGCACATCGTTTGAGAGCGGAGGTAGTGCGACCACGTCTGGAGGACTTTGATGCTGATGCGGGGGTAGCAGACATGTTAGATGACTTCCAAGAAGCACAGTACGCTGAAGGACGTATGGAGGAGGAGATGGAGAAGACCGCAAAGGCGTTTTACGAGATGATGTCTTCGGCAGAAGCCCCTTCACGATCGGACAACGGTTTCTCAACTGGATGCCATTGGCCGAGTGATGGGGTTCAAGTCCCAGTTCAACCTGAGTCGAGATGCGTTCGATGGTATGTTGGCCCTCTTTGGTAGCATGCTTCCGACGGCCGCATATTGACAAAGAGCTTGTACGAGTCACAGAAACTGCTTCGTGCACTGAAGATGTCGTATGAGCAGATACATGCTTGTCCAAATGGGTGCGTCCTTTTCAGGAAAGATCTCACGGATGCAGGTTACTGTCCGAAGTGTAAAGCGTCGAGATACATGGAGGTAGACGATGGTGAAGGCCCGAAGAGGCAGCTTTCTATCCCCATGAAAGTCCTGCGTTACCTGCCGTTCACACCGAGGATCCAACGTCTCTACACGACCGAGGAATCCGCAAAACAGATGACATGACACAAACAGGGTACCCGATACAATCCTGAGAAGTTGGTACATCCCGCCGATGGTGAAGCATGGGCCCACTTCGATCGCATCCATCATGACAAAGCTAGAGAGGCTCATAATGTTCGTGTTGCGTTTGCAACGGACGGTTTCAATCCCTATGGACTCATGGCTGTCCCGTACACCTGTTGGCCCATCTTTGTTATCCCCCTCAATCTCCCCCCCCCCGGCGTCCTATTTCAATGTCATACTGTCTTCTTGTCGTTGATAATTCCTGGACACCTGGGAATAACATGGGTGTGTACATGGAGCCTCTGATTGATGAATTGGAAACTGCTTGGAATGAGGGGTATTGACATACGACCGAGGTTCAAGGTCTAACTTCACAATGCACATCTGGTACCAGTACTCACTGCATGACTACCTGGCATATGGGATATTCTGTGCCTGGTGTGTCCATGGCAAGTTCTCATGCCCGGTTTGTAAGACAGCTACGAGATTTATCTGGTTGAAGAAGGGTGGCAAGTATTCGGCGTTCGACAACATCGACAATTCCTGCCTCTTGACCATCCTTTCAGATGGGACACCAAGAACTTTACCAAAGGTGTCGTGGTGAGAGATCCTCCACCTCGGATGCTGACCGGTGCCGAGGTTCATGCTCAGATAGATGCTCTCCAGTTCAACGAAACAGACGGTCGTTTGTGGGGTATGGTCAGGAGCATATGTGGACTCATAAGTCAGGCTTGGAAAGACTCCCTTATTATGACGATCTTCTTCTGCCACATAACATTGATGTAATGCACACTGAAAAGAACATCGCTGAGTCGGTTTGGGGAACACTCATGGACACTGAAAAGTCCAAGGACAACCCTAAGGCTAGACTAGACCTGACACTGTTGTGTGATAGACAAAGCAAGAGATGTGCCTCCTCAGCCCGGCAGGAGATGGACACGGCCCAAGGTCGATTTCGTCTTGGGCAGGCCACAAAGGAAAGAAATACTTCAGTGGATCCAGACATTGACATTCCCTAATGTATATGCAGCGAATCTAACGAGAGCAGTCAACTTATCTACTCTGCGAGTCCTAGGGATGAAGAGTCATGACTTCCACGTATGGATCGAACGGCTTCTTCCGGCGATGGTTCGAGGCTATGTTCCTGAGCCTATGTGGGTTGTCCTGGCAGAGTTGAGCTATTTCTTCCGCCAGCTATGTGCCAAGGAGATATCTCAGTCCGTCATTGATGACTTGGAGAAAGCTGCACCTGTGTTGCTCTGTAAGTTGGAGAAAATCTTTCCACCAGGCTTCTTCACTCCGATGCTTCATTTGATCGTACACCTCCCAAATGAGGTTCGAATGGGAGGGCTGTGCAATGGCGTTGGTGCTTTCCAGTCGAGAGAAATATGAAGACTCTTCGCAAGAAATGTAGAAACAAAGACAAAATTGAGGCTTCCATTGCAGAGGCATTCATTCTGGAGGAGGTGTCCAACTTCACTGAAGAATACTACTCTGAGAACCTTCCTAGCATGCATAATCCACCCCCTCGTTACGAGCAGAGTCGGCCCAATCAAAAAACCACAAATAGCGGAGTTTGTACTCCAGGTAATGACAACCGTGACTACTATGGAAGAATTGAAGAAATATATGAACTTTCATTTCACGGTGAAAAGCCTTTGAATCCTGTCATGTTCAAATGCCATTGGTTCGATCCTGGAGTAACGAGGCTGACACCTAATCTTGGCCTAGCCGAAATTCGACAGGATTCTGTCTATCCAGGCTCCGATGTGTATATTGTGGCTCAACAGGCCACGCAGGTTTATTACACGCCATACGCGTGCAAAAGCAAAGAGCATCTCTTGGGTTGGTATATTGTGCACAAGATATCACCACATGCTAAACTACCTCTCCCCAATGGTGAGGATTATAACTTCAACACAAACACGTATGACGGTGAGTTCTTTCAAGAATCTGGGTTGCAAGGGACGTTCACGATAGACTTAACCGAAGCGATGGAAATGGAAGTAGAGAATGATGACGAGGACGCTGGGGATAAGGTGGTAAATGCGAAGGACATAGAAATGCTAGAACGATTCGTTTAGGCCAAGCAAATGAAGACGACGACCTGTCTTCGGATACTGAGGAGTACTTAGACATGGTTGACAGTGATGAGGAGACTCATGCTCCGGCTAATCTGGATGATTCAGATTATTTCTAATACATGTAATATTATGTTATATTTTTAGGATCTATTGTTTTATTTATATTGCATATATTTGATTATGATATTTCTAATACAACATTGTTTGTTCTTTTTAAATGCAGGAGTCGAGGCAAGATGTCGGGAGGACGTCAGAGGCGGTTGAGTTAGTTGTACCGCAGCTCGTAGGCCGACGGGCCCTCGACAAGGAGTGGCCGCCGCAGGAGGGAGCCGTCTCCACAGGAGGAGGAGGAGGAGGAGGTCGAGGAGGAGGTGCCGGCCACGCCCGAGGCCCAGGGGCAGGAGGAGGCACCATTGGCCGAGGAGGCAGAGGAGGTGGACGAGCAGGAGGAGGACGAGGCGGACGGGTGTTTCGGGTGCCTCAGGGGTGTCCACGCCCTACTTGAGAGGTCCCGCAAGCCTCCCGGCGTTGCCGGCACGTGCCTGACGCCTAGTGATCACGCCCATCGGACAAAAGTACATGTTCTAACTATCTGTTCATACGATGAGACTCAAAATAGAAATAGAAGCTAATAATCTTTTTTAATCACTTGTGCAGGTCATGGGACTTTGTGGGGCCTAAAGGCCGCAAACCCAACGACATCCTGGGTCTCCTGTGCCGCGAGCACTACCTCGGCATAGTACAGTATGTCGGGAGGCACGAGCCGGCCTACACCTTTGACCACTACAGCGTCGCCCCAGACCCAGACGTCCCCAACAAGGCGGCGCGGGTTAGAGCGGAGCTGTCGGTAAGTCTTCGTCAAACAATATCAAATTCATCATATTTTTTTTTTAATTACTGTCTCGCCTCGGATTGTGTCTGTATGCAGAACTACTTCAAGTGCGAGCCGGGGAAGGAGGCAGTGGCGGAGGTGAAGGCTATCCGGGCTTGTAGGAAGCTCATCATCGACATGATCCACGAGGCGAGACTGCAGGCCATCATTACCTACAACGCCACGGTCTTGGCCATGAGGGTGACGAAGGCCCAAGCGAGAGGCATGACGCTGGGCCGGGCGCAGTTCTTGCACGTAAGTGATTTCTTTTGAGATTAAGCTTTTGGTACTTTTCATCTGACGCTTAGACGTGAAATACTTGATGATGTGCAGATGATCCCCCAATGGTGCCAGTCGTTTCCCGAGTGCTGGGAGATGATCGTGGATCGGTGGCTATCCGAAGAGTGGGCGGCCCACCACGCCGAGGCCCGGGAGGAGCGTCTGCAGATGCTAGGTGTACCACACCACCAGGGCAACCGCAACCTCGCCGAGTACGCACAAGCTTGGGTACGTGAAAGACTTTATCAATTCCTCGATCAAATGTTGCCTGATTGCTAATCATCTTGTTGTCTTCCTCGTAGTCGGAGGCACACGGTGGCCAGCCTTGCGGCACGGTGGCGGCATACGCCATGTCCCACAAGGGCAAGGCCACGGCAGCGGAGACCTCCTACAACCCCGACGATCCCGCTGACGCGTACACCAACTCCAGCGTCCACTCCCGCCTCACTGACTACTCAGAGGCGGCAAGGGCGGTCCATGGGGATGCCTTTGATCCCGCCACCGCGGACCTGGACGGGAGCATCGTCATGAGGATTGGAGGAGGGAAGAAGCACGGACGGTTCTGGCTTGGCGACGACATCATCGACACGGCCTCCACTCCACCTGTCCCAGCTCCGAGCACAGAGCACGAGCAGGAGCGTCCCCATACGCCCACGCCCGTCGCCTGCGCAGTCACGGGTCACCGAGCTCGAGGTTATTTCTATTTAACTCATCGTACATTGATCTTTAAATGTTTGCATTGTTCTAACATTCACTTTGTATTATCGCAGGCCCGCTGGAAAGAGAAAGGCAGGAGCGCCAGGTGTCCGAGACCCAGATGCGGTCACAGATGTCGGCCCAGATGGAGGCTCAAGCTAAGCAGATGGCGGAGCTCATCACCTTCATGGCCTCCCAGGGCATGGCCGTTCCCCAGATGCTCATGGCTCCTCCACCGCCACCTCTGGACCCCGGAGCTGCTCCTGTGAGTATCAATACTTCAGTGTTTCATTTTTTTCATTTCCTTGTCTGACATGACCTTTTGCAGCCTCCTCCGTCAGAAGGTTCGAACAACCGCCACGGGGTCAAGCAGGCGGCAGTTCTCAGGGGTGGCCCGGTTGGCCGGGGGTGTAGTAGATTGAACTTTGGACTATCCTCGTGTGTTATTGAACTCTCATGTTGTATTGTGGTGACCTAGGTATTGAACTATTTGATGACATATATGTTATTGAACTATGTGATGTGATATATATATGTCCTGTGACGTGAAATGCGATATATATATGTGATATGTGATGAATGTGATATATATCTGTGTGATAGTGTCGGAGAAAAGGAAAAACAGAATTGGAGAACAAAAATTTGAAATTTACCCAGCTTTGCCGAGGGTTGCTCTCGGCAAAGGGGACATTTGCCGAGGGTTTTTGATCATAACCCTCGGTAAAGCTGGGAACCAGAACGCCAATTTACCCAGCTTTGCCGAGGGCTTTGGCTATAGCCCTCGGCAAAGGAAGAAGTTTGCCGAGAGCCAGGATTGTAGCTCTCGGCGAAAAGTTTACAAAAAAAAAAAAAATAAACGTAACTTTGCCGAGGGCCGGATGAGAGAGCTCTCGGCATAGAATATCTCTTTGCCGAGAGCCTGGTGTTCAAACACTCTGCATAGATTTTTTGTGGAAAAAATAAAAAAACCTTTGTCGAGAGCTAGTTCAGCCGGCTCTCGGCAAAGAAGCCGTCAACGGTCGCCTCCCGTTAACGGCTACTTTTCTTTGCCGAGAGCCCCAAGGGACCCTCGGCAACGGGTTTGTCGACAGCCCGACAAACGGCCCTCGGCAAAGGTTTTTTTGCCGAGAGGTTTTTGCCGAGAGCCCTTTGCCGAGAGCAACCCTCGGCACA
Source organism: Coix lacryma-jobi var. lacryma-jobi (assembly GCA_009763385.1). Taxonomy (NCBI): domain Eukaryota; kingdom Viridiplantae; phylum Streptophyta; class Magnoliopsida; order Poales; family Poaceae; genus Coix; species Coix lacryma-jobi. The sequence continues at coordinate 5,242,411 of CM019831.1, read as the reverse complement.
GGCGTTACCGAGTGTCAAAGAGGCTTTGCCGAGTGCCTGAGGCACTCGGCAAAGCAGGCGTTCCAGTAGAGTGATTAAATTACAGATACAGGTTACCAAAACACATCTTTGATAAATTATGGAAGCATCACTATGTCAAAACAGCTCAAAGGAGACACCTTAATCAGTGACATGGAATCAAAACGTGTCACTGATGTGAGATCAGTGACGCGGGTAAACAGAACACATCACTTGTTAGGTGTAACGCGCTGCCACTAATAAAAAACGCGTTACTAATGACAAGTTATCAGTGACTCTTCTCAGCTAGATGAGTCTCTGATAAGAAGAGCCTTTGTCAGTGACTCGTATCCAGAGGAA